>CM051493.1:15570969-15612784 GCA_028031935.1 Paedocypris micromegethes
AAAAAAAAAAAAAAAAACACATGCCCGGGCAAAAGCGGACATTTGGTCCTTGGTTACCTCACATGAGACAATCAGATGTCATCAAGCTTCCATAATCCCGTGAAGACGAAGGTCATCTCCTCTAGATGCGACTCTTCTCGCCATTGTAGAAACAAAAAACTCCCGTTACTGCAAACGCTCGTCCTCGTGGGCCACAAACTAATACAGAATCACATATTCGCGCCAATCACACATGAGAACATCAAGAATTGCAGCACAAAACCCGTTAACTCGACAGAGACGGACAACGAAGATAAAACTTGATAAAGCGTCAAACCTTTGGCTTCTGTGGTTGAATTGGAATCGCCATGTGGTCGAGGATGAAAGGAAAGAGCAATCGAACACGCGTCTCTTTATATAGACAAGCAAGTGGTTGCCCCCTACAGGCCAAACTGTGTAACGACAGTTTTAAAACTGCAGCGCTGTGACTGGTCACGTGACACGGGAATTGTCAAAATCGAATCGATTTCTTGTCAACAATAATGTTGAGGCCATGGACACACACACGCATGCACGCGCACACACATGCACGCACACACACATTCGTTCCACCCAGGCTAGTGACGTCATTCAAACATGGCGGCGCCCGTGAGCGTTGTGAGTTCCTTGTAAGAAAAACACTCCACGCTTAGTGTAACGCTATTAAATATGTGCAAAACCGGCAAACCCCCTACATTTTAAGGAATTTGATGTGGTGAGACTGTAAGATGCGCGTTATTAAAGAGGAAAGAGAAGACGCGGGGGAATATGAAGCTTCCGGAGACACCGATCAACACGCCGAGGAGAAACCAGGTCGCTGTTCTTCTTCTTCATTAAATTCATAAATACAGAAAAAAATGCGTAGAAGTTAATTGTATAAATGCACATGCTTATGTTATCACAACAAACAGGAAATAAGTGTAACCATTTAGCTTAACAAATGATTAACTCCTTTTAATAACTAGCTTAGCAAGTTATTAAAAGGAATGCGTAACATTTACAGTTATAAAAGGTTATTAAAAAACAAATAGAGACACAGACGACAGAGGAGAAGGAGAGAAACGATAGAGAGGTGATAGTTGGGACGCTTTAGAGGAAAAAAGCCAAGAGATAAAGATAAAAATGTCACGGTCCAAAAAGAGAAAAGTGGACAGTGAAAATAGTTTTTTCTTCCGAACTTGATATATTTTTTTAGGATATGTTTAGATGTGTACATGTTAATAGGTTAACATTTTTAAATAGACGGAATGGGTCTTTTTGTGCATTTTCTTACTTTATCTATTCCTTATTTGAACATTTGTATTCTTTCTTTTGTTTGAAAGTTGCACATCTTTAATGTCATATGTTTGATAACATTGTAAACCGATGCTCATTTTGATGTCACATAGCAATAAATGTCAAAACATTTCTGAATTGAACTGAATTAATTCGGTTTGACAGTGAAGTATTGATTACATGCAGGCTAATGAAGCACATATATACACACACACACACACACACATTTTTTTTTTAAGAATTGTTCACCTTTTCTAAAAGTAAATGTATCTAGAATATTCTCAGTACTGTATGTCTCATTCTACACCATCAGAACGTCTTTTCAGGACCAGTGACAACATTGTTACATGTGAGCATGTCTGAAGACATGTTTCAGTGTTTAAGAACAAGTTAATTTTAAAAACAAAGTTATTATTTTCCATTCCTATTCCATTCTTTGATCAAACAACATAATTTTAGTTTTCTGCACTTAAAAGTATCAATTGCAAAAATCGCAGTATTGTCAATTGCAATTGCAGTATTTTTCAGAAAACTAAAGGATGAAACGTAAAGGCATTTTCCACACGCGGCTCTTGTTTTCTCCAATCAGGGAACACCTTGCCACCGCAATAATCAAGTCCTGAATGCTTCACGCTTCCGGGTTTCGACATACTAATGCTAAACGGAAATGGACAAAATAAACCTTCCACTTGGGTTGCGATGCTCAGACAATTCTACCAGTTAATTCCTCTTTCCGCTGGGCAGACTAGAAACACTAAATGTGTAAATTAGTCATTGCTGTAGATCTTGCAGGCTTCAAACCGTAGAAAATAAGTTAGTATATCGCAAAATATACCAAAGATATTTTTAGATTTTTTTTAAACTACCACAGGATATTGAAAATAAAGAACCCTAATTCTCTTTTTTTTTCTTTTTTTCAGACGTGAAGCCTGTGACGGAGGAACACAAAGAAACTAGTGAAGTGGAGAATAAGCAGCAGGAGCTTCTCAACAGTGTGACTGAACAAGCCTCTATTAGTCGAGTAAAGACGGAGAAGAGTTCCTCAGAACAAGAAGAAGATGAACCAGTGTCTGCTTTCCTTCTCAGTGGAGATGTTTCCTTCAACAACATTTCTCCACAAACTCAGTCAGAAACTCACACTGGAGAGAAACCTTTCACCAGCCATCACTCTGATCAGACCTTCACTAGTGAAGAATCACTCCAGTGTCATTTACAAACTCGCACTGTGGAGAAATGTTTCACCTGGATTCCCAAAGTTGAGAAACCATTCACTTGTTCTCAATGTGGGAAGAGATTTACATTGAAGGAAAGGCTAAGAATTCACACCAGAACTCACACTGGAGAGAAGACGTTTGTCTGTCTTCAGTGTGGGATGAAATTTTCTCAGAAATCAAATATGAATAATCACCTGAAGATTCACACTGGTGAGAAACCGTTCATCTGTCCTCACTGTGGCAAGAGTTACTCAAAAAAGGAAACACTCAAGCCTCACATGATGATTCACACCGGTGAGAAACCGTTCTTCTGTCCTCAGTGTGACAAAAGTTTTTCTTGTAGTGACTACCTAAAGGCTAATATGAGGAATCACGCTGTTGAGAAACCCTTCAGCTGTCCTCAGTGTGCCAAGAGTTTTACACAAAAAACCAGTCTGAATATTCACACTAGGATTCACACCGGTGAGAAACCGTTTATCTGTTCACAGTGTGGCAGGAGTTTTTCACAGAGGGAAACGCTACAGCGTCACATGAGGATTCACACTGGAGAGGAACCGTTCTGTGAGAAGAGTTTCTCGGAGAGTGAAGACGGGAATGTTCACAGGAAGTGTGATTAATCTGGACTAAAATGTAAAAGTTGTAAGATTTGAAAAAATGTAAGTAAAAAATGTACAATTATTTTCTTGGAGATTGTTGCAGAGGTGTTTTATTTACTTAATAATAACCTGTGAGTTCGTATTAGCATTCGCACTGTTGAGTGATAGTTAGCCCCATGTTTCTGAATTCTCAATCATTTGCTTATATTTATCTAGAATTTATATGGGTTTTTCGATTGGAATTAAAATTATACAATTTACTCCACTTAATTGGGCCACCAGTTAAAGGGAGCATTCGCTGTATTAAGAGTCCAGAAGTCCAGATCACATCTCATGACGCAAATTAGTGCCGCTTCGTTTGGGCTAAACGGTCGTTCTGTCCCAATAAACAGGAGTCAACTATATAGCAAATAAGAATATTGCATATAGTTGAAAATGGGAAAAAAATAAAACTTGATTTAAAAAAAAAGTACTTTTTGTTAGTTTCAAGATTATTATAAAATGGTGTCTTTAAATTACTGAAAACTTCCATCTGATCAATTAAAAAATAGCTAAAGATGCATATGGTAAATACAGGGTTCAAGCCTTCTATTGTTCTTTTTTATTTTATTTGTTTTGTGTTATGACAACTATAGAATAATCATATTTGCATGTATCAGATTCATTGTGTTTTTTGTACTTGTTATTCAAAGACAAGCCTTCAAGTATTCATTTGTAATTTTAAAAGCTGGAATTTCTACTGTAAGACACATATTTTCATAAAAAAAATATTTGGACGACTTCACCCCCATTGTAGTCTAAAGTCATGCTTATGTACAGTACATTTTACAATTATGTCTCTGAGCTTTAGTTTTGTTCTGTGATGCTGCAGAGAGACAGTTTTTGGCAGTAAAAAGTATTTGTTTTGTTTAAATCTGGACAAACAGATTTAACAGATAAAAATTTGGAATTTTCATCATTTGTTGTTTTCTTCTTTGTTTTAGCTGGACCAGTGGAAGTTTCAATTCACTGTAGAAAAATGGAATAGTGTCTGATACCATGACACAGGACAAAAATCCCCTGACACAAACTCCCAAGTCAATCACGTATGTGCATATCAAACATGGCATCCTTAATGTTATGTATTGCTTTCTGATAAATTGTTTTTACATTAAAAAAGTTATGTAATATTTAAACATTGTTAAATATGTATTTTATTATTATTATTATTATTATTATTATTATTATTATTATTATTATTTATTATATTATATTTATTATCATCATCATCATCATCATCATCATCATCATCATCTCATCATCTATTATTATTATTATTATTATTATTATTATTATGTTTATTTTCTTCTATATAAAGCACGTCTACACTAGATTGGCACAACCATGTTACCATCGAGCAGCAGATTTGGTGTTGTTCAATTCTACTTTTGTTTCAGTTTTGTCCGTAGACTTTTTTTTTTTCACTGAAGTATTGTTTTTCTTTTTTCTAGTGTGGGTGTGTCATGCATCAGTAATTTTGAAAAAGTATTTGCTTTTTGTCTATTGTTGGGCCAAGTGTAAATGTAAATTAAAATTCATTAATTCTGTACTTCAATTAAAGAAACGTTTTCTTTAAGCAAAAAAAAAAAAAACACTTAATTCATGAAGTGGTTTATTTACTTCAACGTTTCAAAATGTTTTTACTTAGCTGACAAAAAGCATCCAGTCAGCAGCCAGATGGCGATATCTCTTTGTCCGCCCAAGACATTGCTTGGAAAAGATGGTGACTTTTCACACTCACAATGTAGCGAGTAACATTAAGTGTTCAAAATACTTAAGTACAGTGAATTTACTCAAGTACTTTACACATCTTCTCAAGAATCAATTTTGGGTGTATTTGACGAACGATGACATATATTTGTCTTCCCTAGTTTTTCAATAAGTCACACACGCGTTGGAGCTCTCTATTAAAATGACTCGTAAGAGAATAAATTGTCATTGTGTAGATTTTTTAGGACCCTGAAACATTTCAGTGCTTGATTTTCGTTATTTTTTCACTTCAATGTTTTTTTTTTGGCATTTTGTAAAAAAAAAATAGCAGATAAATAAAAATCGCTGCCGTCAGCCCGCATTTGCTCTTTTTTTCCCTCAATATTTTGCTGTCAACCGCATCGTGACGTTTGACGTTAGCCCCGCCCCGATCTGCAACGTCAAATCAACATGGCAGACTCTAGCGATAATATCAGACTGCACTAATAACTTCCTATAAAATTAGATTTTGTGTCCTTGTAAAGCCGCGATGAAGCGCGTTTCTACTACGTTTTCTCTCCCGAATCCTCAACCGAACTGTACTGAGTTTGATTTGGCGTCGCTGTAAAAATGCGCGTTATTAAAGAGGAAAGAGAAGACGCGGGAGAATATGAAGCGTCCGGAGTCAATGATCAAGATGAGGAGAAACCAGGTCAGAGATTCTTTCTTCAATTCATTCTTCTTCTAAACCTGTACATCTGTATTAATTAAAAATAAAAACTCAGTCCGCCATGGCTGTATGTGTCGTTGTGAGATTAATTTGTCTATAATATGATATAATCTATAATTATAGATCGTGTTCTTATTATCACGAGAGAATAAAATGCATCTAGATAAAGTACACCTTATTGTAAAGTATAGACTTTTGCTCGTCCCACATGAAAAACAAAAACAGCAGCATCAAAATGTATTTACAGCCTAAAAAAGTATATTTTTATTTACTGTTTAAATAAGAAAGAGATGAATGAATATATAGAATGTATACACACATGAAAACACCTTATATGGTAATTGTACAGGATAATGTTATTGCACAGTTATAGCCTAGGAGATGTAAAAATGTCACTTTATTCTAATGAGAAAAAGCTTTTTCCGTGGAGTGATGCTCACCTCCAGCCGGGCATTGCAGCATCCCCACTGTTTATGAAAAAAAAATAAACGAAAAAAACAAAAATTTCCTTATAATTTGTGCAACTTTACTGAGACATCAATGGACAATGAGTTGAGCTACTAATCGAACAGACCAGAATGTTGACCTTTGACCTAATTTTATTTTTTTTCCCCATTTTGCAGACCTGAAGCCGGTGAAGGAGGAACGAGAAGAAACGAGTGAAGTGGAGAATAAGCAGCAGGAGCTTCTCAACAGTGTGACTGAACAAGCCTCTATTAGTCGAGTAAAGACGGAGAAGAGTTCCTCAGATCAAACAGCAGAAGAGGAACCAGTGTCTGCTTTCCTTCACAGTGGAGATGTTTCCTTCAGCAACAGTTCCCCACAAACTCACACTGGAGAGAAACATTGTCACCTCTGTCAGAAGACGTTTCAATCTACAGAACAACTTTTTAAACATCTGCAACTTCACACGAGATCCAAAAAGCACACGTGTCCTCAGTGTGACAGGACTTTTGCTTCCAAATGTAAACTAAAAGTTCACATCAGAACTCACACCGGCGAGAAACCGTTCTCCTGTCCTCAGTGTGACAAGAGCTTCCTACAAAAGGAAACCCTCAAGATTCACATCAGAACTCACACCGGTGAGAAACCTTTCTGTTGTCCGCAGTGTGGCAAGCGGTTCTTACGCAGTGAAAGCCTAAAGGTTCACACGAGGATTCACACCGGTGAGAAATCGTTCATCTGTTCTGAGTGTGGGAAGAGGTTCGCTCAGAGTGGACACCTAAAGGCTCACACCAGGATTCACACTGGCCAGAGTACAAGACAAAAGTGTCCTCAGTGTGGGAAGAGCTTCACAAGTGAGAGAAGTTTGAATCTTCACACGAGGACTCACACGGGCGAGAAACCGTTCGGCTGTTTTCAGTGCAGCAAGAGTTTTTCACGTAGAGGAGATTTGAACGATCACTTCAAGATTCACACCGGTGAGAAACCCTACATCTGTCCTCGCTGTGGGATGGATTTCTCTCTCAGAAATAACCTGAACCGTCACATGAGGACTCACACCGGCGAGAAGCCGTTCAGTTGTCCTCAGTGTGAGAAGAGTTTCTCACAACGATCGAGTCTCAATGTTCACCTGAGGACTCACACCGGCGAGAAACCGTTCTCCTGTTCTCACTGTGGCAAGAGTTTCTCGCAAACGGCAAATCTGACTGTCCACATGAGGAGTCACACCGGCGAGAAGCCGTTTTTCTGTTCTCAGTGTGAGAAAAGCTTCTCACAAAGATCGAGTCTGAATGTTCACATGCGCATTCACACCGGTGAGAAACCCTACAGTTGCTCTCGTTGTGGAAAGACCTTCTCGCGTGTGGCAAGCTTAAGTGTTCACAGCAGAACTCACACAGACTCACCACCGCTTTTCACACCAGTCTTAAACACTCGCACGGTTTAAAAATGTGTGTGTGTGTGTGTATGTGTGACTTCCTTTGTTCATTCTTCATTGTCACAAATTAAATTCTCACCGAACTTACAAACATTAAGATGGATAATATGTGTTACTATTACTTTAGGAAGACATCAAGCTTTGCCAAAATTAAATTTGTGTAAGGTAAGTTTGAATAGTGGTGCTCACTGATAGTCGTGATGTTAATGTCTGTTTTAATATTTAATATACTTGTCTGGTTATTTGTATGGTGTCCTGTAAAGCTGCTTTGAAGTGTTCTGTGACTATGAACTGTGATGATTTAATAAATCAAACATGAATACATTAAAATGGGCTTGTTTTGTCTTGGATAAATTATTATTTTTATAGTATGATAAAAACGAATGCATTAGATTTTATTAAGCAACACTGGTGCCACAATAAAAGTAATTTGATTTGAATGACACATCTTGAATGAGAAAAATAACGTGTGTGTGTGTATGTTTTAAAATCACAGAGGAGTGACACAGATTGAGACCAAGCTCCACAGCCGTTTTCTTTCTGATCTCTCTCAGCTTCTGCCTGCTCCCCAGTTATAATCTTTATTCAGAAGAGATGGGATTTTTTTGGTCAAAACTGTCACTCCCAAGCCAAGAAATGTATAGGAATCAGTTGCAGATGAGAAAAGCTTCACCATATATAGTCATTAAGAGCGTAAAGAAGAATGCCGTTTTAGGACATGGCATAGTTACGAGCAAAGAGACAGTTACGGGAAGTTTGCGAGACTTTTGGTTGCTTCAAGGTTTTAGTATTTTAAGCTTATTTAATATTTAAGGTTTTAAATATTTTAAATCTTATTTTCTTTGTCAGTGTGTGTTTTTGATAGTGACAGAAAAATATGTTGATTCATCACTACAGCATTTGTATGAAACCATGACTCCTGAAGCAAATATTTTATTTCACCGTAAAATATTTAAAAATCAGTTTTAAATATAAAAATAAATATTTATATATTAACTTCACAGAAAAATATAACACATGCAGCATTAACTTACCAAGAGAATAAAAGGCTACCATCATTGTTGATCGGAAATTATTATTGTTATTGATCAAATTTGGCCGGTGAAGCGTCTTGATGAGAGTCGCTGTTTCATCTCCGTCTTTGTTGTGAATGATGTCGCATGTGCTAATTGGTGCAACTTAACTCATTATGTAAGATTTGAGGCTTTTTGATACTCCATTTCGAAATGTTTTATTTCTTAATTTCTGCTCGCTTCCGCTGTGTGTCTCCTTTGTAAAACTGAAAACGTTTTCTCTCAGACGGATTCGTTGTGAATAACAAGAATGAAGAAACCACTCGTTGAGATAACAATATGGTTTATTCACAACCCAAGAGTCAGACACAGACTTTGCTTTCATCATTTTTACCCGAGCACTTAAACATTAATAAAACCTTAATTCTAACACATTCATATTCATCAAGGGTTCACCATTTCTTTATTATGAACACATTATTTTGGGGTAACCTTGTATGACTCCTAAACTTGGGTGGACACAAACAATCACACCAGCATTCTAAAACATGCAGACAATAGAAGACCTAGAAGTTTTAAATCCAGTAAGCATATACATTTTACAAAGGGAAATATAGATGATACTACACACAACACAGATTCAATAGCATACATACTTACAATTGAGTATCTCCTGGTTACGACTTTGAACTCACAATTTCACAGTAGTTACGAGATCCTAAGTGAACAAATGGTGCGGAAAACTGCAAATGTTATTAATTAAATTGTCGCATGAAAACAGATGCTGCGATAACGGCACAATGCAACACCGACACTATTGTGTTTGTTTTGTTGTGCAAAGTGAGACATACAAAAGAACTATTATTTACCGCTGTGAATGACATTGTGGTTATTCAGACGTTTTTTGCTTGAGAAACTCAACTGACACTGAAGACACGAGTAAGGTTTCTCGCCGGTGTGAACCTTCATGTGACAGTTTAAATATTTAATTAGTGGACTGACGGAAATGTTTCTCATCGGTGTGAGTTTTCAAGTGAACATTCAGACTTTCTTTATATGAGAAACCCTTCTTGCATTGATAACAAGAAAAAGGTTTCTCTACGGTGTGGATTCTGGTGTGACACTTTAGCCTTGCCATTAGAGAAAAACTCTTCTCACACTGAGGACAGGGGAAAGGTTTCTCACTGGAGTGAGTTCGCATGTGACACCTTAGTAATTTCTTCTGAGTAAAACCCTTTCCACACTGGGAACAGGGAAAAGGTTTCTCAGCAGAGTTCCCATGTGATAATTTAGGCTTTTATTCAGAGAAAAACCCTTCTCACAGTGGAAACAGAAGAAAGGTTTCTCGCCGGTGTGAATCTTCATGTGACACTTTAAAAGGTTACTTAATGAAAAACTTGTATCACACTGAGGACAGGTGAAAGGTTTCTCACCGGTGTGAATTCTCATGTGACGCTTTAGGGTTCCCTTCAGAGAAAAACTCATCTCACAGTGAGGACAGAAGAACGGTTTCTCACCAGTGTGAATCCTCATGTGAAGAGTTAATTCTGCACTCTTTTTAAAACTCGTCCCGCACTGAGAACAGGAGACAGGTTTCTCACCAGTGTGAATCATCATGTGAAATTTCAGACTTCGTTTGTGCAAAAAACTCTTCCCACACTGAGAACAGAAAAAGGGTTTCTCATCAGTGTCACTGCTCAAGTGAACATCCAGACTGGTTTCAGATGTGAAGGTTTTATCACACTGAGGACACTTGTGTTTCTTACTTTTTGAGTGAAACTCAACAGGTTTGTGAAGTAGTTCATTAGATGGAAACGCTTGTAAATGCCACTGGAGTGTTTCTTCACTAGTGAAGGTCTGATCAGAGTGATGGCTGGTGAAAGGTTTCTCTCCTGTGTGAGTTTCTGACCGAGATTGTGGGGAACTGTTGTTGAAGGAAACTTCTCCACAGTGAAGGAAAGCAGACCCTGGTTCATCTTCTGCTGTTTGGTCTGAGGAACTCTTCTCCGTCTTTACTCGACTAATAGAGGCTTGTTCAGTCACACTGTTGAGAAGCTCATGTTGTTTATTCTCCACTTCACTCGTTTCTTCTCTTTCTTCCTTCAGTTCCTTCAGGTCTGAAGAAAAAGCAAGAAAACGTTTATATTTTTGCACATATTGTATACGTTGTACATGTCTATGTTTGAAACTGCAGAGTTCTACACACAAGGTGGCTTTTGCTTAATTTATTTTGTTATGATGACATGTAATTTTGAAAGCATTATACTGGTATATAAAGAACGCAGTGGTTTAAACTGTATACATTTGCTAGTCCTACATACTATTAATACTATTCCTTGATTTGTAATTTTTGAAAGTAGTGTGATGTCTTGCCACCAAAGCAATCTCTTTTTATTGAAGAAAAACCACTAACACTCAAAATGTACAATTAGTTTTACTGTAAATAAAAAATTACACGTACGAATTTTGTGAAACTGTGCAGATGAAGAGACAATAATGTCTAGTATTATTTGAAAGTAGTGTGATGTCTTGCCACCAAAGCAATCTCTTTTTATTGAAGAAAAATGACTAACACTCATAAAGTGCAGTTTGTGTTACTGTAAATAAAAAACTACACGTACAAATTTTGTGAAACTGTGAAGATGAAGAGACAATAATGTCTAGCATTATTTGGCAGTAGTGTGATGTCTTGCAATCTCTTATTTTTAATAAGAGATTGCAAGACATCAAATTTGTTTCTCCAAAGCAATGTCTTTTTATTTAATAAATTGCATTAAAAGTCAATATACTACGCACATTATAAAAACTTACAAAGTCATAAATTGACTTAAAAACGTAGAATGGGACGCAATTAAAATAAATATTTACTGTGAGTCTTGCGATAACGGGGACGTGGGTGGGCTGCTCAGCGTGGACCTTCACTTCAAGTTCAAGTTTAGTGCATTTGTTAGGCGCTTTTCACAATATCAACTGTCTCAAAGCGACTTAGTATCTGATAGTTATGATTTTTCACTTATGAATACAATTTTGTATCTGAAATGTATGACGTAGTGCCACAATTGAGATTGTGAGAATTGGTTTATACCCTTGTGCTTTTATGTTTTATTCTCCTTATAGTCTCATTAGAATTTATGCATTCCTATAATTAGAATCCTGATGAGTAATGTTAATCTTGCTTGTAACCAAACTGTTTGCTCTCCACTTGGACTACAGCTCGTGCTCTTCTGATTTGATAAGGTTGAAGCCTCATCAGAGGCCACCTGACCGGATAAGATTAACTACGAAACTGCTGACTAAATGACATATTTTATATTCTGTTTTCCGTGACTCAACGTATGGACCACAAGAGAACCCCTCCCCTGCACATCTGTTTTAGATAATCATTGATAAACACCTTATCACGTATGTTCTATTGCTGAGTCCATATGGCTATAAGATGTCAACCCAAAGCCCAGAATGGCAGATATGCTAGAGATTCTTGAATAAACCACTCTGTAATACTCTAACACTGGTTTCCTTGCTCCCTACCATGTCTCCGGAATCCGATCTTGACAGATTATGCACCGGAGAGAGAAAGACAGTGATATAGTATCTAATAATAATGACTCACTATCATTTACTCATGAATTAGTATCTGAAAATCATGACTTAGTACCTCAAAATGCCAATTTAGTATTTCATATTTATGACAATTTAGTTTCTCGTGATTATAACACCAGCATTTCATAATTATGATTTAGTCTCTCATAATTTCTACTTAGTATGTCAAAATTACTATGAAATTGTGAAGCCGCAATTTCAGAGGGAAAAAAAAAATCGGAGAATAAATGTTACATAAAACAGCAATTTTATTAAATCAGTTGTTAAAATAAAAATAGAAGCTATGGCACAACAAGACTTTGACATGTTTTTGTGCAAACTGAAATACAATTTTATTTATCACTGGGAATGGCTTTCTCTCCAGTGTGAGTTCTCATGTGACTCTTCAGGCTTTTTTTCTGTGAAAAACTCTTCTCACACTGAAGACAGGAGAAAGGTTTCTCACCTGTGTGACTTCTCATGTGACACTTTAGACTTTCCTTCTGAGAAAAACTCTTTTTACATTCCGAACAGGAGAAAGGTTTCTCACCAGTATGAGTCATCATGTGACACTTTAAATGTTCACTATGTGAGAAACTCTTCCCACACTGAGAACAGGTGTATGGTTTCTCACCAGTGTGAATTCTTAAGTGAACATTCAGATCTCCTTTACGGGAGAAACTCTTGCTGCATTGAGAACATTTGAAAGGTTTCTCACCAGTGTGAGTTCTGATGTGAAGCTTCAGGTGTTCTTTTAGTAAGAAACTCTTACCACAGTGAGAACAGGGGAAAGGTTTCTCACTGGTGTGAATCATCATGTGCCGGTTAAGGTATAGTCTACGTGAGAATCTTTTTCCACAGTGACAGCAGCAGAAGGTTTTCTCACCAGTGTGAATCGTCATGTGATCAGTCAGATCTGATTTACGTGAGAAGCTCTTCCCACACTGAAGACAGGAGAAAGGTTTCTCACCGGTGTGAACTCTGATGTGGAACTTTAAGCTCTCCTTTTGTGAGAAACTCTTTCCACACTGAGAACAGGTGAATGGTTTCTCACCAGTGTGTGTTCTCAGGTGAATAATTAATTCCCCACTATTAGTAAAACATTTGCCACACTGAGGACAGTTAAACGGTTTCTCTCCAGTGTGAATCCTCGTGTGAATCTTCAAACTTCCTTTTTGTGAAAAGCTCTTCCCACACTGAGAGCAGATAAAAGGTTTCTCACCAGTGTGAGTCCTTATGTGAATATTCAGACTGGTTTCAGATGTGAACATTTTATCACACTGATGACACTGGTGTTTTCCACTTCTTCTATGAAACTCAACAGGTTTGTGAAGTAGTTCGTTAGACGAAAACGCTTGTAAATGCCACTGGAGTGTTTCTTCACTAGTGAAGGTCTGATCAGAGTGATGGCTGGTAAAAGGTTTCTCTTCGGTGTGAGTTTCTGACTGGGTTTGTGTGGAACTGTTGTTGAAGGAAACATCTCCACTGTGAAGGAAAGCAGACACTGGTTCATCTTCTGCTGTTTGGTCTGAGGAACTCTTCTCCGTCTTTACTCGACTAATAGAGGCTTGTTCAGTCACACTGTTGAGAAGCTCCTGCTGTTTATTCTCCACTTCACTGGTTTCTTCTCTTTCCTCCTTCACCAGCTTCAGGTCTGAAAATAAAAATGACAACGAGTTATGTACAGCAATAAAGACTAATTTCAGATTCAGATCTCACTCAAAGATCAGTAAAAGTTAGTTTTTTGAGAGAGAGAGAGAGAGAGAGAGAGAGAGAGAGAGAGAGAGAGAGAGAGAGAGAGAGAGAGAGAGAGAGAGAGAGAGAGAGAGGAGGAGGAGGGTGTGTGTGAGTGTGTGTGTGGTGTGTGTGTGTGTGTGTGTGTGTGTGTGAGAAGCTGAGAAGAGCTACAACACAGACCATCACTGCATTTACTGGACCACCGACTGTTCTGCTTCTGTTGGGTTTAATTGTTAACAATGTGTTAGGTTTGGAGTTGGTAAAGGTTTTTTTTTTTTTACACTTAAACCTAACTCAACCACAAATCAAATTACTATTGAATCACTGGTCGAAATAAAAGCATGCCAAATTTGTCATTTTACAATCCTGCTGCAGCAACAACGCAGAAAATAGTAACAAACAGGGTTGCACAATATATACAATAGCCATATAGTTGAAAAGGAAAACAGTGAAACAAACGAAGCATAACAAAAAGACGGACCTGGTTTCTCCTCAGCGTGTTGATCGGTGACTCCAGACGCTTCATATTCTCCCGCGTCTTCTCTTTCCTCTTTAATAACGCGCATCTTTACAGTTTCACCAGATCAAACTCAGCAAACTTCTGTCACGGATCCACAAACGCTTATTTATTAATTTTTTTAACGTCAAAAATAACCGGTCGCCGCCATGTTTAAATGACGTCACGAGTGTGGGTGGGATAAATTCCATGATACGTCACGTGGGCACCCTCTCTCGCGGGCACGCGCGTATACATAAACGCTTCTTTAGTGAGATTGATCCTCAAAACACGGCTTCTAGGGACCATATGCTGTATGTTTAAAGAAGCAAAATGCTTAAATGCAATTAAATGCAAGCAGAAATGCCAAAATGCGGTTTCTACTTTGAGCCTAGACATTTTGTGGGGTAAAATTAACACAATCTCGTTGCTGTTCTTCTGAATTATTGCAGTCTGTCCACTTGAGAAACATCAGAAAGACAGAAAGAAAGAAACAGACAGACAGAAAGAAAGAAAGAAACTTTAAAAATCCAGGAGCATAAATGTTATTGAAACTAAAAATGTGTATAGCATAGCAATACATACACAGCATAAGCAAAATAACACAGAGTATAAAAAATGTGTTATTTTTCTATACACAAACAAACATTAGCGGTAAAAATATAGTAAGTCCACAAAGCTGGCGGTGTGAATAGTGAATTTGATAAAAAGGGAAGAATGTCTGAAGAGAAAGGGACCCATGACCGAGCCATGGGGCGCACCAGTATTAACCAGCGAGTGCTAGACACTACAGGATTTAAGATTGAGTGTTCTGTGTTTTGTGACTCTGAGATACTCCTTTAGGTCTCATTAAGTCAGGGAAACCGAGGCTGCTCAAAGATGTTTGAAAAAAAAAACAAAATTATATTAGAATTACAAGTTGTAATTTTGAATTTGAACATGAAAATTGTGCAAATAATAGTGGAAAAAAAAAGTGCTCTGGGGTTTCCGATGGCTCAAACGGCCCCGAACATACTCTCAAATTATCACGAATGCGCCAGAAAACTAATCTATTAAAATGAATATTAACATAGTTAAATATTTAGCTCGATGATTTAAGTGCAGGTTTTAAGAACACGGGTTGCGTAGGCAAGTCTGAACAAGATTAGGTATTTTTAACTTTAAAAACAGTTTGAAGCACCAGGATTTCAAGCCTTATTCCTATCCTTATTTTTAAAAGAAATACTTTAACCCGGGAGGGAGATCAGTTTCGTACGGTGAAAAATACATAAGTAGAGACACAACTAATGTGATTGTCGTAATCCGCTCCAAGAAATTTAACACACATTTTGTTTTATCAATAATAGAATATTAGTTACAATAGTAATAAAAAAACATTTTACATAACAGTAAGTAGGGAAAAAAAAACATTGACAACATTGAGTACTGTGTACAAAATCAGTTTATTTATCTTTCCCGCCGAGCGGCTAACAATGAGTAAAAGAGGAGAATTGTCGAACACACAAATCACTATACTACCACAATCTTGGGTTATGGCGAACACTTGTTCATTGTCCATTTGTTACACCAGCGTGTTCCAGTACACACTTAAATTAAACACACATTTAAAACTAATGAACATCCTAACACGGTTACAACGTGCTTGATATTACCAATCTGGAATGATAAGTCAATTTTATCCCTTTTTACTCCAGCACGTGCTGATAGGCTAATTTCATTAATACGATTTACCATCTCATAATGACGACTTAGCTTAGTGTTTCATAATTACTGTGAAATTGTAAACTCACAATTTCAGTGAAAAAATAAATAAGGGAATTTGTGAAGAAATGCAATATTATTAAATCAATTGTCAAATGAAAACTCAAGCTAAAATAATCTCACACACAATTTTGACAATGCAACTGTGAAATGCAATAAACAAATACATATTATTCAACGTTGTGATTGACAACATGATTATTACGTACAAAAGTAATACGTATTTGTTGCTTTAATCTTTCAGGACCTGTCATGGTGGGCGGGACAATGGCGGTGGTCTGCTCCACGATTGGTTCGCTTTGACCAATCAGAACAACGAGTAAAAATCGTGCCATAAAGATTTGTAGGCGCGCAGACTAGAACTGAGCAAGAGCGATTGTAGATTCGAGCGCTCGCACGCTCAGTTCAAACAGAAACATAGAACGGTGAAATGGTTTAGACAGACAGACAGACAGGCAGACAGACAGAGAGAAAGACAGAGAGAGAAGAGAGACAGACAGACAGAAACAATTGAAACAAAAAAGCAACGGAGAGGAAAATATGTGTGCAAAATATATAATCATGTAAACAGTATAAGCAATGTAACACACAGTACACAAACAGTGTTCTTTTTCTAAAAGTATTGCCTATAAAAAAGCAGGTGGAGTGAATTTGCGTAAAAGGAAGACTGTCTGAAGAGAAAGGGACCCATGACCGAGCCGTGGGGCGCACCAGTATTAACCAGGGAGTCAAACCAGTGATATTGTTATTAACCATTGGATCCACTACCTCTGATTTTAAGAAACGTGGCTCGTTTTGTGCAAACTTTTACACAGATCTATATAAAGCTAAGTTTTGTAGAGACTCTTCTGACACCTCGGTCTGTAAAAAAACACTCATGACTGTGATCAGGATGTCACTTTAGAAGAAGTAGTCCGAGCCACTGAAGGACTCAAGAACAACAAATCCCCCGGAACAGATGGACTGACTTCTGAGTTCAATCATTGTTTTACACAAGACCTGGCACCATTTTTATTCTAGACTTTCTGTGAAAGAAATGAATCTGAAACTCTTCCTCCTACTTCAACTCAAAGGCTCCTCACGCTCATTCCCAAGGCCAAAAAAGATCCTCAGTCATTGGCGACCAATTTGTCTTTTGAATAATGATTATAAATTAATAGTTTCTAAAAGACTCAGGTGAGTGTTGCACATAATAATTGATGAAGCTCAATCTGGATTCATTCCTAAAAGACACATTCACACAAATATACGCCTGATTTTGAATATGCTGGATTGCTCTGAGCTGATCACGGATGAGAGCTTTATATTATTCTTGGATTTTTATAAGACCTTCGACTCTCTTGGACACACATTTTTCAATCTTTCTTTAAACATGGTTTTGGTGAGCCTTTCTGTAGGACTCTGCACAGCAACAGCAACTGTTCCACCAAACTCAGCCACGGATCTTGACCTTTGCTGGAATTACCACTGCTGATCAACACTTTCTTCTAAGTCAACTGGCTGATGGCACCACACTTCTTCCTCAAACATTCTTCACAAACTCCATCACCCTCCATCTTTTCAAGATAATTTTCTAAAGCTTCTGGCTTGGTTCTGAATCTTGATAAATGTGAACTGCTCCCTATAAAAGTCCTGCTCTGCCCTGATCATGTACAACAATCCAGAGGTCAAGTATTTGGGTGTCACTATTTGCAAGGATGAGAAAATGACGGGGGAAGTGCATTTTTATCTGGTTATAACAAAAAAAAAATTCTTGGCTTCAGAGGGATTTGTCTCTTCTCCTCCAAGGCAGAGGGCATCTCCAGAGTCGTGTACCCGGCCCAGTCTTTACACGTGGACAGATGCGTCTATGAGGAGGTCGATCGTCTACTTCTCAACTTTTTAAGGAAACACAAAAGACACTGCATCACATAATCAGTGGTTATAAACAATATTGATCAGGAAAGATTCAATTTCCTATACTTCTCATCTCTTAACTGCACCTGTAAAAAAATAATTGTTTGAGATACTTTCTGACTGATTTAAATGCTATGTGGAACTCTATTTCCAAAAAAGTATTTATTCCAAAGTTGGTGGACTCCATTTTTGCTATTATGCAATTCTAATATTTTCAATCTGCCTCTTGAAACTTTTTCATCAGCAGGATCCTGTCCTAGAACCTGATCTGCAAATTTCAGTCACAATTTTAGTCCTCATCAATACATTCAAAATTAAATTCTTATCAAAAAATTAAATTGCTACTGTCACGCATAACAAGACAGGATACTAACACTGGACGTAGAAACGATTAACACCGTGAACAGACTCGGGATGACTCGGAAACACTGAGGAAAATAGTCCAGGAACCTGGAACGAGGAAACGAAGATACACAGTCCAAAAGACACGAAGGGTCTGAGAGTCTAACAGGTAGCAAAGACGTTGCCAGACACTAGTACCTTTTATTTCTTACGTTAGCCGCATAGTCACGTCGTAAGAAATGTGTGGACAGTTAATAATGTTACCAGGACATTTTCGCTTGGCTGCATGTGCTAACACCAATAAGACGTTTCTGTGCACCAATAAACCGAGTTTTGGATATTCACATAGTGGAATTAGCCACATGCGAGGTCTGTGAGCATTGACAAACGTTTTTAACGGAGCGGAATGCCGCCTCTACCAGACAAGAGATGTTTCGCACTTTTGGAATGTTGTTGAATGTTGTAAGCTGCTTGACAGCATTAGAATGTATCTTTGTTTTTTTATTCATATTCAGTAACACGGTTCAATAAACATGATTTTTTGGCAAACTGGCATTGTTGGAAAGTTGAAAGTCACTTTTTATTTAACTAAAATTGAGTAACATAGATTAACTGTTTTGCCATTTTTTTTTTTTTTTTGCTTTTCATTACAGTATTAGAATGTCACCTTTTTATTTTATCCAAATTGAGTAACACGTGTATCAATGTTGGACACTAGTGTACTAAAATTGTTTTAGGGTAAACTGGTAAATGAATTGACACTACAATTAATTTCAACATGAATAAAGATTACAGTAATGTATTGAACTTCAAATAACAATTTTAGTTTATCAATTTTTAAGTTGAATTTTCATTAAACATTGCTCAAATTGTTTTAAGGCAACCGGATTACACAAATTTTAGTCGGGCTTACAGTGTATTTGCAGGGGTTTGTTCATTTTTTTAGTAATGAGGAGAAATGTTGAGATGTGATTGTAGAGACATGATCATATACGATTAGAATTGTGATGATAAGAAAGACTTGGACTCTTCATCGCAGCTTCAGTCATTAAACAGACACATTTGCTTACGTCACTATCGTCCACTCCTACTGAGCAAACGAGTGAAGAGTGAATGAACAGCAAAGCGTGTCAAGACAGACAAATAAAGAATTAAAAAAAAAATCTAGAATGTGTTTGAGAAAACAACGGTTGCAAATTCTAGACTACAATTCACTTTATAACCACAATCGACACAGATGATGAGTTTGTGGACGTGAATATGGCGCGTGTGTTTCAGCACAAGAACAAACTTTAATCTACAATCCGCCCGAAACTCTCCGCACTGACCAGAAGACACGCGCGTGACCCGGACAGACTGACGGACACACGCCGAAAACCTTCCGCTCACTTTAACACCGTTTTACTCCAGAATCATCCGAGTTTCAGGAGACGCGCGCTTATTTAGCCTCCACTCGACTGTTATACGTCTGAATTCGGCTAGATACACACTGATTTAGCAGATCCGTCACATATAGACTAAAGCGAAGACTGTCTGCTTCATGTTCCGCTCCTGGTCATTGTTCAATATTATGATAAAGCGTCAAAATCACTCTAAAACTAAGAGGAGAAAACACGAGCGCGGGAAAGGCGGTGCGCGCGCTGCGGCGGTTGAGTCTCTCTGGTTCTCACGAGCCGCATAAGAGCCGCAGTAGCGCCGCTCAGCCTCAGTGTCACAACCGCGATAGTGTCAGTGATGGCAGAAACCGCCCCAGCGCAGCCCGCGAAAGCGGCCAAGAAGAAGAGCCCCGCGGCTAAAGCCAAGAAGAGCGGCCTGAGTGTCGGCGAGATCATCGTGAAAGCCGTGAGCGCGTCTAAGGAGAGAAGCGGCGTGTCGCTCGCCGCCCTGAAGAAAGCGCTCGCCGCCAGCGGATACGACCTGGAGAAGAACAACTCCCGCGTCAAGATCGCCGTCAAGAGTCTGGTGAGCAAAGGCACGCTGCTGCAGACCAAGGGAACCGGCGCTTCTGGCTCGTTCAAGCTCAACAAGAAACAGGCGGAGACGAAGCCGCTGAAGAAGAGCAAGCCCGTAAAGAAAGCGGCTCCGAAGGCGAAGAAGCCCGCGGCCAAGAAACCCGCCGCCGCCGCCAAGAAGCCCAAGAGCGCAGCGGCCAAGAAACCCGCCGCAGCCGCCAAGAAATCACCCAAAAAGGCCAAGAAACCCGCCGCTTCTCCCGCCAAGAAGGCGACAAAGAGCCCGAAGAAGGTGAAGAAGCCGGTGACCCCGAAGAAAGCGGCAAAGAGCCCCAAGAAGACAAAGACCGTGAAGCCGAAAGCCGCGAAACCCAAAGTGGCCAAAGCCAAGAAGGCTGCGCCCAAAAAGAAATAGATTATTTCTATTTTTCCCCAAAACGGCTCTTTTAAGAGCCACTCACTTCCTCAAAAAAGAGTCACTGTTAATATACTTTTTACAGAATTTATACATGCAGTAGGTCACAAACACACGTGTAGCTTTTTTTATTTATTATAAATAGCCTTATCATTGGAAATAAACAACAATTAAAACAAAAATACAACTATTTATAATAATTGTGATTTTTGTAACCACTAAAGACGCTGTAGGTAAGTTTGATAAGTAGATGAGATTTGGCCTGATAGAAACACCCGTTTCTTTAAGCATCCGTTAGTCGGAAACGGCGGGCTTTTGCGTTTTGGAGAGATGTATTGATTGAGATTTGTGCGTACAAAAAGGTCCAAAACACGTATTACATGCGGTATTATCCACCCCACAAACACACAACAAATTGCTTAAGAATAAACACAAAAATTGTAAAAGATATGCGTTCGCTTTTAGAACGAAGAGAAAAAAGTTATAAATACTGTACATTTGTTCTCTCAAATCAAAAGCCTGTCGCTTTAAGAAGGCGTTTGCTTCGGGATTGGCGGGCTGTTGCGTATTTGGAGGGAAGCTCGATGATTCGGTAAAAGTTCCCGATGTTCTGTCCAATCAGATCTCACAGTGCACTTTAAAACTAAAAGCGGAGGCTATCACAGCTCATTTTTAGCAAACACACTGAAGATTAAAGCATCATGAGCGGAAGAGGAAAAACCGGAGGCAAAGCCCGAGCCAAGGCCAAGACTCGCTCATCCAGAGCCGGTCTTCAGTTCCCCGTCGGCCGTGTGCACAGGCTTCTGCGCAAGGGAAACTACGCTCAGCGCGTCGGTGCCGGAGCTCCGGTGTATTTGGCCGCTGTGCTCGAGTATCTTACCGCTGAGATCCTAGAATTGGCCGGAAACGCCGCTCGGGACAACAAGAAAACTCGCATCATCCCCCGTCACCTGCAGCTGGCTGTCAGGAATGACGAGGAGCTGAACAAACTGCTGGGCGGAGTGACCATCGCTCAGGGCGGCGTGTTGCCCAACATCCAGGCCGTTCTGCTGCCCAAGAAAACTGACAAGCCCGCCAAAGCCAAGTAACCAGATTCTGCCGAAAGTAAAACAAAGGCTCTTTTCAGAGCCACACACATTGACCTCAAACGAGCAATTTATGATTTTTAAGTGAGACTCGCTTCCCTCTGTGGGTGTTACACTTAAATCCATCCGTGTAGAACAATTACAGCAAAAACAACTCCCATAAATATTACTGCTAAAATAAACACAACCAAGTCCTTGTTTTACTTAACCTTTATCTACACAACGTTCTACGCGTTTTTGCAATTTGCGTTAGTTGCACTCATTTTTGTAACATTTCATTCTAGAACTATGAATACAAGAAAAATAAAATACCTGGTTCCATGTTAGACGTTCAGGGATTTTTAGTTTTTAGTTTAGGTAGTTTTAAGGTGCTACATTAGGTAGAATTGTTTCAAATGGACGCGGCTGTTCAGAAAAGAATTGGAGGGAAAATTGCCGCCTGAAATTTAAAAAGTGTAAAAGGCAAACACATTGGTCAGCTAAAAGGCGACGTCACGTCTTAACCAATCACACGTGATCACGCCCATAGTTTAGCTGCGACACCCTTATAAAAAGACTAGCTCATCGTCCAGGTTCACTTTCTTTCAAAGGATACGACGAACCTCCAACAATGGCCAGAACCAAGCAAACTGCGCGTAAATCAACCGGTGGCAAAGCTCCAAGGAAGCAGCTCGCCACTAAAGCCGCCCGCAAGAGCGCCCCGGCCACCGGCGGAGTGAAGAAGCCTCACCGCTACAGGCCCGGTACCGTGGCTCTGAGGGAGATCCGCCGCTACCAGAAATCCACCGAGCTGCTGATCCGCAAACTGCCCTTCCAGCGTCTGGTGAGGGAGATCGCTCAGGACTTCAAGACGGATCTGCGCTTCCAGAGCTCCGCCGTCATGGCTCTGCAGGAGTCGAGCGAGGCTTATCTGGTCGGTCTGTTCGAGGACACCAACCTGTGCGCCATCCACGCCAAGAGAGTCACCATCATGCCCAAGGACATCCAGCTGGCCCGCCGCATCCGCGGAGAACGCGCTTAAGCCCCGCTGCCCTAAACGGCTCTTTTAAGAGCCACCACAACTACTGTGATCGACAAGTTTCTTTCAGTTTACTAGCGTTTTTCCATGCAAGCCGGGTTCCAGCGATTTGTATACATTTGTATACATTTACATGTCGTCTAAGGGAAAGATGTAGTCCAACGACATGGACACGTGTCCAGGTTGCAGGTTCGAAACACTGAACGCCACGGCTAATGCTGCCCATCGTTCTTTATACTTCTCTTTATAATTCAAAGAAAGTATCAGAATTCTATATCGCTTTAGAAATAAAACACGTTAATTTTAATTGAACTCATTGTCGGGAAGTTATTGAACTAAAACTAACCATTCACAAAGTTCATTTCAGCATGGTGTAGTAAACCAGAAGTGTGGTAAAAATTGTAAACAAGCTCAAAAAAGCTATTATTAATATTCACAATGGATAAGCGAAGATCCGATTTGATCGCCGTCCAATGCTGATCGTTTGGTTGTACGCCGTCAGAGTTACGTAGTTTGGGATCCACCTTCCTGCTTTCTTTCAGGTCCGGTTAAAGCGTGTAAGACTAGCGTGACTGTTGTGTAAGGCACACTTTTTAGTTAAGCTTACTAGAAAGAGAGTAATTATGTCTGGACGAGGAAAGGGCGGTAAAGGTCTCGGTAAAGGAGGCGCTAAGCGTCACCGCAAAGTTCTGCGTGACAACATCCAGGGAATCACTAAACCCGCCATCCGTCGTCTCGCTCGCCGTGGCGGCGTCAAGCGCATCTCCGGTCTGATCTATGAAGAGACTCGCGGTGTTCTGAAGGTGTTTCTGGAGAACGTCATTCGCGACGCCGTCACCTACACCGAACACGCCAAGAGAAAGACCGTCACCGCCATGGATGTGGTTTACGCGCTGAAGCGGCAGGGACGCACTCTGTACGGCTTCGGCGGTTAATCGCGCACTCGACCTCAACGACACAACGGCTCTTTTAAGAGCTACCACAACCACAGGGAAAAACAAATTTCTTCGTTACATTAGTATTGAGTATTTTGAATGTAATAGAATATAAAAGAATAAGCATATATTTTACGAAATGTATTTTATATTCTTAGATATGTTTATTACTTTATAATGGATATTTAGTGTCAAACGGTTTCGCTTTCGAGTGCTTCAGTTTTTGTAACACCCCGTTTTGTTGGATCCTTATCCTTATATACATTACATCTGAGATTTTATACGGTTTTGTCGGATGCTGTGTTTTGTCAGCTTGCCTCCCGCACACTTTCTGTATTTTTTTTAAATAAAGCGCCCCACGTTCCTTTGAAGCTGTACAAATATTCCACAGGTTATATATTATCCAAAACGGAGTAGGAATTAATCTTATGCAAAAAAGTGACAGAAAATCAACTTTGAACGCATTTTGTTTTGTTTCGTGAACCGTAAAAGAGCAGGAAACGGAACAAAGAAAACTAAAGGTGGTGTTGAAAAATAAAGAGGACACTCCCCTTACAGCGCACTGGTCAAAACGTTAACCAATCACACACAGATATTCAGCTACAACAGCCAATAGAATTGTTGTCTTGGTTTCAGTCTCATTTGATTTGAGCGCTGTACATTAGGTGGCGTTGCGGTGGCTTAGTCGTCATTCGTCAGCAGTCATGCCTGAACCAGCTAAGTCCGCCCCGAAGAAAGGCTCCAAGAAAGCGGTGACCAAGACCGCGGGTAAAGGAGGGAAGAAGCGCAAGAGATCCAGGAAGGAGAGTTACGCGATCTACGTGTACAAAGTGCTGAAGCAGGTGCATCCCGACACCGGCATCTCCTCTAAAGCGATGGGCATCATGAACTCTTTCGTCAACGACATCTTCGAGCGCATCGCCGGTGAAGCGTCTCGTCTGGCGCATTACAACAAGCGCTCCACCATCAGCTCCAGAGAGATCCAGACCGCCGTGCGCCTCCTGCTGCCCGGAGAACTCGCCAAGCACGCCGTGTCCGAGGGAACCAAGGCCGTCACCAAGTACACCAGCTCCAAGTAGATCATCCGCGCCGAGCTCCCGCTACACAACGGCTCTTTTAAGAGCCACCCACACGTTCTCTAAAAGGTTTTCTTTAACTGATTCAACACGCTCAACCCTTCTCTATTTAATGTCGTATATCTGTCGTATATCATCTAACATGAACTTGTTCGTGAATGATGAACAACAAACTATATCACTATGGAGCTATTTTTTTTTAGCCAATAACTTTCATGGCCTAGTTATGTAAAGAACGGATCAATGTGGTTTAATACATTTTAATTGTGTTTCATGACCTCATCTTCCACCTGATGTTCTGTGCGCGCTTATACAAGCCTTTACGGTAACAGCGAGCTACTCTGAATCATTGGAGATTGCACCGAACCTTTTGGACTCACAAGCTCTCACGCTGCCACTAATTACTAGACATTATTGTCCCTTCACACAACAAGTCCCATTCTATTCCAATGTGTAGATTTTTTATTAGAATTGTACGACAAACTGTAACTTATTTGATTCTTTTTTTATATACATTTCTTAAATAAAAACTGTAGTAATATAGTTCACATAAACATTAAGTGATGTTAATAAAGTATCGCGTCTGCTAAATGACTGTAAAGTAAAATGGTTTTATTCGTTATCCACACCGATCTGAAAGTATTCGACCGCCCGTTTCCAAGAGAGCCAAGAAACCGAAGCGAGTCTTTGTGCTTCCACAGTCTCTTCAGGCTGTTCCTCTCAGAAAGCGCCGTGTCGAGCATGTGCCACTACACCAACGCCACCGCGCAGCGCCGCAAGCACAAGTGGACGGACGTCAGCACCAGCGAGATGCACCGCTACATCGGACTGGTTTTCTACACGGCACACAGCTCAGAAGCTGAGCTCCATCGCCGACTACTGGACGCAGAACAGCATCTTCAGCTTCCCCGCCACGGTGATGTCGAGAGACCGGTACCTGACGATATCGCGGAACGTGCGCGTGAGTCACGGGGAGAAGGACCGTTTATTCGGGGTCAAGCCTCTCACGGACGCCGTTCGTCACGCGTGCAGATCGATCTATCGTCCTGCGAGTGATGTGGTGGATGAGAGGACGGCACGCGAACACACAAAGCCCAAAAAGTCCGGTTTCGAGCTGTTCAAGCGGATACGCCGTGGACTTCCCGTGCGCGCGGGATCACGTGACGCTGGGACTCACTGGGACCGGAAGTTGCCGCCTCCGCTGCTGCAGTGCAGCACAAGAGAACGGTGTGGTGCAGGAAGCTGTTCTTACACTTGTTGGACATTGATAACCTAATGATAAACATAATAAAACGAACAAATACAAAACACAATTGTAAAAGGCATCCAGCATCCATCTAAACTTAATTTTAACATCAACCCAACACGTCACAACCCTGATGGGAGAACATTTGCATGAGGGGGTGTGTCTTCTTTTGTCTCTCCAGGTGTAAATTTGACGAATATTCCCAGGTAATACGTCCAAAAGACGGATGTCAACCGCCATTAACATGAAAGAAAAAGCCATTGTGAATGGGCGTAATTGTAAACCACTTTACAGTTTTTCTCAGTCGCTTTAGTTCAATTCTCGGACCAGAATTGAAGTTTGCAAATCTGTGTGTGCATTTCTCAAAACTACTTGTACAAACAGCAAAACACCATGGATTTCTTGCAAAAGCCTGTTACTTGATCAAAATATTTTGTTCATCTCTCAAAACCAAGTCTTTCTGTCATTGAACATGTCGGTGCTATCAAAATGTCAAGTCTTTATTGTCTACGAACAAGACAGTCAAATTACGTTGTCTTGATGTCAATATGACTGTGTACTTTAGAGGGAGATTCTGATGTAAACTATGGCTAAAGTTTTGATGACAATGTATCATTGTGAAATGTAAGTTACACCTTTTTGTTTGGCTGGACAAAATTCACATTTACACTTTTATTGTTTATGTTGTAATTTGTTGACAGACCATGTCATACAAACACAAAAAAACCCACAGGGAAAAAATAAATATAAGACGATATTCTGTACAATAGTACAGTCTTCCTACACCTCTTGTCGTACCTGTATGTTACGCCACAAATTCTCATCCACATCACAGCGAATATCCTCTTTTTGTGTATGTGGCTGGCGATCATACACTTCCCATCTCCATGCTGAGAAAAATTCCTCAGTAGGGTTAAGGATTGGAGAGTAGGTGAAATAACTCCATCCTCATCCTGTTGTGGGCAGCAAACCATTGCCTGATGATGTTGGTGTGATGAAAACTCACATTGTCCCAAACCATCACATACGTTGGCAGGTGATCTCCACTCTGATCCCTCTCTTCTTCTGGGATGAGAGTGTCTAGAAAGACGTGTCTAGAAAGAGTGTCTAGGTTATAAGACGCTCTGTGTTGTATGGATCTATTATGGGAATATGAGTAAGCACACCATTTTGGCCACATCTTCTGCATTTTGAAGGTCAGGATGAAGCCAGCCTCATCCATGTAGATGAAGATGTGCGGCTGTTCACTTGCTTCCAGTTCCATCATACGCTATATGCAGAAGACATAACATGAGTTGTATGTTTTCATTTGGGCCAAGATAGAGTTACATCAAATGTATAAATCACATATTGCACATATTGTGTAAACATTTGTGTAATGTGTAAAAACACGCTTACGGTAATGTATAATGAATGACTGACTTGATTCATGACTGACGAAATTTCTTAAAGTATATTGGTTTATTTATTTTATTTATTTATTAAGTATATTTATTTGTATATTAATTAATTTATTTATTAAGTATATAGCTGTATAATTCACATAGTGTTCACTGTGCTGCATGTGTTTACTGTGCTGTTGCTGCATGTCCATGCATGTTTTACTGGTACATACTGGTAGCGTAGTTCCTTCACTCTTTCACCATTTCTTTCAAATAGAACAGTGTAAAGCTGCGTCATTTTCATCTGGTGTTTTTTCAGCACGTGTTTTCATACCTTTTGTATGAAGCATCACATTGTGCTTCAGCCATATACAGTATATACTTGCCCACTGATCGTCAATGAGATGCACCTTTGTTAGAGGAAGTCAAGTCACCTGAGAGCAAGTTACCAATTCAGGACAGATTTAGAAAAAATCATATAATGGAGATGTTTAGAAATATGTTTGTCACATTATGACAACTTGATAAACCATTTTGCAGTTAATGACTTATAAGATGAACCAGAGGTGTGGACTCGAGTCATGTGACTTAGAATCGAGTCAGACTCGATTCACGAATTTGGTGACTTCAGACTCGACTTGACAAAATATAGAAAGACTTGCGACTCGACTTGGACTTTAACACAAAAAACTTGGACTTTCACTTGGACTTGCGCCTATTGACTTGCAAAGACTTGCCACCTCGCTTCAAAAGTTGCTACTTCTGTTTACAATTATTTGCGCGCATCGCGCGCGCCTGTATAACCGTCGAGAGCACGCGCGTCGCGCGCATTTGTGACGTCGAGAGCATGCGCGGACTCGCACGTCCAATCAATGTGCTGGCGAGTGTTTTGAATTTTGTGAACGCGGCGTTTGTACAATGATACCAAAGACAGTTTCGTCTGGCAATAAAAATGACGAGCTGAACCACAACAACTAGTTGCAGTGTGTAAAACATGCGAGTCGAATATTGCAGACGCCACAACTTCCACAACTTTGTTCGACACCTGAAGCTGCACAAAGGTATGTTTTGAATGAACGTCAAGACGATCTTATTAGCTAAGTGACCTACTAGCTGCGTGATTATATCAATGAGGCTGTACATTTCCTCAGCATCACCTGCCAAAGTCCTGCTGCACACACGCGTTTGTGGCTACACTCACACACACACACACCCTACAGCACACAAGTGATGGTGACATCTCTCTCTCTCTCTCTCTCTGTTTTGGTTATAAGTTTGAAGGGAGTTAAACAGAGTAAAATGAAGCTGTCTGTAGGACTCATCCAAATACTGTACATGTTTTGATGAGAGCATGGTTATTCATTTAAGCATATGTTTAAGTTTTGAAACAATTCCAGGTGAAGATCATTTCAGATTTCAGACCAGTTTTTCTGTTTAACATTTTTTTCTGCAATATTCTGGGGAGATTAGTGTCGTGTCAAGTGTGTACAATTTGTTAAAATTAACAAATGTTTAAAAAAAAAAATACTCTCCTGAGTCCGTCAGTGAACAATTGGTCCGTTCACTTGTCGAGTAATAATAATAATAATAATAATAATAATAATGAGTATTTGTAGCGCGCTTTTCACAGTTTTAACTGTCTCAAAGCGCACGTGTAAATATATACAGTGTAAATAAATATGTGAGTGACAGCTGAGACTCACAGACTCTGTAGCGAACAGCACCAGCTCATTTTGTTGTGGTTTGATCAAAATAGTTTGTTCATTCTTTCATTTGTCATGTGACTGCTGCGCTGTTAACACAACAATGGCATGGTATCTTTAAACACAAAAGATTTGGGACTCAGATCACGTCAATGTGGTGTGTATTTGGTTTCAAATGATATTAATTACTTTGTGGCATGTTGTGAATTATATGTTGTCCACTGAAGCAAACCGTGTTGTCTTTTGTGTAGTGTTTTGTTTGAGAGCGCTGTAAATTGTTGTCTCGGCAACAGTGCCGCATGCTGTATAAAATGGACAAATTACGAATATTTTTAAAACGAATTGTTCACTTTACAGTTCGAGAGTTAAAGATTGATTCAGTTAAAAGAATCGAACTTCCCACCATATGACAGCAGCACTTTTTTAGAAAATATAATTTGTAGCTTTATGTGTTTGAGCAATTTTTTTTTTCATTTAAAAATGGTTTGTTTAATAAATACAGGTGATTCAACCTACATAAAGTATAACTAATGTATACTTTTTATGTTTCTGTTAAAAAGACTCGAAAAGACTCGAAAATCAAACTGTAGGACTTGGACTCGACTTGAGACTTGTTAGCTATTGACTTGGACTTGACTCGAGACTTGCTTGTCCCTGACTTGACTCGGGACTCGAGGGCAGTGACTTGAGACTTACTTGTTACTTGCCTAACAGTGACTTTGTCCCACCTCTGAGATGAACAAATGACTAGGTGTTTTGATGAGTAAGACTATTGCACAGTGAACTATATAATACATTTTGATCAACATGACATAAGCAATTGATAATGTATCAAAGAGCGGAGAAATGTGCATAATCATTTGCATGATGTACCAAAGCAATTGCAACTTGTTCAAAGAAGTGATCAACTGCTTATATGATGTGCACGAGTGACTTCATGATGTGATAATTTGAACAAATAGTTTTGAGAATTTCAATTCTGTTCTGAGAATTGTACTAAAGCGACTGAGAAAAACGGTAATGTTTTTGTTAATGAGTTAGTAATAGTTTGACATAGTCTAGCAGGCTAGAGTGTTTACTTGACTTGTGAACAATTTAGCACATACATTCCTCTTCCTCACATATCTTGTTGAAATAATCACAATTATCGTAAATACCATGTCTAATGTATTGTTTTTTGTCACAAAATACATCATGGTAATTTCTTTACCAACAAAACCAAACACAATTACATAATCTTGTACATTTGTTTTTTTGTTTACATTTATACTTGATTTGGGTGATAATGGGACATTTGTGTTCATTGTTCAGGTAATTCCAATACTTTATACAGGTAAAAGAAATACACTTTTGTTTGAGCGTTGTTCTTACAAACGAAACTTAAAATCACATTACTTAACGCACTTGATGTATTGTTTTTTTTTATGAATTATTTTTCATGCTCGTTTTAAATAATCTTGTAGGGATTACTCTAAGTTTCCAAACCAATACAAAAATTGGGGCACAATCATTGAACAATAAATGTGCTCATTAAAATGTGCATTGCCTCAAATTGCCCAAAGAATTCAATTTCACAGCTGTCTCTCAAAATCTAAATTCTAAAACAACAAACTTTGTTTTGGTTAAATTTAACCAATAAACCATTTGCATTAAACCCTTTCTGGAGTAGGACCATTTCTTGTTCTTAGAACCTTGCCTGAAAAAAAATAAATCGGAATCATCCGAATGGAATCTGTTACATTAATTTGTTTTGTTAGTGCAATTTTTCAATTTGTATTCAGTTTTAACCATGAATTCACATCATTCAGAATAATTTCGAATCCTAATATTACGGTTATCTGACGCAAATCAGTAAGCCACAGTTTGTGATGACATCAAACATATATTTAATTAAAAGAACATGAAATGCAGTAACAAGGGACTGTCAAGGGACTTACACACTGGTGACAACTAAATATGTGACTAAACAAGGCGAACAGCTGGAAATAATGAGACATGTGACTACAAAACCCTGAAAAAGATAGACGACAAGAATCCTGGGCTTTATAGTCCAATAACAGTCTGAGAATCGGTACATACTGTAGGTAGCGCCTACATTACATTTTATTCACACAATCAATACTTGTGTTGTGTTACTGTTGCCTGCCCAAGTTAGTTTAGAAGCACTTGACACAGAAACTGTAAATTGTGAAATAAAAGTGATATATTAACACACAACGAGCAATAATGGTGATGGTTGTGCGTGTGAAAGATGATGAGTTTTTGAACACCACCAGCAAAGATCTTCAGACATAATCAAGGAACACACATTATTATTTCACAAAAAAACAACAACATAAAGCCGGAACTAAGAACGAGGAGTCGGTGTACAGGGCAAAACAACAAACCAAGCATGCACTAACTTAATTAGACAACTAAATACTTTACAAACAAAACAAGCCCCACAAAGAAAACCAGCAAACCAATAACTAACCTCTAATAGACCCTAAAAAATAGAACTTTGATTAACAAGTTAACATTATCACCGGATTGATTTTGGCGCCGTTGTGTGGCCGTATATGGGTTAGCTCTAATGAAAATGCTGGTGCGTTGGGAGTGTTTGATAATCTTACAAACTACTTACACATCTGTATTTCTCTCAATTGTGGTTACAGGGATTGTAAATTTTTTTTAAACAAACACACTGCTCACACGTCGTTACAGTCGAAACTTTTCGATCAGCGAGAACACAGTGATGGTCCATCTCGCTCCAATATACAAACCCCTGGTTCAGAGACAACCCGCTACTATAAAGAAGGTGAGAAAATGGTCTGAAGAAGCCAATGCTGCTCTACAGGGATGCTTTGAGTCTACAAACTGGGATGCTCTCTGTGAGCCACAAGGTGAGGACATCGACCAACTGACTGAATGCGTCACTGAATATATCAACTTCTGTGTTGATACCTGCATGCCCCTCAAAACAATTCACTGCTTCCCCAATAATAAACCCTGGGTAACCGAGGATATCAAAGCGGCACTAAATAACAAGAAGAAGGTTTTTCGTTCTGGAGACAAAGAGGAAGCCAAGAAAGCACAAAAACAACTGTCATCCAAAATAAGGGAGGGGAAGGAAAAAATACAGGATGAAACTTGAAAATAGCCTTCAACAAAATAACACGAGAGAAGTGTGGAGAGGAATGAGGACAATCACTGGCTACAATGCTGGCAGACAGGCGTTAGAGGGCAATATAGATCATGCGAATGAGCTCAATCTCTTCTTCAATAGATTTGAAGTGAATACGCAAATGCCAACCACTAACAGCTACATTACACATTCGTCGGCCCATCCCCCACGCGGAGTGATCAACACACCAGGAATCAGTGAAACCATCATCATCTCAGAGGATCAAGTTCAAAGAGAACTGGGCAAGCTCAGCCCCACACAGGCTGTAGGCCCAGATGGAATCAGCCCCAAAATACTGAAAGCCTGCGCCCCACAACTCTGTGGTGTAATAAAACACATCTACAACCTCAGCATACAACTGGAGAGGGTTGCCATCATCCATCATCCACCTTCTCCACCGGACCTACACTCATCTGGAGAAACCCAGGAGCTCTGTGAGGTTTATGTTCTTCGACTTCTCTAGTGCCTTCAACACAATCAGGCCCACCCTACTGGAGGAGAAGCTGAAGAACATGCAGGCAGAACCCTCCTCTGGTCTACTGGACAACGGACTACCTCACTAACCGCCCTCAGTACGTCCGTATACAGAACAGTGTGTCCGACACAGTGATCTGCAGCACCGGGGCCCCTCAGGGGACAGTTCTCTCCCCCTTCCTCTTCACCCTATACACATCTGACTTCAGCTACAATACTGAATCCTGCCACCTCCAAAAGTTCTCCAAAAGTTCTCGTATGCATTCGGAGCGATGACCTCTCAGAATATCGGTCAACAGTGGAGAACTTTGTCACCTGGTGTGAGCTCAATCACCTGCAGCGCAATGTCAGGAAAACAAAGGAACTCGTGGTGGACTTTAGGAAGACCAGGACCACCGTGACCCCACTGTCTGTCCAAGACGAGGCAGTCGAGATTGTCGAGAACTACACGTACCTTGGAGTGCACATAGACAATAAACTGGACTGGACATTAAACCCAGCAGCACTTGTCAAGAAAGGCCAGAGCAGGCTGTACTTTCTAAGGCGGCTCAGGACCTTCAACATCTGTAGCACCATGCTACGTATGTTTTATGAAGCTGTCGTGTCAAGCGTCGTCTTCTATGCTGTGGTCTGCTGGGGAAGCAGCATGAAGGTGACTGACAGAAACAAACTGGACAAACTCATCAGGAGGGCTGGCTCTGTCCTGGGTGTGAAGCTGGACCCTGTTCATGTGGTGGCGGAGAGGAGGATGCTGGGAAAACTCCACACAGGAGCACCTTCAGCCAGAGACTGATCGCTGCTAAGTGTTCCACAGAACGCTTCAGGAGATCCTTCATACCTGTGGACATCAGGCTGTACAACTCCTCTCCATAAGTGCAAGGACTCTTACTTCGTTCTCTGGTCTTGTGCAATACCTTCATGCCACTATTTATTGTTAGTCACTTTTTTACTTATTTGTATTATACAGAGATTTTTTATGCAGATGTACATTTTAATTTTTTTGCTTCTTTTATTATTATTATTATATTTCTCTTTTGTGTATTTTTTTTTTTTTTCGGTTGAGCAACTGTAACCGAGAAAGCAATTTCCCCCTGGGGATGAATAAAGTTTTTTGAATCTTGAAATCAGTGTGTGATTGGTTAATGTTTTGACCAGTCACCTTAAAGGGGAGTGTCTCGCATTATCTTTCAACCCCTCCTTCAGTTTTCTTTGTTCCGTTTCCCGCTCTTTTACGGTTCACGAAACAAAGCAAAATGCGATTAAAGTTTATTTTCAGTCACTTTTATGTATAAGATTATTTCCTACTCCGTTTTGGATACTATATAACCTGTGGCACATTAGTACAGCTTCAAAGGAACGTGGGGCGCTTTATTTAAAAAAAATACAGAAAGTGTGCGGGAGGCAAGCTGACAAAACACAGCATCAGACAAAACCGTATAAAATCTCAGATGTAATGTATATAAGGATAAGGATCCAACAAAACGGGGTGTTACAAAAACTGAAGCACTCGAGAGCGAAACCGTTTGACACTAAATATCCATTATAAAGTAATAAACATATCTAATAATATAAAATACATTTCGTGAAATATATGCTTATTCTTTTATATTCTATTACATTCAAAATACTCAATACTAATGTAACGAAGAAATTTGTTTTTCACTGTGGTTGTGGTAGCTCTTAAAAGAGCCGTTGTGTCGTTGAGGTCGAGTGCGCGATTAACCGCCGAAGCCGTACAGAGTGCGTCCCTGCCGCTTCAGCGCGTAAACCACATCCATGGCGGTGACGGTCTTTCTCTTTGCGTGTTCGGTGTAGGTGACGGCGTCGCGAATGACGTTCTCCAGAAACACCTTCAGAACACCGCGAGTCTCTTCATAGATCAGACCGGAGATGCGCTTGACGCCGCCACGGCGAGCGAGACGACGGATGGCGGGTTTAGTGATTCCCTGGATGTTGTCCCGAAGAACTTTGCGGTGACGCTTAGCGCCTCCTTTACCGAGACCCTTACCGCCCTTTCCTCGTCCAGACATGATCAATACCTTCTTACTTAATAAGACCAAGATATTTGCTGAATGCAACAATCACTCCCATTCTTAGACACTGTAACCGGACCTGAAAGAAAGCAGGAAGGCGGAAACCAAGAAACGTCATTACCAAATGCTTTCAACCAAACGAACAGCATTAGACGGCGTTCAAATCGGATCTTGTGAGTATTATTAGCTTTTTTAAGCTTATGTTTACAACGTTAACCACATTTCTGTTTCACTACACCATGCTGAAATAAACTTGAATTTAATGAATTTATGTTCAACAATTTCCCGACAATGTGTAATTAACATTAACGTGGTTTGTGATATAACCAAAACGTGAGCGAGAACATTATCGAAATTGTGCTCTGCATTAACCCAGTGGTGGCGCCAGGGGGCACGTGGTGTTCAGTGTCAAATGGTGATTTGAACCTGCAACCAACCTTCCTGTAAATGAGAGAAATACTTTCACAATTCATGTATTCTGTGGTATAAGCAGTTTGTGGTTGAAGACAACGCCCTTCACACTGCAATGGTTTCGCCTGCACTACTACTGTGTAGTTGCATGAGGCGACAGTAAAGGAGCCAATGTGTGATCTGCTTGCCCGCGTTTTATTCAAAATACAAGCGCGAGACGCAACATATTTAGTGCCTACGACGGGAAAAACGCAGGTAAATAGAAAGAAACTTGTCGATATCAGTAGCTGTGGTGGCTCTTAAAAGAGCCGTTGTGTCGGGGGCAGCGGGGCTTAAGCGCGTTCTCCGCGGATGCGGCGGGCCAGCTGGATGTCTTTGGGCATGATGGTGACTCTCTTGGCGTGGATGGCGCACAGGTTGGTGTCCTCAAACAGACCGACCAGATAAGCCTCGCTCGACTCCTGCAGAGCCATGACGGCGGAGCTCTGGAAGCGCAGATCCGTCTTGAAGTCCTGAGCGATCTCCCTCACCAGACGCTGGAAGGGCAGTTTGCGGATCAGCAGCTCGGTGGATTTCTGGTAGCGGCGGATCTCTCTCAGAGCCACGGTACCGGGCCTGTAGCGGTGAGGTTTCTTCACTCCGCCGGTGGCCGGAGCGCTCTTGCGAGCGGCTTTAGTGGCGAGTTGCTTCCTTGGAGCTTTGCCACCGGTTGATTTACGCGCAGTTTGCTTGGTTCTGGCCATTGCTGGAGGTTCGTCGTTTCCTTTGAAAGAAAGTGAACCTGGACGATGAGCTAGTTTTTTTATAAGGGCGTCGCAGCTAAACTATGGGCGTGATCACGTGTGATTGGTTAAGACGTGACGTCGCCTTGTAGCTGACCAATGTGTTTGCCTTTAACACTTTTGAAATTTCAGGCGGCAATTTTTCCTCCAATTATTTTCTGAACAGCCGCGTCCATCTGAAACAATTTCCACCTAAAGTAGCACCTTAAAACTACCTAAACTAAAAATTTAAAATCCCTGAACGTCTAACATGGAACCATTAGATATTTTATTTTTCTTGTATTCATACAGTTCTAGAAGGAAATGTAATAAAAAATGACTGCAACAAACGCGAATCGCAGAAACGCGTAGAACGTTGTGTAGACAAAGGTTAAAAAAAACAAAAGACTTGGTTTTGTTTTATTTTTGCAGTAATATTTATTATCGTCTTACTCGGTAACAAATTACAATGGGAGTTGTAGCAGCCCGGTTGAATAAATAAGGACGTCCTCTTCCACTGATGTGTGCAATTATGTTGTCTTCTATTTTCTCTATTTCCATACAACACCCTCACGACACCGTAAGAGCTATAATGAAAAGATATATACAGAAAATCAATAACATAACATATAACTATTATTTAACAAACAAATACACTTAAATATTGCTGATTCTGTATTTAGATTAATATATATAACAGTATACATGTAAAATATATCTACATCTATAATAAATAGGCTAACAAACATAGCAAAATATTCATATAAACATAGCAATAATAAACACACGAACATCAAACATCAATTAAACTAACCGTGTGCCTCTTTCAACCAGGTACTAAGTACAAATTATTTACAAACAAAATAAATCAAAACCGTCGGAACTACTGCCGCATTGTCCGTTTTAACTTTTATATTTTTTAACTCAGCAGCTCCGTAATCGCGTGGCTCCCTCTCTCTCAGTCCATGCGCGATTCCGTCACTTCCGCGTTTCTCCGCCGTTTCGTCAGAATCCGGATGCCCTTCAAAAATAAAGGTCCTTATCGGAGAATAACAACTTAAAGCTTGAATTATGGAACCAAATCAATAAACCCTCTTTTTAAATATTTAAACAAACACAGAAAGAAAGAAATATTAAACAAACTTGTTTTTATATTAAACTTATATCAAATAACTCAAGGTTATTTACAGGAGTTGTTTTTGCTTTACGTGTTCCACACGGATGGATTTCAGTGTGACACCCAGAGGAATTAGCAGATATAATGTAAACTTTTAATTTTTAAAGATAGCGATTATATATAGTTGCTGCAAGTTTAAAAAAAAATATTGCTCGTTTGAGGTAAACGTGTGTGGCTCTGAAAAGAGCCTTTGTTTTACTTTCGGCAGAAACTGGTTACTTGGCTTTGGCGGGCTTGTCGGTTTTCTTGGGCAGCAGAACGGCCTGGATGTTGGGCAACACGCCGCCTTGAGCGATGGTCACTCCGCCAGCAGTTTGTTCAGCTCCTCGTCGTTCCTGACCGCCAGCTGCAGGTGACGGGGGATGATGCGAGTTTTCTTGTTGTCCCGAGCGGCGTTTCCGGCCAATTCCAGGATCTCAGCGGTGAGATACTCGAGCACAGCAGCCAGATACACCGGAGCTCCGGCACCAACGCGCTGAGCGTAGTTACCCTTGCGCAGAAGCCTGTGGACACGGCCGACGGGGAACTGAAGACCGGCTCTGGATGAACGAGTCTTAGCCTTGGCTCGGGCTTTGCCTCCGGTTTTTCCTCTTCCGCTCATGATGCTGTAGTCTTCAGTGAGTTTGCTGAACAATAAGCTGACTGTGAATGTTCAGGTTTTTGCTTTTAAAGTGCACGGAGACATCTGATTGGACAGTACACCGGGAACTCCTAACGAATGAACGATCTTCCCTCCAAATGCGCAATAGCCCGCCTTTTCCTAATAACGGCTTCTTAAAGCAACAGCCGTTTAATTTGAAAGGGAAAAAGGCGAAAGTCTGTACAGCTTTCCCATGAACATTTGCATTTTAAACACATAAAGTCCTATTTCAAATTCCCTAAAATTATGCAATAAAGGCAGCGCCTAACTTATCTTAAGTAAAATAAAAATGGAATTTAATTTATATGAATAAGACATGGTCTTCCATAATCACTGCATATCATAAGTGTTATGGCCCTATAATACATACAAATGTTGATTAATACATGCAAAAACTCATAATATTGTATAATCACATCTACTCTTTTGTAAGGAAGTGAGTGGCTCTTAAAAGAGCCGTTTTGGGGAAGAAACAGAAAGGATCTATTTCTTTTTGGGCGCTGCCTTCTTGGCTTTGGCCGCTTTGGGTTTCGCGGCTTTCGGCTTCACGGTCTTTGTCTTCTTGGGGCTCTTTGCCGCTTTCTTCGGGGTCACCGGCTTCTTCACCTTCTTCGGACTCTTCGTCGCCTTCTTAGCGGGGGAAGCGGCGGGTTTCTTGGCCTTCTTGGGTGATTTCTTGGCGGCTGCGGCGGGTTTCTTGGCCGCTGCGCTCTTGGGCTTTTTGGCGGCGGCGGCGGGTTTCTTGGCCGCGGGCTTCTTCGCCTTCGGAGCCGCTTTCTTCACGGGCTTGCTCTTCTTGAGCGGCTTCGTCTCCGCCTGTTTCTTGTTGAGCTTGAACGAGCCTGAAGCGCCGGTTCCCTTGGTCTGCAGCAGCGTGCCTTTGCTCACCAGACTCTTGACGGCGATCTTGACGCGGGAGTTGTTCTTCTCCACGTCGTATCCGCTGGCGGCGAGCGCTTTCTTCAGGGCGGCGAGCGACACGCCGCTTCTCTCCTTAGACGCGCTCACGGCTTTCACGATGATCTCGCCCACACTCGGGCCGCTCTTCTTGGCCTTGGCCGCGGGGCTCTTCTTCTTGGCCGCTTTCGCGGGCTGCGCTGGGGCGGTTTCTGCCATCACTGACACTATCGCGGTTGTGACACTGAGGCTGAGCGGCGCTACTGCGGCTCTTATGCGGCTCGTGAGAACCAAAGAGACTCAACCGCCGCCGCGCGCGCTCCGCCTTTCCCGCGCTCGTGTTTTCTCTTCTTAGTTTTACAGCGATATTGACGCTTTATCATAATATTGAACAATGACCAGGAGCGGAACATGGAGCAGAGAGTCTTCGCTTTAGTTTATATGTGAAGGATCTGCTAAATTAGTGTGTGTCTTGCCTAATTCAGACGTAGAACAGTCGAGTGGAGGCTAAATAAGCGCGCGTCTCCTGAAACTCGGATGATTCTGGAGTAAAACGGTGTTAAAGTGAGCGGGAGGTTTTCGGCGTGTGTCCGTCAGTCTGTCCGGGTCACGCGCGTGTCTTCTGGTCAGTGCGGAGAGTTTCGGGCGGATTGTAGATTAAAGTTTGTTCTTGTGTTGAAACACACGCGTCATCTGGATTCACCGAGTCCATAAACTCATGTTCTGTGTCGATTGTGGTTATAAAGTGAATTGTAGTCTAGAATTTGTAACCGTCGTTTTCTCAAACACATTCTAGATTTTGTTTTAATTCTTTATTTGTTTATCTTGACGCGCTTTGCTTTTCATTCACTCTTTCACTCGTTTGCTCAGTAGGAGTGGACGGTAGATGACGTATAGCAAACGTGCCTGTGTAATGACAATAGAAAACAAAAATAAAAAAAGAGTGTTCAGATGTTGTAAAAGACTAATAAATAGTTATTAGTGTTAGCGAAACAATTTGAACAAATACTAATATTACATGTTAAAGAAATTAATTTAGTAAAAATTAGTGAAGCTGCTTGCGACGAAGAGTCCAAGTCTTAATCATATCATGTCTTAAATCATAACAATTAAACGTATAATCATGTCTCTGCAATCTCATCTCAACATTTCTCCACACATATAGCAAATAATATTAATTGCTCTGTTTAATACACACACCCATGCAATACACATTTTGGTCGTTTCTGTGTGTACTTCTGATATAAATGACAACTGTATATTGTGTTCAGATTCACATGAATATTCCTGACTACTAATAACATCTAAATACACATGCATCCCTTCTATCTAACAATCTGTAAATTCATGCACACGTTTAACCCTGTTTTTATGCAAAAATATGTACATCTACTGTAAATCATTAACATCCTTCTCTGTACAGTATAGCCTAAACATGATATATGTTGTACATACTATCCTATATTTTTGGTAATTTACAGATACTCAGCATTTGCATTGCACTTCAAGTTAAACATGAACTGCGATTTGCTGCCCCAGATGCGCATTGACAATAAAGTTAATGCAAATCGAGTCTCATAATTCACTATATTGCCAAAAGTTTACTCACCTGTCTTGATATGATTTTAAGCAGTGGTGTAAAATATTTGAGTAAATGGACCCTGTTACTTTACTTAAGTATGTTTTTTGCTACTTTGTACTTGTACTGTCAAAAATAAAAGCAACTTTTACTCTCAACTCCACTACATTTGTGATTTAGTATTTGTACGCTTTACTCCGCTACAATTGAATGGACACTTTGCCCTTACATGTTACATTGTGATTGTCCGCAATAAGGCGACATCGAATATACCTTGGTTAAATTCTTGGGTGAACGAGCAATGTGTATAATATGTATGTGATGTTCAATGTGAATAAACAAAAAATTAGAATTATACATTTTGCATAAGGTACATTTAACAGTGAGCCTGTGATGTACTTTTCACTGAATTTATATACTTAGTTCACCAAGTTGAAAACTAACACTGCATCTCCCTTGTTTAAATTTAATGCATAGAAACCATCCTAATCACTTGAGAATGCTCAAACTTCAACTTTAAAATATTCTTTAACTCAGTAATGCAGGGACACACTTTGGTCACTCAAAATTGCACTATTGTATTTGAAACTGCACATATATATTTTGTCTTATGCCTCATTGTATTTGTACAGCTGTGTTTTTGCACAACATATACCGGTAAATTGTTTATTTTTGTTCTGGTTGTAATTTGCATTTTGTCTCCACTGTTGTCATTTGAATTGTCTTTCTTCGTTTAAGTTAAAAACATGTTTATACAAAACAACTATATTGTTATTTATTATGCAAACCTAGATTTTAACATGTATATTTTGTTGCGTTATTGTTGCAGCTGGATTGTAAAATGGTCTAATGAAGGAGATAATAATAACAATACAATTGTATATAATAAATAATATATTATAAATAATAAATAATTGCATATACAGTATTACTTAATACTGATGCTTTACTTTAATTAGACTATTGTTTTCTTGATTAATGGGGTTTATTTCAATTTATTATTGAATGTCGCTTAAGCTGTTGTATCAGTGTCTCCATGGAAACATGAGGCATGCGAATTAAATGTTTGTTTATAGTTTCCTTAGTTACCGATGGAGACGCAAGTTTTTATCAGATTGTTCGAAGTTATTTAGTGAATCGGTGATGATAATAATAATGATGATTTGTTCATGTTTAACAACCAACAGAAGCAGCAAACAGTCTGTGCTCCAGTAAGTGAAGTGATGGTGTGTGTAGTCGCTCTTCTCAGCTTCTTCTCACACACACACACACACACACACACACACACACACAATTCTACAAAGTCCAGCACAGAAGCTCCTTCAGAAGCTCTCGCACACAGAAATGTTCTCCACCATACCGTTTTGCTCGCGGACGCAAAAAATATAAAGTTTATAGGGATTTTCATCGTTTAAAAGATTCTAGTTTATCTGGACAGATTAATAATTGTTGCCTAGAAACAGCTGTAAACTAAACCAGTAAAACAAGTCTACTACTGGCCTGCGATTTCCCAGTACAACCGGCCTTTTCTATTCTTTCAGCGAAATCAGATTCAGAAATGAGTCTTTGTTGCCTTTATTTCTGGAGAGTGTTTTAATAAAAAA
>CM051493.1:15612802-15638130 GCA_028031935.1 Paedocypris micromegethes
AAACATGTGTTCACTTTTTTTCAGACGTGAAGCCTGTGACGGAGGAAAGAGAAGAAACGAGTGAAGTGGAGAATAAACAGCAGGAGCTTCTCAACAGTGTGACTGAACAAGCCTCTATTAGTCGAGTAAAGATGGAGAAGAGTATAGACACCCAGGTGTCTATAACGTCAGTCATAATGTCGTCCCAAACGGTGAATAATATTTCTTTGTTTATTGCACTTTAATCAAGACGGTCACGTTTTGTCAAAATCGCGTTGTGCCATTACTGTAGCATTTATTTTTATTCAACAACTGATTTAATTAAATTGCAGTGTTCTTTAACAAATTTTCACCGATTCAATGATTTATTTATGAACTGAAATTGGTAGTTCCGAATTTCATTAAGTTAATTAAATTATGAGATGCTGAATTGTACTTGTGAGATGAGTTAGATCAATCAGCACGTGCTGACACATGGATTTTGTAACATTCTCTTTCAATCTTAACAAATTGTGGCTGTGCGTTTACGACATAAAACTGTAAATCATTTGCTTGTACAGTGTTTTTCCTTTTCAAAGTTTCTGTGATTTGGTCCATCCATCAAAATATAGGCACTTAATGTTAATGAACATAACTCGTGCTTTTAGTACTTAGCGCTTTTTAATGCACAGTAAACGTTTGAATTTTGTCATATTCCAGCATTACAACTGCCAATTTCGCCTCCATTTAACGCATATTTTCAATTCGATTTTTATAAATCTATATAAGTTTTTATAAGTTCTCGCTTGCATTCATCTGACTGAAGTTTTCTGCATCTGCGATTGAGTCCAAATCTGAACAAGTTCGTGGGAGTATAAAAAAAATGCCTGTAATACTGTAATAAGCATTTGTCTCCCCCTGGCGGCGACAGGAAGAAGCAGAAGCAGATTTGGAGTCTTCTGGGTGCAGCTTGTTAACAAAAGACCATAAAATTATGGTTTCGGTTAGTATAGCGCTGGCAGCTTTAGGTTAAGTTAATAAACAGCAGCGTACGCTGTTTTGGCGCGAATGTGAGCAAAACGACCATTACCTATTGGTGTTCATAAATAGATAAATTAAGAAAAAAAAATCAGTTGAAGAGAGTAAAATGTCCATTGTCCACCATAGTTTAGTTACGGGCTAAGACCAGAAGAGCGAGCTAATACCTTATACATTGCAATACCATAATGCGCCACACGAGATCGCATCGAAAAAACCACTGGTCTTAGGAGACGCAAAAGTGAGCGGATTGAAGACAACACTTGATATTCGAATTTGTTAAGTGCTAAATGAAACGCACAGAAATAACCTCTATTTTGATTATGTGGGTGGCTCTTAAAAGAGCCGTTGTTTAGCGGGAGCTCGGCGCGGATGATCTACTTGGAGCTGGTGTACTTGGTGACGGCCTTGGTTCCCTCGGACACGGCGTGTTTGGCGAGTTCTCCGGGCAGCAGGAGGCGCACGGCGGTCTGGATCTCTCTGGAGCTGATGGTGGAGCGCTTGTTGTAATGCGCCAGACGAGACGCTTCACCGGCGATGCGCTCGAAGATGTCGTTGACGAACGAGTTCATGATGCCCATCGCTTTAGAGGAGATGCCGGTGTCGGGATGAACCTGCTTCAGCACTTTGTACACGTAGATCGCGTAACTCTCCTTCCTGGATCTCTTGCGCTTCTTCCCTCCTTTACCCGCGGTCTTGGACACCGCTTTCTTGGAGCCTTTCTTCGGCGCTGACTTGGCTGGTTCGGGCATGATGACTAAACAGATGATTACTGCGGGTAATTCGCAGCCTTATATAGGAAGCTCGAATCAAATAAAACTAAAACCGATACAAACAATCGATTGGCTGGTGTAACGGCAAAGCTGCAATCTTGTGAGTGATTGGTCAGTTGTTTTCCGTGCCCGACCAATCCGCGGTAAGGGGCGCGTCCTGATTTCTCTTTCAAGCCCGCGTCAGTTTTCTTTGTTCGATTTCCCGCTCTTTTGTGTGCAAATAAAGCAGATCTTTATTATTTCTTCACGGGTTACATAGGACCAAAATTTCATATTATATAAATGGACAATTATAAGACGAGTAATAAGACATCTACGTGACAGACTACGTTATAAATTCGCTAAAACACTTTCTCTTGTTGAAAAATTTAACTGTAGGTTTTTAAATCAGTAGCTTGACTGTTGATCAGTCGAGAAAGAAAATAGTCAAAGCTTTAACAAACGAAACTAAATCGTAAACTTGTTTTCTATCTAACAAACACCGAGCAGTCTGTGATTGGACAAAACGCTACGCCTTTTCCGCTGACCAATGGATTTGAGTTTCAGTGGTTTAAAACAAACAGGCGGCAAATGATGCATCTTTTACGAATAAATAAATTATAGTAATTATGGAATATCTGCTTCGTTATAAATGTAAGCGTTATAAAGGTTAAATAAATGCTAGATTTTAACATGGTTAGTATACACAGACATGAAGAATGTCTAAATATACGTTCACTGCAGCACGGGGGTTTGCCGACAACAAACAAATGTCGTCTTTCTAAAATTATGGGGCTTATTGAATAAAGTTTAGCAGAACTTATTCAAAAGGCGCAGCTAAACACATTCTAAAAACGCAAAAGCAGAGACACTCTTTAGAAAGGTAAAGTGTGTGGCTCTGAAAAGAGCCTTTGTGTTGGACCAGCAGCGGACACTGGTTACTTGGCTTTCGCGGGCTTGTCGGTTTTCTTGGGCAGCAGAACGGCCTGTATGTTTGGCAACACGCCGCCCTGAGCGATGGTCACTCCGCCCAGCAGTTTGTTCAGCTCCTCGTCGTTCCTGACCGCCAGCTGCAGGTGACGGGGGATGATGCGATACACCGGAGCTCCGGCACCAACGCGCTGAGCGTAGTTACCCTTGCGCAGAAGCCTGTGGACACGGCCGACGGGGAACTGAAGACCGGCTCTGGATGAGCGAGTCTTGGCCTTGGCTCGGGCTTTGCCTCCGGTTTTGCCTCTACCACTCATTATTATCCAGCTGCAGGTGACTACACATAAGAATACGGGTTCCAGCGCCCGAGTTTTCTATATAAAGGGTCGTGTCGCTTGTGATTGGTTGAAGCCTCTCAAATGTTTTCACCCAATCACCACCGATCGCTTCAAACTCACAATCCTTAAAGTGACAGGCGTCGCATTTCAGTAAGGAATGAGAAATTAGACTGATACTGTGTCGTTGTGTTGTTATTATTATATATATTGAATTTGTTTTATCGATTATGTTTAAAAAAAAAAAAAGGGCTTGAAGCATAAAGCAACTTATTTTGTTTACAATAAAAAATGTTATTACAAATTTCTCTGCTTTGTTCCAGTTTATTTTATTTAATGGTTCATGTTTAAAACATATTTTACAACTGTAATCTCTTTAAATATAATGGAATATACCACTAATTAGCAATAAACGTTGAATATGTTTCTTTTTATTGTTATAAGTATTTTGGTATTTTGGTTCATAAGCATGCTGGAATTTTTCATACGCACTTGTATTGTGGAAAATAAAATGACACAATCCAGCTTATTGCCACTGTATTTAAAAATAGATACATTAAAATAAGCTCTTGACCGGAACTGGTGATGTGATGACGCACGTAGGAATTGCGTTGCTACTATCACGGTGGTTCATACTTCTGTGTCATCTTCCCTTCTGGACACCACAATTATTTAATTTATGACATTTGTGGACACGGACTGTCTCCCTCCTAAACGGTGGCGTTTCTCTTTTTCTTCCGGTGAAGAAGGGGTTTCCGGTGTAGTTTTCGTGTTCACCCAGTAGAGGGCGCGTCATGTCCTTTTCATTTCTACTGTCAAATACGTAGACATTCATTTGGATTTGTTTTAATGTTCTTGAGTGTTGCATATTTTATTTAAACGACTGTATTTTTTATTACACATTTTATTTATATTTATGTTATTTATAATAACAACAATAATAATAATCATAAAAATCATAATAATAAACGTAACTTCAATTCAGCTCAGGAGACGAATGAGTGACATTGCCTTTTCTTGGCCTCACTCGATCAATGTTCTTTGACTTAAAAACAATAAATTAAATTACTCATCCAATCAAGCCCAAAGAAAATGCAATGAGCTTTTTTTTCAAGCCAAAAAAGAATAGTGAATGAAATTAGCTTTTTTTTAAGCAGGTGTCCAAAATTCGCATGAAGAGACGACGAGAAAATTTAGTTTTGGCCACTGGGCGGCGCTGCCAATCCTCTGTGCCTTCAAGGTTAAACAGATGCTAATCAACTTTTCAAACTGAGCCCTTTTTAATCTTCTTGGGTCGCAAACGCGTGTTGATCGGTGACGTCAGACTTCATCTTTGAAGTTAAGTTCAGTGAAATGTAGGGTGTTTCTTAAGAAAAAAAATGCAATTTATTTGATTAATTTTTGTTCGTTGTTAGTCAAATTTGTAGTACGTAAATGTAAATGTATGATAATTGCATGATGATAATAATAAGCCCATGTATGATAATTTTATTTTGATGTTTTAAATGTTTTATCGATTTTTAAATGTGTTTTTTTGTTGTTCTTGTGTTTGTTGTGTCTTATTATTATTATTATTATTATTATTATTATTATTATTATTATTATTATTATTATTATTATTGTATTATTTGTGTTACTCTGCGGTTGATTTGTACATAATATTGTATGTAAGAGAGGTTTAAGTTTTGCTGACGTGTTTACCAGAGATATTTGTCTGGCGCGTAAGATACATACATTTCGATTTAGAAAATATTACTTTGGCGTTGGTTGTAGATCACGTTTCCGTCACGTGATAACGAGAGACGCTTCTGAGATCTATCCTGGTGATATGTAACGGGCACACACAATTTCTAGATCTAACTTAGACTCACATTCGTTTTCGTTTATCGCACTAAACAGTTTTCGAAGTTTCAATTAGCTTTGATTTATCATTGGCTGTCAACCAAAACGCGTCGTTCTCTCTCCCGACCACCAGGTGGTAGTGGATCCTATTGTCCGAGCCGGAAGTAGAGCGGCCGTGGCGGAAGTTGACCTCCTCTCTTTCAAACAGCACTGCGGGCCGTGCGATCGCTTCAGTTATGTGTCTTAAACAATAACTCTGCGGTTCCTCGACTGAACTGAAGTGATCCGTGTCTTCGGCGATGGCGGCGACCGGAGCGGCGCAGGTGGGGGACATGGAGGAGGACGCGTCTCAGCTCATGTTCCCGAAAGGTTTGAGCAACTGAACCTGTAGTAGACGTTCAAAATGACGGTTCATCTTTACGTTTAGTTCATATACTGTACGTGTGTTCATAAAGCGTGCGACGCCGTTTCCTAGTTACGCGCACGCGCACCTACTCGGTCTGTTCCGATTAATCGCATTCGTCGGGATCGCGTCATTGTGTATTGTGAAAAGTGCGCGCGAGTCTGATTTTTTAGATTGTTATTTTTGTTATTACGACGATTGTTTCACGCGTGTGGTTCTCACAGAATCACAACAAATGTGCAAAAATAAGCTTTTTAAATGTAAATCCGATTATCCGTTATTTTGTCGCTCTCACGTTCTTTTGCGCTATTAAGCCGAATTTTAGTTCAAATAAGCGAACACGAATAAGATATTTTTTTTCATTTCTTAAAGGTCGGGTCCAAATATATGGATGGCCCAGTCGTCAAAATAATACAAATTGGTTTACGATGATCACATCACAACAACAAAGCTTAAAAGAAGCTCTGTCTTTTGTAAAAACGCGTGATCTTATTAGTAAGTTTGTACAAACTAAAGTTAAACGGCTATTAGATTATAGAACTACAACGCAGCGTGCCACAGATGTCTGCAACTTGTTGTCTAATCGAATTCTTACATATACCTAAAAGTAACGTGTACGTATAGATTTTAAAATACAAAGTACTGTGTAAATATATATATTTTTTTTAGACTTGAGGCATTGTAATGTTGAAACACGATCAACTATTGATTTAATTTCAACAATTGTTAGTTTTATGGTTTTTATTCTATTCTACTTTTCTTCGATCTTTATTAATATTGTTAGTTTGTTTGAGAGTATGAAACAAAAGAGAATTTCTTCAAGAGGATGATAACATTTAATTTCTATTTCCGCCATAATAAACACTTTATTATTCAATCAATTTATTCAGTCATGTGTCACGCTTAGTCCATTCATAAAAGTTCTGTTTAACATAGAAAATTACCACAAAGGCTTTACAATTTGAACAGAAATCAGGATAAATAGTGTATATTGTAATGAAATCTTCATTGTCTGTTATGCCATCTTGGCCCCAATGGTTATATTAATGGCAATATGGTTCTTGTTGATTACATTTTTTACATTTCAGAAAAAAGAAGTTAAATAGATTTAACATTGAAAATGCTTCGCAACTAGGAAAAAAATCCAAACTTAATCCAAACAGCAATTTAAACTACCTATACTTTAAATATAGGCACCCTTAAAAGCCTAAAAAAGGTTTAAAAATTAGGAAAAATTTCTTATTGTCACAGTCTGTGTTATTGATTTTTTTTTTTTTTTTTTTTTTATTGATTTATTAAATATTTGTTGTCCCCTCACAAATGTCGTCGGAATGTCAGGAATCCTCCGTGTGTTTTGTGCGCCAGAGTTTGAGAGTGCGGAGACGCTGCTGAACTCGGAGGTGCACATGCTCCTGGAGCATCGCAAGCAGCAGAACGAGAGCGCGGAGGACGAGCAGGAGCTGTCGGAGGTCTTCATGAAGACGCTCAACTACACCGCCAGGTTCAGCCGCTTCAAGAACCGCGAGACCATCGCTAGCGTGCGCAGGTGGGTTCCCGCGCCTCCTCGGAGCCGTCCGCTGCTGCTCTGACTGGTTTCTTCTCAGTTTGCTCCTCCAGAAGAAGCTGCACAAGTTCGAGCTGGCCAGTTTAGCCAACCTGTGTCCCAACGCCGCCGAGGAGGCCAAGTCGCTCATCCCGAGGTACCGGACCATTCCATAACTAGAGTCACTTCTTTGTATTTCTGCTGATTTTTTTACTCTTATTTTACTGTATTTTTATCGCACTTTTATCTTCATGGTTTGTTTTGTATTTCGTTCATATTTTTGTCTTATTTGTACAGTATGTTTATCGCATTTGTATCTTCATAGTTTTTTTTGTTTTTCGTTCATATGTGTATCTTATTTTTAAAGTAATTTTATCGCATTTGTATCTTCATTGTTTGTTTTGTCTTTCGTTCATATTATTGTCCTATTTTTACCGTATTTTTATTTTTATCGCATTTGTATCTTCTTAGTTTGTTTTGTATTTTTGTATTTTTATTCTGTATTTTTATCTTTTTTTTACAGTATTTTTCTACACTATAATTATCTTTTATCTTCTTTTTTTATTATATTTTTTTGCTTTAGTATGCATCTCCTCTCCCCTATATTTAACTGCTGGACAATTTGAAAATACATTTCACTCCATGTTGTACCATGTTGTACAAATTAATTAAGAGCGTGTGTTGACCAAAACTACATTTCCTACAATGCTTTTAGCGGCTGTTTCCACAGTTTTATGTCATTTTTCTTTATTTACTTGAACATTTTGAACCTTCATTAATATAGTTGTGTGGGTTTTCATAAGCCAAAATTTTAAAGGATTTATGTTAAAGCAACAAGCAAATTAGGTTTTCTACGCAACTGCAATTGTCACTGAAAATTTTTTTTTGTTTTTTTTTTTTTTTACAAAAAATTTAAGGAGTAGTTACCTTTATTTTACATTAACTTGTAAAGGAAACAAAATATAATCAAATGTACATTCGGCCCTTTGAGGACAGTTTGACACCACTGATGTAGAATGTGACCAATACAAATTTGAATTTGAAAAAGGAAAAATTGAATTTCACAACCAGGCCCCACAGCATTACTAAACAAAAGGTGGTCATTCCGTCTCCCTCTCTTTCTTTCAGCCTGGAAGGCCGATTCGAAGATGATGAGCTGCAGCAGATCCTGGATGACATCCACACCAAGCGCAGCTTCCAGTACTGACCATCATTCCACGTCACTGCAAATAAAAGCTTTTGGCTTTAAATCATGAAATGTGTCTTTTATCTGAGGCATAAAGGTGTAAAGTTATTTTATGCTATTTCACCAGGCGTGTGTGTGAATGTTGTGTGTCATGTAAGGCGACCTTGAGTGTCATGAAAGGCGCCAATAAATAAAAAATCGAATGAATTATTAAAAAAATAATAATTATAAAGTACTTGAGCAACTGGACTTGGTTACATAAGTATGTTTTAGCCACTTTGTACTTGTGCTGAGTATTTTTTTTTTTCTTTTAAATAAGCAACTTTTACTCTCAACTCCACTACATTAGTGATTGAGTGTCTATCATGAGAATTAGAGGTGTGGCACATTGAGGCCATTTAATGTTAATGTTCAAGGAAATCTTAAACATATCTTACCTGATTATACATAAGTATTTGTAAGAATGTTACCAAGTCAAACATGGCCTATATTTATTTTTTTGTGTGCAACGTGAATAAATTAAATTATAGATTTGGCCCAAGATACATTTAGCTATGAGTTTGGGATGCACTTTTCATTTAATCTATATATAGAATTTACTAATATTAGAATTTTATTTTACTATTTTTTTTCTTTGCACATTTGAGTGACTGAGAATTACTTTGAATAGCGTTTGTTTTCACCTTTATTTGCCTAAATTCAGTGCTAGTAAAATACTTGTTGGTAAAGTACTCTGCTACTTTGACTCAAGTCTTTTTTTTTTATTGGTGACTTTTCACTTGAGTACTTTTATTATTTTTATATTTAATTATTTTTATTTTGTGTCACATTCAAACGTTTTTAATTTTATTCGACCCTGAAAGCCTCTTGAGAACGGAATTAAAAGAAGTCAGAGCGCCCTCTTCCGGATCGGCGTAGCAGCGATCGATGCACGTGTTAGCGACGCGTCCCTGCGCATGCGCGCACTGTCCGGCCCGGTGCGTGAATGATGGCGGCGTATGTGGAGATACTGAAAACCGAGTTTCCACAGATCGACTCCGAGCTCTTCGATTATGTGACCGGTACGGTAATCCATTAATCGATTATCGATCAGCTTAGTCGATTAGTCCAGCGGGAGTGACAGAGATTCGCGGGCGCTGACCGGCGCTAATGGTCGTTGTGTGAACGGAGCTTCAGGTCGAACTGAAAAAGGAACCGCTTATGTGAGGAAAATGTCTCATTTTTGAGGGAAATGTTTCTTTCAAACACGTGCGTTTATCATTCGCTGTCGTGTCCGTGTCAGCCGACAGACGCTCCGGCGTGTTGAGTCACCGCGACGCAGCGCGTTTAATGACAGGTCGCGGTTTTCTGTCATGATTTATCGTAACGCAAGTCGGTGCGTCACGTGACTGGCGATCAAGAATTATGTAATATGATTTAGTGCTTATTTATTGCGCCCAAACTACGCCAAAATATCTCCTCAGCAACACATTCATGCTCTACTTGTCAAATTAGTGAATCCACCTTCTTGTCGTTTAAAACCTTCAGCGTTTACCGATAACTGATAAATCTACAGTTTTCATCTTTGAAAGTCCTGAAGTCTGATTTGTGCCTCGACACAACTCTTAAAACCGAACGCGCCTCTGCTTCTGAAAGTGCTGATGGCCTGAGAACTTCAGACGGATGCTGGAGATGTTCCTCTGAGTAGATCTGGAGACGAGTAGTTACACGGACATCAAGACGTTTGAGTTGAGTGGCGGGGAACAGTTGTGTGTCCTGACCAGGAAGAGCCACGTGCTTTTTGCCACCATGTGGGATAGTGAAAGGGACCGAGCACTGAGCCCTGGTGTGCTCCCACACAATCTAAAGCCGGAATTCTAACGGTTTCAGTGAACGTAACTAGTCAAACAGCATCTCAGCTTTTTATTTCTGGCCGTGCAGGCGTGCTGGACAGCGGCGGACCGGATTTCGAGGATGGCGAGGAGGTGTTCGACGCCATCGGAGGACTTCTGCAAGAGGTCGGCGACAAGAACGAAGACGACATCCGGGAAATCTGTTTGCAGATGTTCAACACGCTGCAGCTGTGAGTCTGAGTTGAACGTGTGTGTGTGTTAAATCACCCCAACCACTGTATAACTTACCAAATGAATCCTTGGTGAGAGCCGTTGCGTTTAGCAAAAATTTAGACAATATCATATTTAAATTATATTTAATATTTTTCACGTATATATCTCACCATCTTGAAATGACGTCATACAAATTCCTGAGAACTCCGTAATGTGGCGAGGTGACCAAGGTGACTTATTGTTATACATATCCCTAAGTATCATTAAACACCTAATTAAATATTATTAAGCAGCTAGTTATTAACAAAAACCTCAAATTAGCATTAAACACCTACTTGAATATCATTAATCACCTACTTAAATATTATTAATCACCAAATTATTAATTTTAAACTTCTATTTTAAATTATAAATCAAATCATCTCACTGTGGAGAAATGCAATCTCCATTTGATTGTTCGAAAAGTAAAGTTGTGTAGTTATTAATCATTGGGTGAAACTGAGACGAGATGTCCAAAATTGAGTAACAGACTTGGTGTTTCATGATATGATTTATTAAACACAAAATGGATAGCATTAATCATCTATTTATTGCTATTATACATCCAGGGAAGTATTATTAAACACCTAATAAAGTATTTCAATCCCCTATTTATGATCAAACACCAGCTTAAGTATCAGTAACCACAGAATTATTATTGAACACCTACTTGAGTATCATTATACAAATAATTAGGTCTTTATAGTGACATAATTTTGATCAAACATCTGCCTGAGTATTATTATGCAGCTATTTACTATTATTATATGACTAAATATCAATGATATAAATGTATAATTAATCACCTGATTAAATATTAGGAAGCAGCTAATAATTAGCAAGCATCATATGTTCATTAAACACCTACTTGAATGTTACTAATCACCTGATTATTTATTTTAAACCCCTATTTTAAATTTAAAAACCCAATCATCTCACTGTGGAGAATTTAGTCTCTGTTCGATCGGTCGAAAAGTAAAGGATGAATGACGTTACATGACACACACACACGCAGCACAGTGGTTGGTTCTCGACTAGTGTTGTATAGTAACACGTTGTGGTAACTTTGCAGGAGTAAGTGTAACTCCGGACAGCAGCAGGTTTTGCTGGAGGCTCCGGTGCAGTTGTCGCAGGTCTCCGCCGACACAGGTGAGACGCACGCACGCTTCGCTCTCTTCCGGAAGCTTCTGAAGCGGCTCTTCTCTTCCAGCTGTGTCCGCCAGCGATGTTCAGGGCATCTGGATGCTGAAGCGGAACCAGGGCACCGTAAGCACTCGCCGTCTCTCCATCTCCAAGCTCCGAGGAACAACTAGTACAAATAAAAAGCCAACATTTTGCGTAGTTACACAGCACACGACACATTTCAACCACAATGTTATTTTCATCTTTGAAGGTGTAGTTTGTGCCTAAAATCTATTATTAGTATCTATTACTAATCTATTATTAGGAAATATTATTAGATTTTTTTTTTACTCTAAGGCAGTGGTTCCCAACCTTTTCTTGTTTGAGGCACCCTTGGAAAGCCTTTCAAAAGTTCCCGGCACCCTTATAAGAAAATAGATATTTAAAAACATTATTACCGTATTTTTCGCCATATAAGACGCACCGCCATATAAGACGCACTCAATTTTAAAGGAGGAAAATCTAGAAAAAAAAGATTCTGAACTGAATACTGTAGTAAAATATTTTATATCAATTGTATAAAAGTTAACAGCAGTTTAAGAACAATTGTATGTCAGTAAAGTCAGTATAACAGTGAAAGTAGGGGTGGCCGGTATACCGGTAATGAGATGTGCCACGATATGGATTTTGCAATCATTATTAATTTAAATTATTAGAATACCGCATAAAGACAAAAAAAAACTATTTTTTAAAATATGTTAAGAACATGTTTTAAATGGCCCATATATTTGGATGAATATATTTTGAAAATAATCTCACTCACTTAAAAAATATATTAGTACAATGTTTCACGGATACATTTCTTCACCGTATATCGAACACTGTATTTACTGTCCTTTATTGAAGACAGGGACACAGAGAATGCTGTTGCACACCTTTACATTTTACTCGTTTTCTCTATGTCTCTGTTTTCTAAATTGTGCACCGCACCCGATAGCTTTAAAGATTCGAATCAACAGATTATCCCCCTCGGGCGCGCCGCAGACTTTGTTTAGTGCGGCCGCCGGCTTCTATTTTTGAGAAACGTGAGTTTCCGTGTGCGCCGCATCTCAGCCTCTGTTTTCCACCTCTCTCACATTTTATATGCACGACTCCTTCAGTAAACTCAAACAGGGGCGCCGCGAATATATAATAGAAAATCGCTTAGCGGACGCGCTCGTGCCCCCCCCCCACGTGACATGGAAAAAATGCCGCCCTGGGCGACTGCCCCGTTCGCCCATGCCTAGAACCGCCACTGACGGCACGAACATTGCTAATCAAATACAGTTTGTACTTCACGCGCAAATGCGTGAAGCTCCGTTTTCTGCGCTGTGCCTTTAAGAGAGCGACTGTTTTGGTTTTAAAGACGCACTTGAGAAAATCTGCTTGTTTTATTTTGATCGAAGTTCGTTTTCGTTTGGAAATAGTGGTTTCATTCTTTCACAAGATTCTGCGTGAGAAAGAAAGCGAGACAACGTATGTATACCGCGGTATTGCACACTTAGATGGCGGTGACCGCGCTCCGCGGATCTCTGTATTTGCCAGACGCACCAACTTTTCACCCTCAGTTTTGGGGAAGAAAAAGTGCGTCTTGTACGGACGAAAAATACGGTATTTATTTATTTGTTTCATTTCGAGAGTTTGCATGCAACAACACCTTACAATACCTAGTCCTAGATGATATGAGAATACTGTTTACACATTCTGCCTTAATAAAAAAAATAGCAATTTTTTCCCCGAATTTTTGGCGGCACCCTCAAAAGATCTCACGGCACCCCTTAGTGCCGCGGCACACCGGTTGAGAACCACTGCTCTAAGGTGTACCTGTAACTCGTAAAAAAAATAAATACAGTTATTTTAATAGTAAAAAGATAAAAAAAAACCATAAAGACCGTGTGCCTTGTAATTCCGCATTTCATAAGCTAGTTTCGAGTTTCTAGGCTTTTTTTTAGATTTTTGTCTCTTCAATGCTCAGGGAAATGTTTACAAAGTGTTTACTTTTATTGTAATTGTTACTGACAAACTATAGATAGTTTTTTTTTTTTTTTTTTTCTTCAATTTTTTATAGTTTCAGTTCCGTCACATTGTTGGCAAACTATCTTTTTTTTTTGTTTTGTTTTAATAGCATCACGTTGGTTGATTACTTGGTCCCATTTAAAATGCGTTCACATTTATTGTAGTTTTTATTGACAAACTATCGTTTTTTTTTTCTGTTTTAATTGTCACGTCGGTTGTTTACTCGGCCACATTTACAAAGTGTTTATGTTTATTGCAATTGATTTCAACAAACTATTGTTTTTTTTTGTGTTAATTGCATCACGTCAGTTGTTTACTCGGTCACATTTACAAAGTGTTTACGTTTATTGTAATTGTTACTGGCAAACTATCGTTTCTTTGTTTGTTTGTTTGTTTGATTGTCTGCTTCTTTTTTTATTGCATTTGTTTTTTAACCAGCCAATCAGAGTAGGGTGAAACTAGTGCCAAAAGTCCAGACACAAAAGTCTTAAACACAAAGAAAAACAGAAGCGGAGAAAAAAAAAGCGTTTTGAACTCAAATGTGAAGATTTCAAGTGAGAAGTAAAAGAAACGAACGAAAATGTTAAGCAGCATCGTTAGTTCCTTAGAAATTTATATTTTTGCGTTACTAACCTGATTTTATATAAACATTTATTTCGGTAAATGTTTACACTTGAAAAGCGCAAATAAAAGGGCAACATGAATGAATGAGTCATGACTGAATGAAAATGAACTCTTTTTATGGCGTAATTGATGTTGAATAACTTTTATTGTAGTTGTCATTGTCAAACTCATGTTTTTTGGTGTGTTTTCTTTTATCACATCACACCGGTTATTTACTCGTTCAGACGGTGGATGCCAAGAAGCTGGAGAAAGCAGAAGCCAAGCTGAAAGCCAAGCGTGAGCGAAGTGAGAAGGACTCGGCCAAGTCTAGCTCTCTGCCGTGAGTGTCATCACACCTGTGCGTCACACCCTCAGTCGAGCTGAACGTGTGTGTGTGTGTGTGTGTGTGTGTGTGTTCAGGGTGCTGGAGGAAGCCTCGGCCAGTCAAGCCAGCAGCAAGAAGGAGAACCGCGTGGACTCGTCCGGGAAGAACAAGAGCTACGACATTCGCATCGAGAATTTCGACGTGTCGTTTGGAGAAAGGTGGGAAATCTCGTACGACGCTCCTGATTAGGCATGAACTCGACATTGCGATTCATTTCAGCATTTTAACTCGATTATGATGAATGAACGATTATTTTATTTATCCATATATTTTTGGCCTTTAGTTCATTTTCACACTTTAGTTCAGTGACACTATTTGTTAAATAAGTTGCTCACATATTTAATCAAAGATTAATATACTTGACGTGTTTCGACGTCTGACTTCCATCTTCTTCAAAGGCGTCACTCGGTTGAAATTGTGACGTGGTTAAAAAAATATACAGCTGTTTTTGAAATTTGAACGCAAATGTGAAATGTCAAAGAAACCGTAAAAGTTCTAATAATTACAACACAAATATAAAAATGCCGGACAACATGAATGAATTATCACTGAATGAAGATGAACTGGAGATTTATTTTAGGACTTTATTAACGTTTAATTACTTTTATTGTAATTGTTATTTTTACAATATCGTAATTAATATTGTTTTTTTTTTAAATTGCATCACTATTGTTGTTTACTCTGTCTCATTTACAAAGTCTTTACTTTTATTGTAATTGACAAACTATTGTTTTTTTTTGTTTGTTTGTTTGTTTGTTTATTGCATTTTTTTGTAATCAGCCAATCAGAGTAAGTTAAAACTAGTAGTGCCAAAAGTCCAGACATTAAAAGCGAAAAAAAAAAAGTTTTGAACGCAAATGTGAAGATTTCAAGTCAAAAAAAGTCAAATGTTTTTTAGAAATGTACGTTTTGCGTTAATATTTTTTTCTCTCTGACCTGAGTTTATACAAATGTAAAAGTTATATTAATTACAATACAAATATAAAAATGCAGGGCAACATAATTATGACGGAATTAAGATGAGCTGGAAATGTTTTTAGGACATTATTGACGTTTAATTACTTTTATTGTAATTGTTATTGAACTATCCTTTTTTTATTGCATCGTGTCGGTTGTTTACTCTGTCTCATTTACAAAGTCCTTACCTTAATTGTAATTGACAAACTATTGTTTTTTGTTGTTTTATTGCATTTTTTTTAATCCGCCAATCAGTGTGAGGCGAAACTAGTGCCAAAAATCCCGACACAAAAATCTGAAACGCACAAACAAATCTGAAGCGGGGAAAAAAATAGGTTTTAAAGGCAAATGTTCCACTCTTGTTAACAGTTTGAGCGAAAAACAATAAAAAGTGTTATCAAAAAATGCATTTTTTTTCACAATCTCTTTTTTTTTTTTGCGTTGCAGGTGTCTGCTGCAGGGCGCAGAACTGTCTCTGGCCAGCGGGCGGCGCTACGGTCTGGTGGGTCGGAACGGCCTGGGGAAGACCACCCTGCTGAAGATGCTGGCCAGCCGCAGCCTGCGAGTCCCCGCCCACATCTCCATCCTGCACGTGGAGCAGGAAGTGGCGGGCGACGAGACGGCGGCGCTGCAGAGCGTCCTGGAGAGCGACACGGTGCGCGAGCAGCTGCTGACGGAGGAACGCGAGCTCAACACGCGCATCGCCACAGGATCGTACGTCAAGCTCCGCCTCTCACGCTGCTCAGATCACGGCCTAGGAGATAAGACACATGTCCAGTTTTGACTGTTGCGCCTTTTTTAATCGTATTTCCTTTAGATTCGGATATTTATACGTACAACAGTGTTTTTTTTTTTTTTTTATAATAGCAATAATATTTTATTAATATTATATATAATAATATATTTATCATGATCATCACCATCATCAATAATAATAATAATAATAATAATAACAATCATCATCATATTAATAATATGAAGAAAAGTACAAATAATAATTATTCTATAATATTCATTATTATTAGATGATTAAGTAAAAAATGATCAATTAAATAAATAGATGAAATAACGTTTAGTATTTCACCATAATTATCTGTGAAAACTAGGGCCGTCAAACGATTAAATGTTTTAAACTAGTTATCGCACTTCCTCAACCAAATTAATTGCGATTAAATCACATTTAAATTTTATTATTAATAATTCTTTAGTATTAACAATTATTAATAACATGAACAAGTATAGAATCTTGTAATACTGATCATTGAAGTGTAAAATGTAAATTAATGTAAACTCAACACAAAATACTGTACTGTAATATACCGTTTTGACTAAAGAAAACAATGGGTAAGCCGGTCATAATAATTAAAAAGAAATAAGTAATTTATTTTTATGAAAGTGATGAGACAACGGATATGTATTTGTATATTTGTGTGGCAAAAGCATGCCACTGATAATTAGTCTAGCTGAAAAGACTGATCACACGTTTTTATCTAAAGGAACAAAAGTCAGACATATGGTCTGTGCGCAGTGCACATGCACACGCAGTCGTCTGAGAGACTGTGAATAATTGAATTGCACTCTATTCTTTCTATAAGTGCGCTGTGATTCTATAAGTGCGCTGTTTTTTGCTTTGCAAAAAACTGTACAAATAATACTGAATGGTTTTGAAGTGAAACTCAAAAACCGGAAAAAACGGAAGTGCTGGAAAAACCGGAAGTGCGATTAACGGCGTTAATAAAATTTTACGCGATTAAACAAATTTAATTAATTGCGTGAGTTAACGCGTTAACTTTGACAGCGCTAGTAAAAACACATATGCACATTCATACACACACACACGCAGAGAAATCAAATGTTTATATATATATATATATATATATATATATATATATATATATATATATATACACACACATCTGTGCATGCACACAGGCATTGTTTGTGTGTGTGTATATTTTTTATTGATTCTTTTTTTTTCTTTTTGCGGGAAAAATACACTATTTACAGAATCGTGTGGCAATTTTGTGATTTTATTATTACTATTATTGTTAATAAGGAAGAAAAATCAATTTATAATAATAATATAATATGAATCCTTATTAGATGGAAAAAGTGAATAATTATCGCTTAAATAAATAAATATTAAATAGATTTTAAAAAAATCATTAGTTTAATCTGATTCAGTATTTCACAATAATGAACTATAAAAACACATATATGCACATTTATAAACACAGAGAAAAAAAAATATTTATATACATATTTTTGATTGATTAATTTTTTTTTTTTTTCTGGAACAAATACACTTTCCCGAATCGTGTTCAATTTTTTGTTTCGTTTTCGTGTATATGTATTGTTTTTGATGCTTTTTCTATGAATGACAATTTGAAGAATCAAAAATATTTGTAAAAAAAAATGTAATGAAAAGAAAATATTAAAACATTTTTACAAGGATCATTAATCGAAAAATTTTAAAGAGACTTTGAGCTTGCCTTTATTTTAGCGGCTGAAATCTTTCTCAATTCCATAAAAATTGTAAAAAATTCTAATCATCCCTAAATATCCCTCCTCTCTTTCCATTTGACTGCAGGTCTTTAGCCGATATCACGTCGAAAAAATGACTTTCGAGTTTGATTTTTTTTTTTTTTTTTTAAACTTTAAAACATTTTTTTCAAGATTATTTTTAAGCGTTCCTGTGCTTTCCTCCTTCAGAGCAGATGGGCTAGAGAGCGTGCGGCTGTCAGAAATCTACGCCAGGCTGGAGGAAATCGAGGCGGACAAAGCCCCCGCCCGGTCAGACTCCGCCCTTTACCTTTCTTGTTACCTTTATGCTGTTTATTAACGCCATTCTGAATCATTCCTGCAGAGCGTCAGTCATTTTGGCCGGTTTGGGCTTTTCATCTAAGATGCAGCAGCAAACCACCAAGTGAGTAGCTGAACCTCGTGCCAAGTACCGTAAGATTTGGACTATAATGAACCCGTAAAATTATTTATTAATTTGTTTGTTCTTATTTGACTGTGCTTTATTATTCAGTGATTAATAATATTGAAAATAAGAAAGCGAAACGAAAATGGGAGGCAATTTTTTTTTTACTTTTGGCACTAGTATCAAAGCCAATCAGATCCTCACCAGCCAATCAGAATAAGCGTGAAAAACAGCCTAAAAAGGTGGAGGAAAAAAAAAGTTTCAAAAGAAAAAGTGAAGATTACAAGTGGGAAAAAAATTAAATAAAAGCAAAACGAAAATGTGAGGCATGTTTGTTCATTTCTTAGAAATGCACAGTGCACAAAAAATATTTTTGGCACGAATCTGTTTTTATTTATTTATTTATTTACTGCTTCGTTTTTTCCCGTATAATGTGCCTGTAATATTATTTTTCTTTCTTAATTTATTCATGTATTTATTTAGGTACTTATCGCATCCTCACCAGCCAATCAGATTAGTGAAGTGAGTGCCAGCGTGAATAATTCAAAAACGGTGGGAAAAAAAAGTTTAAAACGAAAATGTGACGATTACAAGCGGAAAGTATAAAGTAAACGAAACAAAAATGTGAGGCATGTTTGTGCGTTTCTCTTTGTACGTTGTATTTGTTTTATTTTTTTTGATTGTGCTTCATTATCCATTAAGTCTTATACGGTATCAGATTAGGGTTGAAAATATCACACGCAACAAAAAAAATTAAAAAACGCAAATGCTTCACTTTCAGATTTTTGCGTTTCTCACATTCTCACCAGCCAATCAGAGTAAGTGCCGCCCCCACATGAAACGAGTGCCAAATGTCCTTGCGTGAAAAATTCTAAAACAGTGGAAAAAAGTTTAGAACGAAAATATGACTATTACAAACGACAAAAAGAAAAAAAAAGCGCAACAAAAATGTGAGGCATGTTTGTACGTTTTTTAAAAGTTTACTATTTTTTTTGCCACTAATCTTGGTAGAAAGAGCTTGATTTGTTCACAAATTTGGACGAATCTTGTGGTTGCGTCGGACCGGGCGATAAAACTCACTCAGCTCTTCAGAGAATATCTGCATCATTAGCATTAGCGACCTAGCGCGCTAGTGCTAAATCGGCTGACCACGCCTTGTGTTCCAGGGAGTTTTCCGGAGGCTGGAGGATGCGGTTAGCGTTAGCACGAGCCCTGTTTGCACGGTGAGCTAATCCTTAATCGCTAACCGTACCCTGCATTCGCTCACGATTTTCTGTTTCTGTTGTCACAGGCCGGATCTATTGTTACTTGACGGTGAGTGAAGGTCCGTTTGATGAAGTTGTCGAATGATGGTGGTAAATGATTGTTTATTTTTTGTCCAATCAGAGCCCACAAACATGCTGGACGTCCGCGCCATTCTCTGGCTGGAAAACTACCTGCAGGTGAGTGTGATGGACACTAGGGGGAGCAAGCGTACTCTTTTTACCTCGTGTCCGCGGCGGACGTGTTTTATAAATTTACGAAAATGTCCGAGTTTCACGCTTCTTCAAGTGACCATTACACGTTCGCCAACCGTGGTTTTTTTTTGAGAATGAAATTGCACGTCGAGTTTTGAAACGTTACTGGACGGCTATTGTCCGGTATTTTTTGATATTTGTTTTTAAAGCAGCATCTCACTTTTCACCTTTTCAACTTTTGATTGGGTTATACACGATGTCATCGATAGTTTGATTGGTCTTTGTAACTGTCTGTGAGGAGGGCGGGGCTTAGAGAGAGAGAATTCAAATGGCTGATGCTTCTCCAGCTTAAACCGCGCCCATCTTAATGTTTCAGAGCTTGTTTGTTAGGTCAGACACATAAATATTAATTTATTACCTGAAACGTTATAGTTAATATATTAATAAACAACATAATGCCCATGTAACAAAAATAACCAATATAATAAATTTGAAACTTACTATATTTTAAAATTATCAGTCGTAACTTTCACTACTATTGCTCACTAATAGATATATATATATATATATATATATATATATGTGTGTGTATAATAACAATAATATATATATATATATATAGTGTGTGTATAATAACAATAATATTATATATATATATATATGTGTGTGTATAATAACAATAATTATATATATATATATATATATGTATAAATATTGTATATATATATATACATAGTTGAAGCTGGATTTTAGCAACAGAATAGTTGATTTGTAGAACACTTATATAATAAAAATTAATTAATCAAATTGGTTATTTATTAGGATATTTATTAAGCTCATGACCTCTGAGAAGCCTGTTTGAATTTGCCTCAAGGCCGCGCCCGTTCTCCTCTTTTTTTTTGAAAATCAAAATATGGCTCCGGTTCTGATCCTGATCTCCTCCAGACGTGGCAGTCCACCATCCTGGTGGTGTCACATGACCGCAACTTCCTGAACGCGGTGGTGACGGACATCGTGCACCTGCACTCGCAGCGGCTGGAGAGCTACCGCGGCGATTACGAGAACTTCGTCAAGACCAAAGAAGACCGGCTGAAGAACCAGCAGCGGGAGTACGAGGCGCAGCTGCAGTACCGCGAGCACATCCAGGTAGCGCTAGCCCCGCCCACCGCACCGAAGCCCCGCCTCATTCCCTCTCTCTCTCTCTCTCTCTCTCTCTCTCTCTCTCTCTCTCAGGTGTTCATCGACCGCTTCAGGTATAACGCCAACAGAGCCGCGCAGGTGCAGAGCAAACTCAAGCTGCTGGAGAAGCTGTAAGTCTGTCCGTCATCACACACACACACACACACACACTTACCCGCTGCTCTGCCCTCACAGGCCCGAGCTCAAGCCCATCCTGAAGGAAGCCGAGGTCGTCTTACGGTCAGTTTACCGCACGGACGGATGAATGGATGGACGGACGGACGGACAAATAGATGGATAGGCGGACGGACGGACGAATGAATGGTCACATTTATTGACAGACAGACAGATGGATAAATAGATTTATTGACATAGATGGATGGATGGATGGATAGATGGACAGACAATAAAATAGACATAAAAACTAATAAACGGATGAATGGATGGATAGACAGACAGATAGATAGACATATGGATGGCTGTATAGATAGATAGATAGATAGACAGACAGACAGACAGACAGACAGACAGACAGACATATGGATGGCTGTATAGATAGATTGATGGATAGATTGACAGAAAGACAAATAACCCGGATCACGAATGGATAGATGGATAGACAAGCCCATCCTGAAGGAAGCCGAGGTCGTCTTACGGTCAGTTTACCCCACAGATGGATGGATGGACGGACGAATAGATGGATAGGCGGACAGACGGACGAATGAATAGACACATTTATTGGACGGTCAGATAGATATAGACAGACAGATAAAAAGACAATAAGATTGACTGAGAGACAAATAAACAGCATTACAGATGGATGGATGGATGAATGGAAAGACATTAAGATAGACAGAAAAACTAATAAACGGATGAATGGATGGATAGACAGACAGATAGACAGATGAATGGCTGGATAGATAGATAGATATATGGATAGATAGACAGACAGAGAGATGGACTGGTTGATGGATAAACGGATGATGAATGAACAGACAGACAGCTAGGTAGAAGGACAGATTGATGGATGGATAGATTAGATAAAAAGACAATAGAATTGACAGAAAGACAAACACGATCACAGATAAGTGGATGAACGGATAGACAGACAAACGGATAAGTAGACACAGACATATAGACATATGGATGTATACATGGATAGATGGATAGACAGACAGATAAACAAATAAATAGACAGTTTTACAGATAGATAAACTGGAATGCAGGTAGACAAACAGGCAGATGAGAAATTTCTAGCCTCACAGCTGGAAAAAAAAAACCCTGTATAAAGTTAAAACCGATGTTAAAAATGAAAACCGTAGATGAGCGAAACGCTGAGAACGTAAGAAAGACAAAAAGGCAATTTAGAAACTATACTGTATGTGTGTGTGTGTGTGTGTGTGTGTGTTTCCTCGTCTCACTCCTGCTCCGTGTCCGTCCTCAGTTTTCCGGATAACTTTGAGAAGCTGTCTCCTCCCATCCTGCAGCTGGACGAGGTGGAGTTCCATTACTCGTCTGAGCAGCGGCTCTTCATCGGCCTCAGCGTGTCGGCCGATCTGGAGTCGCGCATCTGCATCGTAAGTGTCGTGTGTGTGTGTGTGTGTGTGTGTTAACCACGACGGTCTTGTTCGGCTGAAAACGACAAAGTTTTGCGCGTTAGTTACTGTGGTACTACAGTTTGCCTGTTCTCCGGTTTGCCTGGGGATCCTTTGGTTTCCTCCCGCCGTCGCGCCGGAGAATGTGTGTGACTGTGCCGTCCTGTGATTGGCCGCCAATCTGGGGCGTGTCACGACGGTCAATCTCAATGATACCGAGCTCCTCGTGACCCGGAAATGGAGAAGGTGGTTAGATGAAGGAAGTTTCTATTTTTACTCTAGTGGTTCTAATTTTAAGTGTGAACTCAAAAAGAGCATTTTATTTATTTATTTTTATTTTTTTTTTTTCCAAAAGCTTTTGATTTTATTTACTAACCTGTGATGTAAAGAGTCAGTCAGACCGGACAAATTGAAAGCAGCTATAATGTTTCTCGGTTTTTTATATAAAAATGTATTTTTTTAAACGTTTATTCACGTTTTTTTATTTATTTGTTTTTATTTATAACTCCGGCCGGTCCTTGTTTTTATGTGTGTTTGCACTTGATCAAAGACGTTTTTATTATTTTTGGAATCACTTTCTCAGATCTGTGTGCGTTTGCTTCTGTCTGCCAGTTTCATTTCATGGTTGGATAGAATAGATAGATAGACAAACAGACAGAGATAGTTTGCTGATCTGTGTGCGTTTGCTACTGTCTGTCAGCATCATTTAATAGAAAAATAGATCAGATAGATAGATCGTCAGATAGTTTGCTGATCTTTGTGCGTTTGCTTCTGTCTGTCAACCTCATTTCATAGATACATAGATTAGATAGACAGACAGACAGATAGATAGATAGTCAGATAGTCTGCTGATCTGTGTGCGTTTGCTTCTGTCTGTCAGCATCATGTCACTCAGTTGAATCATTGGCAAATGCTGTGATAGGTTGGAATATTTTTTTATTATTATGTGATGGTTCCCTCTTGAGTCTATAGCGGTGTGTGTGTGTGTGTGTGTCTCAGGTGGGGGAGAACGGCGCCGGTAAGTCCACCCTGCTGAAGCTGCTGATGGGAGACCTGACCCCGGTAGGCGGAGCCCGATACGCCCACAGGTGAGGACCACCCCCGTCCCGCCACGCCCTCTTCCCGCGCTCACACCTTCACCTCCGTCAGGAACCTGAAGATCGGATACTTCAGTCAGCATCACGTGGACCAGCTGGACCTGAACGTCTGCTCCATAGAGCTGCTGCTGAAGAAGTTTCCTGGTACACACACACACACACACACACACGGAGCACAGACAGTCTTTACCAGTAAAGTCGTTCTGCTATTTGTCCTGCATTGACTAGTGTGTGTGTGTGTGTGTTCACCAGGTAGCACAGAAGAAGAGTACCGCCATCAGCTGGGCCGCTACGGCGTGACGGGGGAGCTGGCGACGCGGCCGGTGGCGAGTCTCTCCGGCGGGCAGAAGAGTCGCGTGGCCTTCGCTCAGATGACCATGCCCTGGTAACGCCCCTTTTGCTGCCACGCCCCCTCCGCCCTCGCCGCCTTCACACTTTTACAATTGTGCCGCCGCAACAAACAATTATTTTGATAATCGATTAATCTAGTCGACTCCGTTCTCCCCCACCTGAGACACACACACACACACTCTTTGCTAAAGATTCGAAATGGAATCATCACAGAAAAATAAAAAATAGTCCAACCTTTGCAACATTTGCCACAGATTCCACTGGGTGAAATGACGCTGACAGACAGAAGCAAACGCACACAGATCAGCACACTATCTGTCTCTCTAACTAATCGATTAATTGAATCGATTATTCGGCCGATTATTCATCGATTAAGCCAATGATTAATCGGTCAATTTTATAACATTTATTCAGCTATTTCAGCAAAGTTATAAACTTTTGTGCGGAGTCTGACTGGAGAGCAAAGGATCTTGGGAAATTACGTCCTGACCACTAGAATCGACTATTTGTTATCTATTATTTAAGTGAATAAGTGAAGTCAAAGTGATGCGAGTCACACGTTAGGTCTGTTAAATAAATAAAAAATAATATTTTTAAGACGATATTAGCGTAATTGAACCATAAGCGTTAATATAGATACATGTTTTTTTGTGTTTTTTTTTTTTGTTCCTGAAAAATCAGGGGGGTGCTCATATTCGCATAAATGCAGTATTTGTCGACAATNNTTTTTTTTTTTTTTTTTTTTTTTTTTTTTATATTGTCGTGTTTGCAGCCCCAACTTCTACATTCTGGACGAGCCGACGAACCACCTGGACATGGAGACGATCGAAGCGCTGGCCAAAGCACTCAACGCCTTCAAGGTGAGAGACGCCCGCACTCCTCCTCGCACTCTCTCCCTCTCTCTCTCTTTCTTTTATTGCTGTTCTTCATTTTGGTTGTTTTTTTCCCTCTCTATAGCTCTTCTTCACACTCACTTTGTTGTTTATTTATTTTTAAACGTTGTCCTAGTTTCTATCGTGCTCTCTCTTTTCATACCTTATTCATATTGTATCGTAACTTTTTTTTATATATTGTATTTAGTGTTGTTTTTTTTTTCTTTTTTACATTATTTTCTCTCTTTTCTCAGTTCCCCATGTTATTGTATCTCTGTTTTTTTTTTTTTATTCTCTTTCACTTCAGTTGGTGTTTTTTTCTTATTCACTTCATTCTTTTTTCTTTGCATTACTTTACCCTAATCCGCTCTCCTTTCTCTTCTCTCGCTCTGTTCTTTTCTTCCTCGGTTGCTGTCGTTTAGATCTGTATTTTAATCTCTCTGTCTTTCTCTCTCTCCCCCATAAGATGGTATTACTGCTGTGTTATTCTGTCTTCTTTTTCCTCTCTGTAGCTTTGGTTCTTTCTAGTTTTTTTTTTCTTTCACACTAACTTTACTCTATCGTTTTTTTTTTACAATTTCTAACCCTACGTTGTCCTCATTTGTACTATATTCTCTTTCCTAATTTATGATTTGTTCCTATTGTATATTTTTTTTTT
>CM051493.1:15638152-15653834 GCA_028031935.1 Paedocypris micromegethes
TTTTTTTTTTTTACATTTTATACAAAAAAAATATAAAGAGAATACAAGAGAGAGGGAAATAAACGAGGATTGAAAACAAATTGAGATGCAAAATTCAGACTGTAGGTGGCGCTGTACCGATTATAAATCCATGTCAATGTATGTAGAATCCTGAGCCAAGGCCATTTCAATTCATTATTTTATAATCGATGCGAGCACCTGTATTGTTTTTTTGTCTTTATCTGCCAGTTTGTCTAATTTTCGTGTTTTTTACGTTTTCACAGGGTGGAGTGGTGCTTGTGTCTCACGACGAGCGTCTGATCCGGCTGGTGTGTAAGGAGCTGTGGGTGTGCGAGTCGGGCCGCGTGCAGCGGATGGACGGCGGCTTTGACGAGTACCGGGACGTCCTGCAGGAGCAGTTCCGCCGCGAGGGCTATTTGTGACCGCCACACCTGCGCACGGACTCTTCATCCGCGTGTGGAGCGGCCGGAGGACGGTGGCGTTCCGCGTCGAGCTCCGCGGTTTCACGCGCTTCAACTCGGGACAGGGCCGAAACTGCGGCGGGAACCCACCGGTCAGAGAGGAACGGACACACACACACACACTCTCTCAGTCCACCTGTCCATCGTGCTTTTAAAACCTCACACAGACTACAGGAATAAACCAGAACTGAAAATAAATCCCGCATCCGCTTTTCTTGTGAAAGTTCCGAGTGGTGTCAAAGTTAACGCGTTAACGCATGCGATGCATTTTAGATCACTTAATTGCATTTAAATATTAGTTAACGTGTTGACGCGGTTTCTTTTCAGCTGCAAATAACTTTCTCGTCAGTATTCTCGGTCAAATTATATGTCTGTTCAAAAAGCTGCTATTTGTCAAGTCTAATTTTTCTTTGCTGTCAAAGCGCAATCCTCAAAACGCAATAGTTGTACAGTGAATTGGTAAGACAGTTGCACTTTTTAGCGTTTTGACAGTGGAAGCTGGTGTGCGAGAGTGAAATGCACGTGGGGGCGGGGCAATCTCGGCTCATTATTCACTATTAAGGTGAGACAGACATACTTTAGTCTCGAATCTTTAACCTCGTCTTGGATTCATACGGATTAGATAAACAGGCAGTATTTGTGTTTATTTTTACTTATATTTAAAAACAGACATTCAAAGTTCTATGTAGACTGTTTGTTTACAGTTCGTTTAAAGCTGACAGAGCAAAACATTTGCAAAAAATATATATTATACATTTTTTTTACAAAAAAAAAATCCTCTTTTTATTAAGTGTAACCAAAAAAACAGGTACTTCAAACTTTAAGTTTATAACACTAGTGTTTACACTGATCTTGAAGAAAGTGCGATTCAACCTTGGAGGGTTAAAAAAAACAAAGAGTATTTAGACGAGTGTTTATTTAGTGTTGAGTTTACATTTTACATATGACACCTCAATATCCAATATTACAAGCTTGTCATGTTTTGCGATTAATCGTGATTAATTTAATTGAACCTTTATTAGTCCCTTATTAGTAATTTATTAGTAATTTGGTGAGAGAATTGCGATTAATTGGTTAAAAAAAAACGGTTAATCGTTTTGTCAGCCATAATATCAACACAACCATTCCGGGTCTTTGGGACAGAATCTGGTTTTATTCAGTAAATGTCCGGCAGCTGTGAGTAGTTCCGCTCCCAGTATCCGCCGGTGAAGATCCAGTCCTGGACACTGGTGTGAGCGTTTGGCCCGGGCCGGAACCACCTGAAGGCCAGATTCACCGTCTCATTACAGTCACACTTACGTAGTCATGTTGTATTCATAAAATATTTGTAAATCTGAAATATATGTGTCGTGTTGACCTGTTGTTCCACTCTTCATTGGTTTTGGAGCGATTCTTTCGGGCCAGACGTTGTTTCTCCTCCAGTCTGGTTTTCTCGTCACTGGCCAAATCTGTGAGGAAAAAATGTTTTAATTCTACTGTATTGTTTGTCAATGGAAACATTGACTGAAGCGCAATTTACGCTGAAACAATATGGAATCAGATTAGCGTCAACATTATCAAACGTACAATTTTTTTAAGAAACAAACAAAAATGTTTCACATTTAGGCTTGTTTTGGTTTTTTTGTTTTTTTTTTTTCTCTAGCATTCTTCACGTTTTCGTTTCGCTTCAGTTGTTTCATTTGGATTTCTGGCACAGTTTCACATGGGGGCGGCCCTTACTCTGATTGGCTGGTGAGAATGTGATTGGCAGCTGCTTGACCAGGAAGTGTGTGAAAGTTCCGCGGTCATTCACCGCTTTTTTTAATATTAGGATACAATAAACTGTGATTAAAGTGTAATTTTTTGCCCATTACACTATTTCTAAATGTGAGTAGACGTTTCATAGAATCTTACGTTTGATATTTATGATCACTAATCTGATTCCGTATAACAATGTGCAAAAAAAAAAGCTTATATTTAAAAGATTTAGCCTTTAATTGCTGGCACCCTGAAGGAAAGCTTACAAAGTTGTTTTTTTTTTTTGTTTTTTTTTTCCGATTCTTCATGAAAGTTCTATTTAAAAAAATTAAGAAAAACTTAGATTTTTAACAAAAAAATTGACCACGCCAAAATCATGCAACCCCCCAGACAACCCGTCTCAGAAATGTGAGTATGAATTTTACTTTTTCCCCCATAAACTTCCAGAACAATTTTTTTATAAAAATATGAAGAAAAAATACTTTTTTTTTTTTTTTTTTTTTTGTCAAATTTGTAGCTGATCCCCTAGTGTTCGCTCCACTGGAAACACCATGTAGCGACTAATTGCTGCCAACTGGTGATTTAATTATGCATTACAAGTGTATACTTGTACTCGATACGTTTTGTCAATTTTAATTTTAATTTGAGTCCCTGTAAACTAACGATAAACATAGTGTACGCCGCGCATTAAAGGATGTGGCAGGCGAGATGGGCACCGGCGTGGCCGTCCTCCAGGGCTCTGATGTCGGGTCGGAAGCGACAGTCCGTGCGGGGAAGCAGCCGCTGGGTCTCGGCGTCCAGCTCATTCAGCTGCAGGGCGAACGACGTGAAGGCGTAGAACTGGTAAGAATAAACGGTAATAATTAATGTTACACAAAAGCAGGCCTAAGCGGACATTTCATACGTTTTTTTTTTTACGTGAGCTGTCAAGTAAATGACAAATGAGCTGAAGATCATTTCAGTTTATTAGTTCTCTATTTACACAAACACTTATATTTAGTTTACTTTTATCGTTATATACTTATATATTTACTCTATATGTATTATATTCCTATGCAATACAGCTCCACCTCCTCATATAATATTTACACTGTACCTGATACTTCAATCAGACAAGACTATTATTTTATGTTTTATTGTGTTTCTATATTTTCTTTAGCTGCTACAATTTCGTTTAACATGTGTAATGACATCGAAGGATTCGGATTCTGATTTTAGTAGAGTGAATGTGAGCAGAGTTTTTCTGCCGACAGGGGGCGCTAAAGCCTCGCTAAATTATGAGAAATTTCACTCGCTTTAGCTATAGCTTGAATGCTTAGAAAAAACAAATTCTACTCATATGTAATAATAGTTTTTATAGTAGTACTCATTAGAACAAAAAATTCTTAATATGTGAGAGAATTTTTTATTTTATTTTATAGTATTAACGTTTCAACTCTACAGGCTACACGTTGGTCAATGGTGGGCAGTTAAATATTATTTGTATTGGATTGACGAAGTTTTCAGGGGTCACTCACTTGTTTAGAGTTGTGTGGGCGGGGCGAGGTCCTCCAGATCAACTCACTTCCGGCAATCACGTGCACCGTTTCGGCCTGGGCAGGGGGCGGGTCGTCGGTTTCTGGCTCCGCCTCTGCATTCTACAACACGTGGTACACGTGTAGCACCTTCCAGTCACGTGATGTTAAAACTGTAGACTGATACCTGTCCACTTCCCCTCCTGTTCATCTCGGGGCGTCCGGGGTCCGACTTCCTGTTCTCCTCAAACTTGGCACAGGCCACCGAATACAAACACTCCGTCCACTTGCCGTAAAGAGCGCACATCTTCTTTTTGCTACAGGAAAAATCAAATATGCTCATCAAATATTATCAGGACACTTTTAGTCCAAGTAGGTTCATAATAACTGTTCATTTTAGCTTTAAACAAAACTTTGAGAGTTGTTGTTGAATGATTGTCCATTTCAGTGGTGTAAATAAAGTTGTTGTTGTTTTTTTTTTTTGTATTATTATTCATATATACCTCTTATCAAGAATGAAGCCTTCAACTTTATGCAGCTCTTTCCTGAAGATCCCGCAGGGTTTAAAGGTTAAGCAACACCTATCCCCAGTTCTGTAAAAAAAATACAATGTCAAGTTAATTTATAAACGATTTTTTTTCCCCAAATGTTTTTACTTTTGTGCGTACGAAAATACTGTACGTCTACCAGTTGAGTGACAGTTTTATTCATTTATATTTTGTGCGTTCTTTAAGAAGCATAATTTATATTTAGACTTGTTTTTTTTTTTGTATGTACTGTCTGTGCAATACATGCAAAAAGTTGTAATCCATCTATTGTCTTTTTCTTTCACTTTTCTAATGATAACGATTACAGAAATATATTATAAAAAAAATAGTTGTATAAATAATTACAAAATATATTGAACTTGATATACTTGATTGTACTTGACCCTATCATTGTCCCACAGCAATATAAAACAGTGCATTTAATGTACAATGCTTTAAAATAATAATTTATTATATGTAGTGTCCATTTTATTAATTTAACATAGTTAATATTGAGAGCAGCCAAGTTATTTGACAAATAAAAAAAAAAAATAAAAAAGCAAGTAACGCAATAGTTTCCTTGGTAATTAGTTGATGGCACTCGGTATTACTATTTGTGAGAAGTAACTAGCAACTGTAACTTTTTTTTTTTTGTTTTGTTTTTTTAAGTAACAATCCTAGCACTGATCAGCCTTACATAGTCTCAAATCTCAATCCTAATCCTAACTGTAATCTCAACCTTCTGGCAGAATTCCAAATGGTCTTTAATCAACCTTAAAGAACATACCGTATGTATGCGAATATAAGCACCCTCCTGATTTTCCAGGCACAAAATAATAAAAAGAAAATGATGTTCTAAATTTGTAAATAAATGATTGTAAATTGAATTGAATTGGAAAAGCCTTTAATAGTCCAACAGTGGGGAAATTTCACAAATATAAAATAAATGTGTACTAAATTATGTAAATCGGGTGCTTACATTCGCGTAAATACGGTAAGACCTGAGCTTACTTGTGGTTCACTATCTCCACGTTGCCGTACTGCTCGATCCACAGCTGACCCATGATGATGTTGTGGACGCAGCAGGTGGGGTTGGTCCACGTGTACGCCTCGCCGTGTCTGCACGGATCCGCCTGGTCAGTGGTAAACTGACCGCAGGCTTGTGATTTGTCCACTCACGCCGGGAGCTCCAGGGTGATGGTGCCACACGGCTCGGCCTCCACACTCTTGCCCCAGAACTTCAGCTTGGGGTAGATGGAGCCGTGAAAGCTGAAGTCGTTCTTCACGCCCTCCGCGTGAAAGGCACTGATGGGGGGATGATGACTGACCTGCTCCGAGATCCACCGGAACCCCAGATCCTCCCTGACATCACACACACACACATAACGTTCAATTATTGTGTATTTTACGCAAATATAAATTGATTTTTAAAACGCAAATATTATTTTTCACATTTCTGGCTGAATTAAGCTAAAATTCTCTTAAAACATTCGCTCACGAATGACTCTGTTAACGGAAATTTTCTTATACGAAGGGCATCATCGAGAAAATATCATGTTTTTTAATGCGGTCATTTCACCATAACACACGCCAAATGTAGTAGCAACAAGAAGGTTAAGCAAGTTTTATTTTTCTCACCACTAAAATGCAGGGAGATTTTTTTGAGAGAAACATGCAAGTGTTTTTTTTTTTAATCCTTCAAGCACGTTAGAAAAATAACTTTTTTTTTTAGAAAAAAGCATTTTTTTATTGGCCATTTTAAGCACCCTTCCGGTTTTTGAGCTTCTCAAATAAAAATATTTTAGAAAAATAAATAAATAAAAAATAATATAACACATTTTTTTAATATAAAACATATTTATGTGCATTTTAAAAATTGCGAATATAAGCACCCTTATGGTTTTAAATTATAGTTATAATGTAAGCAGCGTTTAAGTTTTTGAGCTAAAATAAAAATATTTAAGAAAAAGTAAATAAAAATAATATAATACACTTATATTTATGTGCATTTTTAAAATTGCGAAATAGTTTTTGAGCTTATAAAATTGGCAAAAAAGGCGGTGCTTATATTTACGTGCACTTTTTAAAATTTGCGAACATAAGCACCCGTCAATCTTTGAGCTTCTAAAATAGGGGGGGGGGTGCTTATATTCGTGTAAATACGGTATTTGCTACAGAATAATAATATAAATGCAGAGCAGGTTGTGACGTTGTTACAGTCCTGCTCTGTGTCTCCACCTGGTGGCCGCTTCAGGAAGCATTATAAATCATATTATATTTTGTCATCTTTATATTATAATTCTATTATAAAGCACTGGCTCTGACCTGAGGAGCTCGTAGGTTTCTCCCAGTAGTGGGTTGAATGGTTTCCCCGTCCTCTCCCATTGTGAAGCCACGGCAGACACAGCAAACGCCGCCACGCACTGAAAATGATCGCAAATTACGAGTCCATTCTGGAATTCTTGGAATTGTTTTAAAAATCAAAAATACACATTATCAAGCCTGTTTAAAAATTGTTTCATATTTTTTGCCCATAACTATGCCCGATTTGAGTGAATATTTACTCCACTTGTTTGGGTCTCAAACTCAGATTGGCCTCGAAATGAAGAATAATCTTCCCAAACGAACTTTCATTCTGTCGATGGAGTCGAGCGAAGCGTTGGCCTTCTGAATGAGGTGTGTGTGCTCCATGTATTCCGTCAGTCGCTGGAGGAAACTCAAGGGCTCGTTGAAGACCACCGGCATTGTGATTTTTGACAGTTCCTGTTAAATATAAATAAATGTGTCAAGAATTATGGCATTGACGTGTTATAACAGACGTAGACATTTCCAAATCAGTAAACTTTCTCACTAAAAACACTTCGGGAAGGTTCTGCACAGCTTGGTGACACTTTATAATAAGTACAGCAAATATATAGATGATACAAAACTTGTTTTACATTGTTCTTACTTTAATAAACAATAGTCATTTTTGTTGTTAAGGATGAGTTCATCATTGATACAGTAAACTTACTCAGACAGAGTAACAGTTAAACGCCTTTTCACAAATATATTTAAGTCATGGGGTGTGTATAGTGTTATAATATAACTATTACTAGACTTTATAGAAAGTATTTTTATATCTGTCCAAGTTTAGTTTGTTGGACAGTCCTTGGTTCAGGAATTTGCATTATATAGCAATTTGTATTTTAGCAATTTGTATATGGATGGATGGATGGATGGATGGATGGATGGATGGACAGAGAGAATTTGACATCCCACGAGCTGTTTTATTACTGGATTTAAATTATTCGACTAGTTATATAGTTTAAATATAAGTTATGGATAGTTATGCATATATGCGATTTTTTTTTTCTAACTTTATCAGACAGCTGACTCTTTAATGATGTATGATTTATGAAAACTGTTAACTGACAGCTAGTTTGTTTTAAAACAAGTTTTTTTTTTCACAAGTTAAACAGAAATCGTGTGAATAAAGTGTGCATTAACTTACAGTACTTGATAATTAATAAAGTGTGAAAATACTAACATCAAGCATGCTTATAAAGTGTTAATAAATATTTTATGTGTTTATAAACCATTATGTATATTTTATAAACTGTTCTAATGTCTATTAATGTACGAGCAATTTTTCTCATCTGTGGCATCTGAGCTAATTTTTCAAATAAATATTTTACCGTGCAATGATTGCAAAAGTGTTTCTCACCTGACCAATGCATTTCTTGAGGACGCTCCACATGCTGATGTTGTTTCGTGAGATCATGGCTGCTGGAAGAGCCGACCTTTATGACAAAAATAACAATGACAATACGTCAAATAAATACTGTAAAAACTCAATGCGTTCTACACAGAAGGATGTTCGGCTCTTAGGACTTTTCAATTTCCCAGACACTAAAACGGGGTCCCAACAACCTCTTTGGAGCCATGAAAACCATTTGCAAACATAAAAAAAATTCTACTGGAGAACTTGATTGGTCCGATGACTGAGCCTTGAGGAGCACCATCATGAAAAGTCAATGGGAGTTTATTTGTACTTAATTTGTCATTCTGACCCTCATTTAGACTCAGAATTTTGAGCAGCATGTGAATAGCTAATTGCATACAAGCGCAAACTTTAGCCGTGTATAGCTAACACTAAGTGCAAATATAAGTTGTGTGTACCTGCGTTTTTTTACTCCATTGCAGCTGGACTCGTCACTCTTGCGATCCACCGACATGATCCTCCGGGATCTTAGGTAAAGTCCCAAACAAAACCTGTTTCCGAATTGCAGGCAAAAGTCGTTTTGTCAATGAAACATGTTCAATTTGTGTAGTTATAGGTGTAATAATTGTGTAAATATTAGGCGTAATTTAAATATGCAATAATACAAATAAATATACCTGCGTCCACCAAATGCGTCAGCTCCTTTATGTCTTTGCACGTCTAGTATCGGATTTCATATGCTGACAGGTGTGTGTGTGTGTGTGTGTGTGTGTGTGTGTGTGTGTGTGTGTGTGTGTGTGTGTGTGTTTGGCTCAGCACTGAGAGGATTCATAAGCTGCTTACAGCCAATAAACCGGCTGTAAGCAGGTTTTAATAAATATAAAAAAAATAATTCAAATTATTAAAACAATAATTCCGTAATTTGAAATGTTTTTCTTTGTAAATCACAGAAATTAGAAACTGGAAAGAGCAAAAAGTACTGAAAGACAAAATTAAAACAACCACCTTAAAGATTATAAGTTTGTAACGTGTTTACAATGTTTTTGCAATCATAAATGATGACATCGTGAGTGACACTGGATTGTAAATATGAACCAATGCAGGAAATGCATTTGAATGCAACAATACAACACATTCATGAAAGAGTAATGTATGAATGGATAGACACAGAAAGGCAGATTGCATTGATCAAGCGGAAGTGATTAGTAAAAGTAAAGACTGAAAACTGCTTACTACGCCTGAACCGTGTAAGAGGCTTATTCTTAGCGGTTACTGTATCAACAACTCAAATCTATCTATCTGTCTGTCTGTCTGTCTGTCTGGCTGTCTGTCTGTCTGTCTGTCTGTCTCTCTATCTCTCTATCTATCTATTCAAACATGTATACATAACAAATAACATCAACATATAAACCACATAATAATAATAATAATAATAATAATAATAATAATAATAATAATAATAATAATAATAATAACAATAATAATAGATTAATCTCGTTAATTTGCATAATACTTGTTTGTAAGAGAATTGAAAGAAGTACAACGCATCTAGTCCCGCCCACTTTTATATTCAACTTTAACTAGGGTGACCAAACGTCCTCTTTTCTCCGGACTTGTCCTCTTTTTACACCTTGTCCGGAACGCCCGGACGGATTTTTTAAATTCACTAAAATGTCCGGGTTTTACTCTTGTTCATAACGCGCGTTCAGAATCATTCCGCGTATATGTAAATTGACCGGCGCTTTGCGCACAGAACACAGGCACTACTTTTTTACGCAATGAAATTACCTAGATGCTTCCTTGTGTGGACGGGTCTGCGCGGGTCTGCGGCTGCGCACGCACGCAAGCGCGCGTGCACATAAACTCACGTGCAGGTGTAAAGTCTCGTTTCGGGTGCTGGGGACTATAAGTCTAAGCTCACATAATAAACATCTCATCTCATCTTTGTAAAACTCTTCTATTATTATTCTTTTTATCAAGAGATATTCTTTGATGATCTTTTTTTATCAATTTTTTTGTACATGTTTTTACAGATGTATTTTATTGTATTGCCGGAGTTAATTTTGCAAAATTAAAGCATATTAAACTTCAATTATATGTATATGCAAAGATATTATATTAAAGATTAAAAAGTAATATTTCAGACTTTTGAAAAAAATGTAGTAAAAAAAAAATAAAGTGTATTATTATTATTTATTTTATTTTTTTCAAAGGTCTAAAATGCTATTATTTTGTTACAGGTTTTCACAGATTTTTTATTATTTTATTAGCAGTTAATTACAGGAGTAACCCCATTGAACCATAAGAAAGCGCGTTCATCAACCTCAGAGAAGCCTGTCTGAATTTGTGTCCCGAGGCCGCGCCGATTGTCCTCTTTTTTGGAAATCAAAATATGGTCACCCTACTTTAACACATGAAGACTATATCCACAGCAACATCATACATTAACTTGGACTTTATACAAGATAAATCTGATAAAATGTTTTAGGTCAGTACATTGCTTTACATCTTCCCTTAAATCATTCCACAATTTTACTCCGTTTCTAGGCAAACAGAAACTCTTTTTGGTGGTACATGTATATTGTACGTTTAAGTATCTAGCACACACACACACACACACACACACACACACCCACACACACACACACACACACACATATAAATACATAAACGTTTTTGCGAAAATTATGAGTGGCGTCGTGATAGTTTTACGTTTAGTGTGACGTCGACGTGCCGTAATCGCTGTTTCCGCTTCCATACAACTTAGAGTAGTGACGCGCGTGGCTCCGCCCCGTTTTTGCACGAGGGAGATGATTGCAGTGGTAAGTCGCGCGATTCCACAGAGTAATAAATTGGCCAAACGTTGTACATTTCGTTTAAGTTACGTAGACGTTTTTTTTTGTTAATGCGTGTTAACTGTGTTGCATAGTTTCTTTTGCTTCGGTGACTTTATCTTCTTCGCCGCGATTTAGCCGTTGCTAACTGATGCTACATGCTAACGCGAGAATGTGCTCAGTAAAACGTTATCGTAAACGACACAATGCGGTTCAAACACGGTTTGAAATACGTTAATGTGTCGTATTTACTTCAAAAGTCAGTCACACTTCATTCTCACAACTAGTCTTGTGTTAGTTTTGGTCACTTTTAATACCGAAAAATAAGGGATGCATGCGCCTAGGGGGCGGGGCGACGTGAATTTTCTTACGAACAGTGATCGCAACTTAAAATATGAGACGTTAAAACTGATGTATTTAATTGAAATGCAGTCAGTCTTTCTCTTTTACAACTTAACATACTTCTCTAATAATTATAACAATGGCATTTTAACAGGCTGGCAATAATGGTCATTTTTTGTAGCAACAACATGGAAACAGCACGTACATAGAATAGCTAGTAAAGTTTTTATATAGCCTATTTCTAATTTCAAAATAGAGTTGATATTTACTATTTTGTTATGACTTACACATGGGCATTGTGTTGTGAATTAATGGCTCTCTTCACTGGACAGTAAAAAGCGAAAAGACCAATCAAATTAACGGTGACGTTGCATATTGCCCAATCAAATGTAGGAAATAAGAATTAGCATGAGACACTGCTTTAAAAAAAGCGACAAAGTACTTGACAAAACCCGTGGCAACCCTACTCACAACACTTCTTTACGCTTGTATGCGGAGGCGCGCGCTTGTTTCCGTGCGTGTACGTATACGTAATAGTCAGTTTTGCACTGACAGTTCTGCAACATTCCAATTATTTATAAAGAATATGCTTATAACAGAAATTTTGAGTGTTTTACCACAAACAATGTTTCGATTTGACACATCAACATGAAAGAGTTTATCTAATTTGCTGAAGTGATGTTGAAAAGTTGTGTATTTCTATTTATCGACTGTTATCGAGATGTTTTGCTAAAGTTTGAAATCGTCAAAGACCATGTTGCCATTAATATAGCCATTGATGCTAAGATGGTGTAAAAAATCAAACAAATAAATCAAAGTCTGTAACATTCCCCACTATCTCTCGCATTGTTTCTCCAGGTACAATTGATCGGTGTCTTCACAACCACAAACTGCTCATCTCCTCAAACTACTCTTCATCCGTGATCAGCCAATAAAATGGCCGAAGCCAAAATTTCCCGCGAGGAGTTTCAGTGTCCGGTGTGTCTGGATCTCCTGAGGGATCCGGTCACTATCAGCTGTGGACACAGTTACTGCAGGAACTGCATCAGGAGACACTGGGACCAGCAGGTCCAGAGCGACTTCTACACCTGCCCTCAGTGCAGGAAGAGATTCAGAACCAGACCTGCTGTAGCTAGGAACACCATCCTGGCTGAGATGGTGGAGAAACTGAGGAAGATTCCTCCTTCCGCCGACTGTCACGCCGAAGCTGGAGATGTTCCGTGTGACGTCTGCACCGAACAAAAATATAAAGCGGTGAAGTCGTGTGTGGAGTGTCAGGAATCCTACTGTCACGCGCATCTGGAACGCTACGAGGAGTTTCACTTGCGTAAACGTCATCGTATGATCGAAGCCACTGATCGACTGCAGGAGATGTTCTGCTCCAAACACCAGAAGCTTCTGGAGGTTTTCTGCAGGACGGATCAACAGTGTGTGTGTGTGTTGTGTGTGATGGACGAACATAAAGACCACGACACGGTATCAGCAGCAGCTCAATGGGCCGAGACACAGGTAAGAAAACTGAGGAGATGATGTTCTACATGCTTGAGCTTCAAGATTCAGTCACTCTGACCAAATTCGCTCACTCTATGATTATCTAACATGTTTCCTCTGGTTTTTTCTTCCCTGCAGAAGCAGCTGACGGAGACACAGGCGGTGTTTGAGCAGAAGATCCAGCAGCGCGAGGAAGATCTTCAGAAGCTGAGAGACTCTGTGGAGACACATAAGGTCAGTCTGGAGAAGAAGAGAAGAGTCTGGAGTGAGTGTGATGAAGAGGAAGAAGCTGATGCTGCTGTGTTTCTGACAGAGATCTGCACTACAAGCTGTGGAGGACACTGAGAAGATCACGGAGATGGTCCAGTCCATCCAGAGAAGATGTCACGTAGTGAACCAGAAGATCAGAGAACACGAAGATACGCTAGTCAACGAGGCTAATGGAATCGTGGAGAAGCTGCAGCAGGAGATCGACAGTCTGAAGGGGAAGCGGGATGAAATGGTGAAATTATCCCAAGCACAAGATCACATCAGCTTCATTCAGGTAACGCTTCTAGAGCAGACGTTCAGCTCTTCAACACTGCTCAGATGTTCCGTGATGCCTCTTTTAACGTAACTGTTTTGATCGTTGTCGTGTTGTCACGTTACTGGAAATGCCAACTTCGATACAGAACTTGGAAAAGTATTAATACTCTATACCATTTTCGATACCATGGAGCAACAAAGTTTTTTTGCTTTTTTTCATTAGGAAAAAACATACATTAGACTGGAAGAAGAAAATGTGTCTTTAATGTGGAATCTCTAGACAATAAAGTGCAGTAGTAAATAAAAAAATAAACTGTTAATTTGTATATTTTTTTCAGATATAAAAATTAAACAAATTGAGGTTGGCTGGAGCTCTTTTAAACTTGATTTTTTTTTACACAGTTAAAAACGTTTTTTTGTATTTTGTATTTTGTTTTTTATTTGTTAAATCTAGTCTTTAAAACTACAGAGTTTACATCTAAACATGTATTCATTTCCTGTTGGTGCATTGTGGTAGGGATCTGCTTAAATCATTTAAAGAACAGTAGTTGAGCAGCAGTTTTTTGTGTAAACTGATTTAGAATTGGGATTCAATTAAACATCATCATTGATCAGCTCTCTCTTTCTTTCCGTTTTGTCTTTCTAGAGTTTTCCGGCCCTGTCAGCTCCTCCGGAATCTACCGTGGTTCCCTTCACTTCCTTCTCCTCCATTGAAAACGTGGCGCAGTCTTTCCATCAGCTGAGAAACAAACTGGAGGAGCTTTGCAACACTGAGATGATCCAAGGCACTGGTGCGTAAATCAATCTGATTAATAAATCTTATCCGACGTAGATAGTAAATTTCTCTCTTCTTCTCCACAGTCACAGAGGACAATATTGATCTCTGGAGCCGGAGGATCTTTCTGTGCTGTAAGTCTCAACTCTCAGTGGTCAAACACTCCTAATAGCAGCGTCTGTTTTAAGTAGCTTTCTGTTCCAGTTTGGTTTCAGTGTTAATGTTGTTGACACAATTTTTTCGTCTTCGTCAATGACACTTTTTCACCTGGCGAAAACGAAACGAGAACTATATAGAAACTCCCGCTCGGGCACGAAAACTATAACTACATTTGTTGACACTTTCGTCAACGGATAAAAACGAAACATAAACGCCTTTCGTGACGGCGTCTAATCATAATAGAGGCAGGTGAGCGTCTTCTAAAATGTCTTCTTGAACGGATTAATTTTACATTTCAATGCGACCTTAAAAAAAGCCTATTGCGTGTGAAGCAACAATTACGACCAAAAAGACAACACACCTGAAGCGCCATCTGCTGATGAAACTTCTTTTTTCACCGTGCAACCATTTGTTACTTATACACGTGATGCAATTATAATTAATTTTACTGTAATTAATTTTCTCTATGTTGAGGTTTCCTTTAAGAATACATTTAGTTGTATTGAAAGAAAAGTTCATAAAAATAAGTTTAAAAATAAAGTAAATGTCATCTTTGTATGTATTGTATATGTTCATTGTTAACTTCATATTTATTTATTAGCAGATTTATTAGACATAGCAACTTTAGTAAACATTTGTAATGTATAGCACCTATGTTTTCTATACTGTAATTTAGTCGACTTAAATTGTATTTAGTCAACTAGAATTAGACTAAAACTAAATAATATAGCACAAAAGTCGACCACTTCCCCTTTTTGAAGATTCTCCTTTTCTACTGTGGTATTCTGTTTAGACCCGCTTATAAAGACGGATTTTCTGAGAATAATTTAGTTCCTATCATAAATGTTAATTTAATTCTGTTTTGGAACGTTAGCAAAAGGAGAAGAAGAACCCGGAGTGTTTTTTTTTTTCGTTTACGTCAATGTAGGAGACTTAAAACGTTCTGCTTGATTATTGTTTTTTGACATGATTACAATGGTAGCGTTTCCTGTTTACTGAAGACCGGTTTCATCGTTTTTTTTTTTTTTGATAGATTTAATTAATACTTGTTAACGTAAGATATAAATAAAATGTTAGCGTAAATACCGTGTCACTATTTATTTTGCGAGAAAGTAAAATATGTAAAACATGTTCTTTTTCGGTAGGCCTCGACTCGAGCCCCCGGAAATAAGGAAAATGTTTTTTATATTATGTTATAGACTTATATTCGAGTGAATACAGCCGACGCTTTATTACAAAAACGTTGAAAGGAAAAATACATCCAATTCAGTACTTGGGAATATTTCCACAGGTTTTCTTTGCAAAAGAAGAGTCCAAAATCAAATGGTAAAAAATTGTAAAAAAAAAAAAAAAAAAAAAAAACCAAAAGGTATCAAATTCCTAAATTGTCTCAGAAGTAAATTTAGTTCAATGTATATAGAGAAAAAGATTTGTCTATGTGGTTTGTTCCTCTTATTTGGCTAATCTACCCAAGTGTGGAATCATATTAGCTCCAAAATATCAAGTGTATATTTCTAAGATACGAACAAAAATGCTCCACAATTACGTTTTTTTCCCCCTTGCAAAATTCACGTTTTTGTTTGAATATTTGTTTTTTTTTTTGTTTTTGTTTTT
>CM051493.1:15653849-15686230 GCA_028031935.1 Paedocypris micromegethes
TTTTTGTTTCATTTATTTATTTTATTCTGGCACAAGCTTCCTGTGGGAGCCTCACTCTGATTGGCTAGTGAGATTGTGATTGGCAGCTGCTTGATTAGAAAGTGGGGGAGGGGTTTAGCGGGCAAATATCACACGTGCACACTACAGACGAATAGATCGCCCGATTGGGATATTCCCGAGACTATTATAAAGCATTTCATAAATAATATATTACTGTCCTTCTATTTCCCTCAGATTCGCGTCAGTTCACACCGGATCCGAACACGATGCACAAACTTCTCCGTCTTTCCGGAAACACGGTCTCTCACGCGAACACCGATCACTCGTTTCCCGACCACCCCGACCGCTTCGACTACACGCAGATCCTGTGCGAGGAGAGTGTGAGCGGACGCTGTTACTGGGAGCTGGAGTGGACGGGGTACACGCTGTTTGTGGCCGTGGCGTATAAGAGCATCAACAGGAAGGGGCGGATCGCCGAGTCTTTGTTTGGGTATAATGACCAGTCCTGGTGCTTGATCTGCTCCGTCCCCGAGTTCTCCTTCATGCACGATAACCTGGTGACCCGACTCTCGCGGTTCGACTTTAAGAGAATCGGAGTGTTTGTGGATCACGAGGCGGGAACGTTGTCCTTTTACGGCGTATCGGACACAATGACCCTCATCCACAGAGTCCAGACCACCTTCACCCGGCCGCTCTGTCCCGGCTTTTATCTCTACCCTCACACCACAGTGAGAATGTGCGCCGTGTCCCAGTGATGTTCCGAGATTGCTGGTTTTTCCGCAGCCACACGTTCTTGCTGCTTGGTTTGAAGAGCAGAGAAATACGAAGTGCCTGCTGTTGTTTTGTTCGCTTTGAGACACTTCGTCATACATGTAAATAAATATAAAATCAGTATGCGTTGATTTGTTTGTCGTTTTATGAGCGTATTGTGAGAGTGAGGGTTGAGTTGAGTCAAAGGGAAATCTATTCCGTTTTGCATTTTTTTGGTATATTTAGTGAATAATTTGTCGTACTTTTGCCATTGTTTTATACTAGATGTGTTATCTATGTTCCATTTTATTCAATGTGTGCATCTTACATTTTCATTTTGATTGAACCAAACGGAGTAGTATTCCCAACTTTATTGGAACCACGTGATAAAAGCAATCTATTCTACTTTGACATGACGCCACAGCGGCCTCTGCTGGTTGATGGTGTAAACGATGGAGACCATAGAGGCGTTTGTGCACTTTCAATCGTTGTACTTACCTTTGTTTTTTATATCATATTCTGGATTTGTTATTTTTTTTTTTGTTTTTTGTATTTAATAGACTATTAATCAAGACAGAAAATGTATATATACTATAGAATTTATGGAATAGAATATGTGACTTTATAGAATATATAGGCTATAATTAAATGAACCTACAATTTTATTTTATTCTTTGATCAATTTTCTACAAATCAACTAATTCACTCCTGGAGAAAAACTACTGAAAAAAACAAACCTGCTTTATCTGGAGACAAACATTTTCTGTCGAATAATTCTGTAAATCGGTTAAATAATTGTCAATGAAGTTGTAAAAGTTGCAATATTCATTTATTTGTGATTCGTCAACATAAACCGTAGTTACATATAATAGATGTGCAGTAACAAACAAGTTCCACTGAGTGTCGCTGTAACACCATTTGTTGACTTCATTGCTGTTATTGATCAATTTTCTTACATCGTTTTTTTTTTCTTTTAAATAAAACGTTTTGTTTAGACTACTCGTCGTTTTTTATTTCTAAATAAACTCGTTTTCCGTGTCGACTCCACGTCCTACAAAATCCATCTAACTCGCGCGATTTTCGAAATTGTGCAGAAAACGAATCGACGACCACAAAAATGGCGCCAACTAAATTAAATAATGTATAATTAATTTTATGGTTGTTGTTGTTGTTGTTGTTGTTGTTGTTGGAGTAATTGCTGTAGCTGTAAAACCTCTCACGATTACATATGTTAAAAATTGGACATTGTGGGATGTTTGTGGATTTTAACTCTCCGTTTATACAAAGAAGTAAGAAGAAAAAAAACGTTTGTGGTTCGTTTCGTGATTCGTCTCAGCTTCTGATATTTGGACAGAGCGTTTGACAGGCACCGGGGAGCGCGCCCGCAGGCTTGCGCGTGCACGCCACACACACGCGGGAAACCGCTGCACGAGACCGCACGTGCGAACCCGTCTGCCTGGCGTGTTTTGATCACGCTTTGTTTTGCACGATTTGTCAGGAGGCGGACGGGGATTTCGCGTGTTTTGTTTAAAAAAAAAAAAAAAAAAAAAAAAAAAAAAAAAAAACATTTTTTAGGGTTGCGAAAACGCCACTTGAGAAAATCTGATAACACGTTTATGCTTCTTATAACGTGGTTTATTAATGTCAACAAGACGTGCGTATGTGATTTAAACAGTATTAATTTCCCTTTTTTCTCAGAATAATGGATATATCAATTGTGTGTGTGCGTGCGTGCGAGAGAGATTAGGTTAATAAATTATTTTTTTGTGTTTTGCTTTTTTTAGACAATGTTATTAATGAAAAAAAAATTAACAATGAATGTCAATTATGTGTTATTCCACATTATAACCACGTCGTGTGGTCTCCATTTAAATTAATTTAGAGTTGTTTTAGAAAGAAAAGGGGGAAAATAACAGATTCCTGTTTTATCCTGTTGCACATATAACTGTGCATACATTCCAACACTTGCTAAAATATTCTGATTTACGCAGAATTGAGTGTAAAAAGTTGAGAAGAAGTGTAAATTGAGAAGAAGTTTTTTTTCACAGGTCCACCAAAAGAGGGACAAACTCAATTTAGTTTTACCTAGTTCACCTTTTTGTCTAGTTACTACTTTAGACTAGACATTTTACTTCAACCCGCTAGATTTCTTTTAAGTATTTTGCATTATATTCATGTTTGTAATGTTTTTCTGTTCCAATGCAATAGCTTTTTGTTGTGTAAATATCCTTTTCTGTGCAGTGGTGCCTGTGCATCTGAATGCAGTGCAATTGTTTGTATATATTTAATACAATCATTTTCATGTTTCTTTGAACTGTACTTGAATAAGTACAAGTATAAGTACTCTTTGGATTGTAAAGTTTCACTACTGCAAAGGTGAAATTCCCCCCTTGTGGGGACGAATAAACAAGTTCAAGTTTATTTATATAGCGCCTTTCTTAGTCCCAGACCAACGCAAGTCACTAAACGGTGTAAAGTACTTGAGTAAATTTGATTATTTATTTTTTTTTTAACTTTTAAACATTTTTTCTTGTACTGACTATAATAAAAATATAAGCAACTTTTAGATTTCCGCAGTCCCAATAAATTCACGCATTCAATAAGTGCAAGTACTAATACTAAGTACAAATACAAATGCTCAGTGTTTCAATGTCTAAAGAATTTTTCCAGCTTCTTCACGATTTTTTTTTCTTTTTTAGAATCAATTGTACAGATTTGATACATTTATACAATGTTACCTAATTTACTTTTTTGTAATTACCCAAACTTACTATGTCCATTTACTTAAGTGCTTCACACCTCAAGCGAATAAAGGACTTTTAGTTCGATTTCAATCTCCCCTCTTTTTAAATCTTTACTGTTATTGCTTGCTCTCTCCCTTGCCCTCCCCCCCAAAACACCCCACGATTAAACGCAGCCCGATCTGAGAAAAACAAGCAATGTGACAATCAAAAAGCGAACTTGACTCTCGCGCGCGCGCACACGATCCGACTCCCGATCCGTCCGAGCGCGCGATCCAGTCTCCGCATCTTGGCTCCGCCCGGCGGCTTTTTAATCATGCCTCTCCGTCAGTGTGTGAGAGCAGCGGGCTGACAATGATTTCCTCCGTGATTACGCACAGGGCGCGTCCCCGCGGGGACCGGGCCCCCTCTGGAGCCGTGCTCGTGGCTTCGGGGGCCTCGCTTCCACCCTCCATTATTACGCGGACTACCGGAGCGGCGGCGCAGAGCGAGAGCGAGCAGGTTGGTGCTGAGGAGGGCGCGCGCGCATCTTCTCACTCCTTCTCTTCTCGTCTCTTCTCACTCTTCTCCTCTATTCTCATCTCTTCTCTTCCCTTCATCACACTCGCTCCTGGGTTGGAAAGGCATAGAGTTTCGGCGCGAGCTGTTATCGACGCGTTGACTCGACTTTTTTTTTTTTTTTTTTTTTTTCTGTTCGTTGTTTTTTTTCTCTGTTTGTTTTTTTAAGACCAGATTTATGTTGGTCGTCAAAATGTAAAACAGAAACTAGGCAATCAATCGCGAGCCACAGTAGCTGAATCGCGGTGACTGACAGATTTTTGACGCGCGCGTGCGTGCCTGCGTGCGCGCGCGCGTCGCGATGTCGCGCCGCAAACAAGCCAAGCCGAGAGCCGTGAAAGGTGAGTGAGATGTTGTGTGGACGTTTTGTGCTTTTTGATGTTTTCAGTCCGATTTTTGCGAGTTTACTTCGGAATCGTTTCCTCTGGCTGTCGTCGATTTAACGGCTGGAATCGATTTAACGCGTCTGCGGGGAAATCGTGCGGATCGAGCACAAAACCCGACTTGTTTTTTTACAGCTTGTGGTTCGTTTAATTTATGAAGACGTCGGGCGTGTTTGTGTCGCCGTTTTTGATTGACAGGAAAGTTTGAAGCAGGCGTCACGTGACTGGAACCGACGCGTCTTTACCGCAGGAGAGTCGTTTTCTACGGTGTTTGTGTGTGATTATGGTATGAGATGATGCTTTAGACAAATAATATAATATGTATGTATGTATTTATTTATTTATTTATTTATTTATTTATTTATTTGTATTGATTTTGTGAAGGCTTTGTGTGGAATGTGCTTTCGATGTTCTAGTCATTCACTGAATTTCTGGCTTGGGGTCGTTTCGAAATATTTGTTTAACTGGCTTGATTACATAAACAAATTATGTGAAAAAAACTATTATAAATTACGATAAAAAAAATTTTTTTTGTTTGAGGGCATATATTTTAATAATTAACAAATAAGAAATTGTACCAATATTGTGCATGCTATTTTTTACTTCTCGCTTTGTTTTAAATGTATTTAAAATGATTGATTACCCACAGCAGGAGCAGTGGGCAGTCTGGAGCTGTGGTGTCTCAGTTCAGTTGTGAAACTCATTGGACCAGGTATAGAACCTGCGATGCTTGGGTTTATAAACAACTCCTTTATCTTCTTCCTCCTTTTCTCGTCTCATTCAGACGCTGCTGCTTCTCCTTTGTCAATTAATATGTTCTTCTTTTCTTGTGTTTCGTCCTCATCACACTTAGTGTCGTTTTCCTCTATCCTTCTGTCTTTCTTTCTTTTTCTTTTTCTTCCTCCTGCCTCTTCTTGTTCTTTTGTTCTCTTTTTATCTTTTCTTGCTCCTTGCTTCTTTTCTCTTCTTCTTCTTCTTTTCTTCTTCTTCTTCTTCTCTTCTTTCTTCTTCTTCTTTCTTCTTCTTCTTCTTCTATACTTCTTCTTCTTCTTCTTCTTTTCTTCTTCTCTTCTTCTTCTTCCTCTTCTTCTTCTTCTTCTTCTTCTCTCCTCCTTCTTCCTTCTTCTTCTTCTTCATCTCCTCCTCTTCTCCTTCTTCTTCATACATTCTACTTCCTCTTCTCATATATTCTTCTTCCTCTTCCTCTTCTTCTTCTTCTCCTTCTTCTTCTTCTTCATCTTTTTTAAAAAGTTTATGAAATAATAAATAATTTATAAAAATTAAATAATAGTTGATGAAATGATTTAAATAATAATAAGAATAATAGTATAAAACTACATTTTTGGTTTTTAAACTGAACACTAAAAATTGAGGGTTTTCTTTTATTTGAAGCTAATCGAACCTGCATTTGATCATAATAAAAGTGACTCGCTCCCCCTGACCCTGAAATGGAAAAGCGGCTGGAGAACAATGGGCAGTTTGGAAATCAGGACTGAACCCAGAAGATCTAGAATATTGTAGTGTTAACGCGATGAAGCTGAGTCTGCGAGCAGTTCACGAGTTGAATCATGTGATGGAGAGCAGCATCAGGACCAGAAAGATCAGAAACTATTTTTCGTTTTTCTTTTCCTCCTATACTAGCAGAAGCTGTTGAGCTCGGAACGCGTGATGAAAAGATGAAATGATGTGTCCACATTCGTGGAAATGAACAGACGATTCCTCTCGTGAAACACACTGATCACAGAAACACCAAAACTTATTCAGACTGAAGTTAAAGTGTGGATGACGTCTGCTTGTGAAAGTCTGGCATGTGGATTCCATTGAAAGCAAAACTAAGATCTTCAAAAACTTAAAGGAAACTATTTATAATTCATTTGTTTGAGTAATGTTATGGTAGTTGAAAGCAAAACCTTTTTTATGTGTGTGTTTATATTTTTATATAATTATATCCCTTTGCGATTTGACACGCACTGATTAATTAGCTATAATTTTCTCAATGAAATAATGTTATTTTTTGTTATCTTCCTTATTTTCTTTTAAATAAATTTCTATTCAAGTCTACAATAACATTTGCATATTTCTTAAAGTGTTGACAATTACATAAGGAATCGTTTAAACTACGTGTTTTTTAAAAGCGGGAAATAATAATCGCACGCATAATTAACAAAAGCAATTATTTTTAAAAATGTATTTTTTTATGGAAATTACAGTTGCTTTTTGATTTAAACATGAAGTGCAGAACTAAATTATGATCCAGATAAAACGGTATAAAAGTGTGTGTGTGTGGGGGGGTGTGTGTTATTTTTTGTGAGTTTAAAAAAGCTCAAGCAACTTTTTGAATTCTTTAATATGAGAAGACAATACAACAAACTTCATCGTGCACATGGTTGCTGTTTAGTAAAGAAGAAGAAGAAGATTTATTTGTCCCGACAATGAGTCTCTCTCTCTCTTTCTTTCTCCTCTCTCTCTCTCCTCTCCTCTCTCTATCTCTCTCACTTTGCTGCTGCTGTATTGATTTCTCTCACTGCAGCGTTCATCAATGGCAGGGATTGTTAAAGATCGGACTTGCCTTGCTGCTGATGGATTAAAATGAAATTTTTTTCACACTGCAGAGACACTTTACCAATCACGTCGTCTGCGACACATTCAATAGAACAACGCGACAACTTTTCACGTAATCCAGCTCTGTTGAGGTGTAACTCGGACTACACTACCCAGAATGCCTTGTTCTCTTGACTCAGCCATTTTGTGCTGTTTCTTCCCACCTGGTCCTTGTGTAAAGCCACGTGCATGTTTCTTTTCTCTTCATCAGACAAAATTCATTACATTGAATTTATTAAAATATATATATATATATATATATATATATATATATATATATATATATATATATATACGCCAGGACTTGCTTAACATTCTTGTCGCTACAACATTTGGCGTATCGTACAAAGAGTCGATTTCTCGCCGATGCCCTTTGTTAAAGGACATTTTCGGAAAAGGTGTCATTTGTAAGTTGTATAAATTGTATAAATAGTGCATACCGTTTTTTACAGACTACAGGTTCACATTAAATTCTAACTAATTAAAAAAAATGTTTTATTACTGACCTTACAACATGAGTCAAACACCCTTTCATCTTCAGGACTGTTTTAACCCTTCGCTGGCAGATTCAACAAGGCACTGGAATCATTTCTCTGACTGAGCGGCGCCCAGTGTGGTCTTCTGCTGCCGTAGCACATTCGCCACAGGTGTTCAGAGATGCTCTTCTGCAGTCCTCGGTTGTAGCGGTTTACTGTTTTCTTTCTATCAGCTGCTCGGTTTTGACTTCACCTTGACCATGTCTACACGCCTAATTGAGTTGTGGTCATGTGATTGGCTGATTGGTATTGTGCGTTAACGAGCGGTTGTACAGGTGTTGCTGATAAAGTGGCCGTAACAGATGTTTTGTGTGTCCATCAGATCTGACCGCCTCAGAGCTCGAGCTGAAGGATGGAGACGATGACAGTCTGAAGAGTCTCGTTCCTCCTGAGGACCAGGACGGTTCGGTCATCACCTCACATCAGTCTCAGCTCAGAGGTAACGTACACATACGTCTCTACTATAGTGTCAGTCTGTCTGTCAGGCTTTTGTTTGATTGTCCTGTTGGACAATCTATGTTGGTTGTTCTTTTGGTAATTCAGTGCATTTTCATCCATCCATCCATCTACCTATCCATCCATCCATTCACCAATCCATCATCCGTTCATTCATACATCAATCCATCCGTCCATCTATTCGTTCATACATCCATCCATCCATTAATCATCCATTGATCCATACATCTATCTGTCCATTCATCCATCCATCAATTCATTCATCATCCATACATCCATCTGTGCATCCATCATGCATTAATTCAGGCATCCATCTGTCGATCTATTCATCCATTCTTCCGTTCAGTCATTCATCCACCCATCATTCATTTATCTATACATCTATCTGTCCATTCATCCACCCATTCATCTATCATTAATTTATTCATACACACATTCATCTGTCCATTCAGTCACCCAACCTTTGGTTCATTCATTCATCCAACCTTCCATCAATCTATCCGTCCATCCATCCCATCATCCAATCAATCATCCATCCATCTGTCCATTCATTCACCCAACCTTCCGCCCATACATTCATTCATGCTTCCATCCATCCATTCATCCTGTGTGCCTTTTTTATTTAATGTAAATTCCCAACCAGTGTGTTAAATATTTATGTGAAAAGTGTGTAGGTTGTTTGTGCGGTACTTTGGCTTTTTAAACTGAGTGGATGGTTTTTAAAACCAAAGATTTACGACCAAGGCGTTTCTTAGACGATTTATGACTAAGGAACCAAGTGCTGACATTACAGACGAAAGCAGTTTTATCTTTACCGCATTGACATCCTTAACGTCGCTAATCAGAACTAGCGAGATGCTGCAAAGTTGAGATAAATTGTTCATGATAGTTTTCTTCATAAGATTATCGTTGCCATGGTGCCCAAACGTTCATAATTTATCGACCAACCTTGACTATGCTGGGATTTTCAGCGCCCACAATGCAGACAACATATAATTACGGGCTTTTAAGATTAGCCGAAACGTAAAATTTTTCAACGTCAAAAACGTCAAAAATGAACAATTTTTGGAGTCGCCATCTGATACCATTTTTAAAAGGACGATGTTTCACCTGTTTTTTTATCGTAATGGCAAGATTATGATTCGTCTCAGAAGTCGATGGTCGATGATGTGATAACGTGGCCCGGGTTTTGTCTCTTCGGCAAGTTTGTTCGTAAACGCGTGTCGCAAACCTCGCTGTCATTTGCTGCTGTTTTTTTTCCGCAAATTTAGAAAGTTCACTAGTGAGGGTTAATTTTTAGTTGACATGACAAGAATCAGAAGGTCGTCATTGACTGAAAGTTTTCCAACTATTATTGTACAGTCGTATCCCCTTTACGCCAAATGCGAATATAGAAAGACGACAAAGCTTAACGCCTCCGACTTTGTTGTAACTAGGAAGTTCCTGTCTTCTCAACCAGTGGAATGTTAAAGGTTGTGCAAGTTCCGTGAGTCAACATCAGCCTCCCAATCTGAAGCCAAATATGAGGGAAATTGTTTGCGTTTAGTGGACGTGCATAATTTTGAGATCCTGTTCGGGACGCCACATATATCGTAAATTTTACCGTTTTTCATAACTGTTTATTTTCAATCCAATCAATTACCCCGGCAAATCCGGTACGATGAAGTACAACGAGGCTGTTTGATTGGCCCGTTTCATCGACCCGCAGTGGGTGTGTCTTCAACGGTTCCCGCCAATTTGCGTAAAGTTTTAAAGATCGCAGCAATCTGTCTTTGTAGAGCGTTTCTCTCGTGGCTGTGTGTCGTACGTCCTGGATTCGGCTGTAGAAAAGGCTGATGGCGGACGGAATGATTGAACCCAACTTCCCCGAGAGAACGAGACACAAAGAGACGTCACGTGTCGCCTCGATCAATGCCTCCTTCGCCTTAACACCTCCGTGCACTTAAAGCCACGAGCGCCGCATTGCGTCATGGGAGTGGGACTGATGGATCCAGCCGCGTCCCTGATGTGATCGGGCTATCGATTGCGCGGATGCTGAAGTGCAGAGGAGGAACACCTACAGAAACGTCTCGACACAGGGAAGTGTTCAGTCTTAGCGGTGTGGCTGCGGACCCCGGGGAGGGCGTGTCGGGGTCTCGGGGGGGGGGTTCTGGCTCCGGCCGGTCTGGGGATTGGGTTTCTGCATCCTGTCCGTCCACTGGGAGGCAGGAAGTGCAACAGCTGTCCGTCTCCACACACACACACACACACACACACTGATGATGCACCTTCTCAAGGTCGCGGGACATCTATCGGTCTCCGCCCACTGGACAGGCCCTTTCTGGTCTGGAGAACCCGTTTCATTTTTGTATGGCCTTTATCGTTTTTGTAATTTGATTTAGAATTCAACCTATGTATGGTTAGTTAATGTGACTTGGTTTGTGTCTAGACACTGAAATATTTTCTTTTCTGTCTTATTTCCCTCCCTTTTCTAAATTATTAAGTTTTATTTGTGTCGTGTATTGCGAATCTGTCAACCTGAATCAAGTGTGTGCTGTTTGTCATGAGCGGTGTAAAAATTGTCAATTTACTGTATTTGAAGTGTTCAAAATTCAAATGATACTGTAACAAATGCACCGCAACTTAAATATCAACATTAAATAAAATACACTTTTTAGTCAAACTAAGATTGAATCTAAACGAAGCTTACAGATTTATCATGAAAATAAATTATTCATATTACATTTAAAATTATAAAATAAAATTGGATTTAGAAATTATCCTATATCTATTTTTTATTAAAACAAGGGACTAAAAATATTAAAAAATAATAATAATTATTATTATTATTATACTATAAATATGCTTAACTAAACATACTTCCATAATTCACTTCCATAATAAAAAAAACAGCCTTTTATCAAAAGGACTATTACTTTTCTTTATATTTCACTTAATGTCACTTAAAGATTCACATTAAGTTAATCAAACCGTGAAGAGAAAAAAAAAAAACAATATGAAGAATTAAGAATGAAAAATGTTTCAGCACTCGCATACTTATTTATTTAGAGATTTAGCTTCCTAAATGCATTTTACAACTTTAAGCTCCGAAATGTTCAGTGATTTCCAAGAGTCGTTTATAATCTGTAAATATCGCTTAGACTATTCCGAACCTTCACACGTGGTCGTGGTCTTTTGTTCGTCCGATGCTGTTGGTATTCTTCCGTCGTCCTCTGTGGAGACATTTTGCTCTGACACGTCTGGCTCCAGGTAAAAGATCCCACGGGATTGGCTCTCGACCCGAGGGTCTCCGCATCATGAATACATTATCAGCCCTGGATTCACGATTAAGACGTTCTCAGCTTCATTTTCTTCTCACAATTGTTAAAAACAAGCTTGTGTTCAGGTAATGAAGTCGGAAACAGATCGTTTTTGTTAGCACTGTGTTCAATATCTGGTGCACAGCATTTACAAAATCTGAGAAAATGAAATCGAAAACTCTCAAATATAAGACATAGGGACATACGCACAGGCTTTAGTGAAGAATTGTACAGGGAAAGCAATTTAAAGCAAGTTTTAAGGTTGAGAAAATGACCAAGGTGAGACAGATCAGTAGCCTTTAGCTTTAGCGTTAGCTTAGCCGCAGCTAGCACCAAAGGAGGCAGAACAAATCTTGATCGATCTTGTAGATTAACCAAACAAAGATCCCTGAGATGGACATGTTGTATGCATTTCTGAAATATTATGTAATCACAATGTCATTGGTTTCACGTTGCAGAATGCTTGCTGCATTTTTTATACTAAGAAGCAAACTGAATTGTTCTAAATTAAGTCAACAGAAGAGCGCTAAAATCACCACTTTATTATGGGATTATTCAAACAGTGGGCAAAAGAATTGTAGAAAAAAAAATATATAATATTATTAATACATATTATACAATATAAGTATGGATTCAGAATGTAATGCGTTCTGTCTTTGCTGCAATTTATTGTCTTATGTATTATAAAATAATTCCAAAATTGAGAATGCAACACATTGTAACTGAATTTTAGCGGCGTAAGTCGAATTAGTGATTTGAGATGAAAAACTATAGATTACTATAGACTATAGATCTTTGAAAGTAGTAAAAGTTTTATTTTTAAGCACAGTATTTTTCAGATTACGAGGCGTACTAAAATCATAAAATTGACAATGATCCTTATTCTTCAAAAACATAAAAATGTGTGCCATATTTGTGAAAAAAATATTTAAAAAATTATAACTTTGTCAGTGTTAGAGTAGAGTAGAGTGCTTAGTAGAAAAGAAACTACGGTATAGGTGCACACAACAGTGCTTCAGGTTTTTTGTTCACCCACGCATAAATACTCTGCAAATGAAGGTATTCCGATTATGAATGTGTTTAAAGCGCCAGCTAAACTCCTCCCCCTATTCCAGTCAATCACATTCTCACCAGCCAATTAGAGTAAGGGCCACGTAAAGCTTGGGTCAGAAATCCAAACGAAAAAAAAAAAAAACCGAACAAAATATTCGAACCGAAAAAAAAGTTTCAAACGAGCAAAGCAAAAAGCTAAAAACCAAAGGTAAATTTGAAGCATTTTCGTTCGTTTCTTCAAATTTTTCTTTTGATATTTTTGACACTAATCTGATTCCATAACAGAGCGTTTTTCCCCTTTTTTTTAACTCGTAGTACATTGAATTGAATTGAATGGAATATTCACGCGCGCCACTTTTTTTGTTTTTATTATTGAAATACAAAACAACATTTATCGTAAACAGAAAAGCTTCCATAGCAAGAAAACCTAGAAAACCACAATTATGATTACGGTCACAAGCAATGTACGATATGTGTCGACTGTTGTCTCTTTGAGGTCGAATGGTTTTTTTTTTTTTTGTTTTTTTCCTGCCGCTATTTCCAGAGATGTTCATCTCGAATCCCCCTTTTGTTGGTGTGGGTGCGGCGCAGCCCCCCGTGTGGTCCTGTAAATGGCGGCGCGTGCGGATGCTGAACGCTCGGCTGAGCAATCTGTCAGCAACACATGTTTGAGGGAAAAAAGCCTCCAGTGAAATCCAGAGGAAAAACCATCCCGGCCGGACCCCTCCTCCTCCTCCTCCTCGCTCGCCCCTCTCTCTCTCCTTCCTTGAACTTCAGACATCTGAACTGCCGGACCCTCGGGACCCTCGTGCTGAGGATGGGTCCGCTCTAATACCTGAGTTTCTATAGAAACGGGATATTACCGGCGGGATCCTTCGGGGAGCGTTCCGTACACCGCGGGAAGGAGGCGGGGAATGAGTGGCGGAGACCACAGGGCGTCCGAGGGGCGGCGGCTTAATAAACTCCGTGTCACGGGCAGACGACTCCATAAATGCCCCCCGGTGTATTTCCTTTTGTCTGAGTTTGGTCTGAGCATCGGAATATTTCGTGTTTCCGAGAAACAAACAAAATTTGTTCACATTTTCGTTTGTTTTTTTTTCGTTCTCTTGCAATCTTCAGGCTTTCTTTATTCGCTTCAGGTTGTTTCATTTTGTTTCATTTTTTTCTGGCATGAGTTTCATGTGTGGGGGGGCGATCCTTACTCTGATTGGCTGGTGGGAATGTGATTGACAGCGGTTGACCAGGAAGTGTGGGACGAGTGTAAATTCTATTAGTACATTACACAATAAACTGCGATTGAACAGTTGTTATTATTGCACAATTTTTGCTAAATTATTGTTTTGATAGAGTAATTCTGAATATGATTAGTAGAATAGTATTTGTTTCTACGCACAAAAGATGTGTTATGAAACAGTCTGTGAAGAGAAGGTCCTAAGTGGTATATTACAAATAAAATGTCTTGTTATTAGTAATAAAAATCATGGTTAAACATTCAATTTGTTTAAAAAGTTTGTCCAAAGTGTTTGTTATAACAAAAATATACAAAAATATAAACAAAGGCATATCTCATATATTGAATGACAACAATGAACAAACTGTAAACATGGTAATACAATATTTTGTATTTTATTTTGATTTTATAGCAATATAATAATAATAATATTATTATTAATGCAAATTCAGAATACTTCGAACGCACACATTATTTTTTAAGTTATTATTATTGCAATTAACTCAATACATTAGTTTAATAATAATAAAAATACTTATCATGCAACAAATAACCATATACAACAAACTGAATAGGCTCGGAGTCCAAAGTAGTTTTCAAAAACTAAGACTAAAAAAACTAATTTTTTAGCCTGGATCCATGTGTTAAAGGTTCAGAATATTTGAATAATGGAACCATGTTATTTAGCAATATAATTTAGCAGTAGAATAACAAAAGAGCAATTCATTAATTTTATTATCATATTTTCTTTCTTTATTTCTCCCTTCCTTTTTATTCTTTATCTATAATGTTATACTTAAAGCTGTTAACACTTTAGCCCATAACAATCTTTAAATTAAGCATAAAAATAAACGAGATGCAAGAGTAGATGAACAAGCAAGAGAGATGTGTTTTTTTTTTTAATTCAGTGATTAAATTGCTTTTTCACGCGCCGATCTGAATCACGCAGAACCGAATTTGATTCTTACATCGATGGAATAAGAAATGACCAGTGGTTTGTTTCTAAATGGAAAGTCCTGCTTCTGGGAATGTAAACGCGCTGGACATTCTACCGTCCGTATGGGACTGTTGTGTCTGGACGGGATGAGGAGTGTGTGATCATTAATAAATGCATGTGTGTGTTCAGGCTTGACGCCGCTTGACATCTTGACATTTCAGACAGCGGCAGGCAAACATCTGACACGTGTTTGTCTCCGGTTCCTCGATGTTTGGCCCCTAATGTGTCCGTCAGGTCAGGGCTGAAGTCCGGCCTCTAGTGTATTAATAGTGTTTCTTACTATCCATTTAACCCTTTGATTTAATTTTTTTTCCTGTTGTTTTTTAAATACACAATGTAGAACCAGTATAGGTGCGATAAACAGAATCACAAAGTAGAAAACCTCAGAAGAGAACAACCCAATCAAAACAGAACTATTAAAGATTAAAATAAAATAAAAAACTAAGCTTGACAGATGTCTTTAGCCTTAGCTTAGCTGCAGCTGCTGCTAAGCTAAAGGTTTCATTCTGATATCTGTCTATATGTTAATCCACTTCCTGATCCTAAACTCCTGGTTATATGGTTCTATCGCACATCTTCATATTTTTTCAATTTGTGTGTAAAATAAAAAAAAGCATAGTGTGGAAGGAGAAAGACATGTCAGTGCGAAACCGTTAAAAGTAGTTGGACTTTTTCAATTTCAAATTTTAATTATAAAAATATATAAATAGAAATGTGAAAATATATCAAAACAGAAGAACTCTGAATCAAAAAAGAAACTGATTAAAATAGATAAAAAAAATTAATACATATTAAAGCTAGGAACTTCATAGATGACTAGCCTTTAGCCTTAGCTTAGCTGCAGCTGCTGCTAAGCTAAAGGTCTCATTTATTCCATGTCCTGATTCATGACTCCCAGTTTAATCGTTCTATCCTATCATCTTCATACAATTTAAATAAAAAATAAATAAATACAATTCTAAAAAAAATCTGTGTGTGTACAAAACAAAAGAAAAGAAAGATTGACATGTGTCAGTGTGAAACCGCTAAGAGCAGTTGCAGTTTGTTTGGCGCGTCCATCTGTTTTTAACCTTTGTTTGTTGGTTTTTGGCATCCCGCTTTCGATCTCAAACCGTTCGTGTGTGTGTTTCTGGCTGGCGGCGGGTGAGCGGGTGAAGCGGGGGGTGGGGCCACTGCCGAGGAACAGATTGGCCTCCCTCCCGTCGGGCCGCGGGGGACAGAGACCCCGCCAAAGTCCCGGGCCGAGCCTCTTCCTGTTCGCTCTGCTCACGGCGCCAGCTGATTGGTTCACGTCCTTTACCAGTGATTCACCGCTTTCACCAAACGCCGTTAGTACTTGATCTTTAACGATCTACTGTAAAAAATGGACGCCGCCTGTCGATTACACACCTGAACCAATCCGGGACTTAGATGTTTTTCTACCAATTAGAGATTGAAGACATGACAAATGTCCACGTAAACTAAGATTTGTCAACTGGCATGTTTGTATTTGTAAGTTTATAGTCATTTCCAGATGTCCATCTTTCTTTTTCTTTCTTTTTCTTCTTTCTTTCTTTCCTTCTTTTTCTGTTACTTTTTATCTTTTTATTCTTCTTTCTTTCATTGTTTATTTTTGTATTTGTTCCTTCTTCTTCCTTTTAATATATTTTCTTTCTTTCTGTTTATTTTTTATTTTTCTCTTACTTTCATTTTATTTATTTATTTTTCTTTCTTTCTTTCTTTCTTTCTTTATGTATTTATTTTTCTCTTACCGTCTTTCTTTATCTCTTACTTACTTTTTTCTTTTTTATTATTTCCATTTTTCTTTATTTTTTTACTGTTCTTTCTTTCTTTATTTCTCATACTTTTAATTGTCTTCCTTTCTTTTTTTCATACTTTTTATTTTTCTCTCTCTTTTTCTATTTATCTCTCTCTTTATCTCTTTCTTTCTTTCTTTTTCTCGTACCTTCATTCTTTATCCCTTACTTTCTTTTTTGTATTCTTTCTATCTTTCTTTCTTTTTTATTGTTCTTTCTTTCTTTCTTTCTTTCTTTCTCATACTTTCTTTTAATTTTCTTTCTTTCGTCATCTCCTACTTTCTTTTTATCTGTCTTTCTTTCTTTCTTTCTTTCTTTCTCATACTTTCTTTGTCGCTGACTTTCTTATTTCTGTCCTTCTTTTTTCTCACTTTTTTATCCGTCTTCTTTCTTTTTCTCTTACTTTGTTGCATCTTTCTTTCTTTTCTATCTTTTTTGTCTTCTCTTATCTATTGAATGGTCTACAACACCATACAAATCTTTACATTAAGCTTAAAAATAAACCTCTGTCCTGGAGTTATTAGTTTTTTCCAGAGTGGTCAGAGAATTCAGGTCAGCGTGATGCAATCTGAGGCTGAGATGCTGTAAGCGACTCAACCACGCCATCTCTCCCTCTCTTCTTTAATAGGCAACAGATTTACACGCGATGCTGAAGGCGCTTTTTTCCCTTCGCTGTGATTTGTCACCGCTGTCTGTGTTTTTCCGTAGCGTCTTTATGCATTAGCGCTAAAGATTCATGCTACAATCTGTACAGATTACTTCTATTCTGTGCTGTTTTTATGAAGCAAGATGATCGATCATTCCCTGTGTTCTGCTCTATTGGGACTGGGAAATAGACGAGAGTGTGAATGTGTGTGAGTCTGTGTGTCCTATTCAGTTTTGGGCAAGTTACTTTAAAAAAGTATATATTTTAAAAAAGTAACTACTTACTAATTACTTTACAATTTCTTACAAATTACATTTCTAATTACTTTGTCTGAAAAGTAACATAGCTACTGAATAAGTATCTTAACTAAATGCCTCTTAATTTCCTACAAATTAAATTTTGAATTTCTTTTTCTGAAAAGTAACCTATCAACTGAATAAGTAAATTACCTAAATGCTTCTTAACTACTTACAAATTACATGTCTAATTACTTTGTCTGAAAAGTAACCTAGTTACTGAATCAGTAACTTAACTAAATACTTTTTAGTTTAGTTAAAATTGCCGTGTCATTGCTTCGGTAGATTCTCAAGCTATTAATAGCGGCCGACTATTTTTTCTCTATAGGAGGCATCTCACAAATTACTGTAATGTTCTTATCTGCTTGTTTCAAAACAGCCAAGTGACTTCAATATTGCCTTTACGTAAAACAGCCACTAACTGCTACTACAACGACTTTGAAGCGGAAATTGAAACTTTCCTCACAATAAGATAAATTAATAAAATAAATAGTGACATTGAACGAGTTTAATTATTTTACAATGCAATGCAAGTACATTGTAAGTAGCTGCAATTAAATGACCTAAAAGTGAACAGTAATCCGTTACATTGCTTTTACAGTGAAAATGTATTTTAATTACAGTAATGCATTACTTTTAATTGAATTTAATTGAATTTAATTGAATTTAATCGAATGTAATCGAATTTAATCGAATTGAAAAAGCCTTTAATTGTCCCACAGCGGGGAAATTGCTTGTCACAACAGCAGTGAATTATATGTATAAAAAACATCTATATGAAGAATAAATAAGTAAATGCTTGCAAATTGTACTTGTCCTATTCTGTGATTGGTTGTCCACCAGGGCGTGTCCTCCTCGTGACTCAGAAATGGAATGAGCGGTAGAAAATGGATGGATGGATGGGACGAAGGAATGTTCTGCTACATAGAAAGCTCATAAATTATATATTAAGTTACATTTTAAGCTCACATTCTGACGCCAGCCATATGGATCTGACTCTTTTCAATCTGGAATGTGTTTCTATAATGTACACAAAGCGACTCCTGACAGTGGAGGAGTGATGCTGGAGCGTTTGGCAGGGACCCGGGACAGACCCGGAGGCTTTGAGGACCAGCATCACTTCTGGCCGAGACCCAGAGACCTGCTGTGAGTCCGTCTCTGAGATGAGACGACAAAAGACATCGACAAACCGACCTCTGAATCCCCTCAGTAGACGCCAGACTAGCTCGAGCAAGAAGAACTAGTCTCTACCGCATCCTAAAGTCCATCAGACTGAACTGGTTCCAGTGAGCGGAGAAGGTCAAGCCGAGTCTTTCTGCTTCCTGGAGATAAGAGGTCCGAGTTTGACCTGGACGGACAAAGCGAGGATGCTTGACGGGAGTCTTAAAAAGTCGCTTTTCCTTTCTCTTCATCCCTGGAATCCGTCCTGTGTCACCGAGGCAACACTTCGCATTCCACAATCAGCTAAATTCGACTGAAATCGCAAACGGCGGAGTGAAAAAAATCTCCCCACATTCCAGACAAATGACAAACACTCCCGCCGTTCCAGCTTCAGATCTGTTTCCTTCACTGAAAACATCTGTGGGATTCGTCGCATCTCCGGTGGAAAACCATCTTCTCGAAAAACTCTCGTCGGTTCCTTTCATTCTAAAAATTCCTAAAAAATGTCCAGCGCTCAGGGATGGAAGCCCACGTCACATGGTTTCAGAGGTCATTGGGGTCAGACACGGTCCTATCCGCAGGAAGCAGATGATCCTCCACATTTCCTTCAGTTTCATAACAGGCTGAGTCATTCGAAGTTCAAGTTGCCTAATCAAATCTGACCAAATTCTAATTTAACGGTAATAAATGTCATTGCTAAAGTGGTTCCAAGTCAATTTAGACAAAAAGCACAAATGCATGTTTGTTCATCTGATCTTTTTGTTCATCAGATCTATAGGTTCAACGTTACTTTCTTTATTAAGCAAGTTTCAAACCGTCTCTGTACTAAATTTAACAAAGCATTTAGTATAATTTTTGACATCCTAAAGCAATACTATAAATACAGGCGTTCTATATGTTGGAATAATGGAGTAATACTTCACTTTCACAGAATGCTGCTGCTGCTATAATAATAATAATAATAATAATAACATCAACAATAATAATCATATTTGAGGAACGAGACTCCAACACCATAGACAAATTGCACACCTATTTTTCCATTTAAGATGAAGTCAACCCCGTTGATTTGTGATCATGTACACTGTGTTAGATTTGGTTATTGTTTTAGTTTGTCACAGCTAGTAAGGGAGAACATATTTAAAGCTGGTGTTCAGATGGAATCCTTTTGATTGTGTCAACTGAATGTGTGGTGTGTATGAATTGACTAATGTTATTAGTTCAAATTTTGTTTGTTAAAGAAGTTAATAAAATCATTGCTACTATGCTATAAGGAAATCACCGTGTCGTTATTATATTTCTTTGAACTACAGTAATGCAAATGCGGTAGATTATTCGCTGCTTTCTGAAACAAGTCTACTTAAAGGTTACTAAAAGTGGTTTTGTTCATCTTTAGCTCCATTTTTTCCATTTCTGTTCTTATTGAAACCAAGATTGTTTATTAAATACATTAAATCGCGATGCCTTTACTGTTCTTTTGAAGTGCGACACATTGACAGGAATATATAGATTCTGTTAATGTGTCAACTTACTAGAGCATTTTTCAAATCTGTGTGCTTTTGGGCCAATGAAATGCATTACAACTATTTGGGTAACTCCGTTTGTAACATTACCATCATGTTTCAAAGGTGTCAAATCTGAAGCTTTGTTTTTTAATTCCACAATCTCTATATTAATTCCCACTTTTCTGCTTCTCTTCTGGTCTGGACAGATGATCCAGAAATAGAAGATGACCCATCCTGCTCATGGTCTGCATCTTCACCATCCAGTAAAGACCACGCTTCGCCAGGACCCGGCATTAACTATGAGTGCGGAGAAGTGGAAGCAGTCACCGGTCTGCCCTACCCATGCCAGTTCTGCTCGAAATCGTTCAGCCGCCTGAGTTTCCTCAAGAGTCACGAGCAGAGCCACAAAGACAAGCTTCCCTTTAGCTGCACCTACTGCAGCCGCCTGTTCAAGCACAAACGGAGCCGCGATCGACACATCAAGCTTCACACCGGTGACAAGAAGTACCACTGCGAGGACTGCGACTCCTCCTTCTCACGCAGCGACCACCTGAAGATCCACATGAAGACCCACAGCGCCAACAAACCCCACAAATGCCCCGTGTGCCGCCGGGGATTCCAGTCCACCAACTCGCTCCACGGACACATGCAAGTGCACGAAAGTGGGAAGGATGGCGCTCAAGAGTGGTCGGTCAAGGACTCGCGCAAATGCAGCCGCTGCGAGGAGGGCTTCGACGTCCCCGAAGAACTGCAGAAGCACATATTGGAGTGCCACCCTGAGAACTCGTCGCCCATTGAAGGGAGTCTGGAATCCGGCCTGGAGTGCGTTTCCTGCCACGAGGCGTTGGGTTCTGAGGGAAACCTTCTGAGGCACATCGACCAGGCGCATGGGAGAGAGAAGAAAGGCGGGACATGCGCCGTGTGCTCCCAACGCTTTGCCACGTTTGCCGAGTTGTACTCTCACATGGATGTCCACCAGCTCCCAGAGTCCAGCAACAGTCCCTCTCTGTTGCCCGTGGGATATACGTCCGTTTCAAGCACTACTCCGGACTCGAATCTCTCGGTTGACAGTTCGACTATGATAGAGCCTCTTCCTACGTTGTCCAAGGTGCGTGGAGGCAGGAAACGGACTAGGAACGTGTCTAGCATGTATGTGCATTCGCCCAAGAGGAGGCACGTTGAGTACAGTTGCGTCTACTGCAATAAGCAAGTGTTCTCCAGCCTGGCTCTCCTACAGGTTCATCTCAAGACGAAGCATCCCAGCGAGCCGGAGCAGGCTCACACCTGCCAGTTTTGCTTGGAGGTTCTTCCGACCTTTTGTAATTTAAACGAGCACTTGAAGCAGACGCACAACGCCAATGATGACTTGGACGCGCTGTCCAAATTGTCCGACGGCGTGTTGCAGTGCAATTTTTGCCCAGAGGTTCTGGGCGACCTTGACAAACTGCAGGAGCACATACGCTGCTCACACGGCTTTTCTAATCCAGTCGCCAAAGAAAGCAATGCGTTTTTTTGCCCCAAGTGCTTTATGGGATTCCTAACCGAGGCCACTCTTGAAGAACACGTCAGGCAGACCCATTGTGACTCGGGCCTGCAGTTTGACTCTCCGTTACCCACCACTCCAAAAGACTCGATACTGGACATCTACTCTTGCTCTTACTGCACCAACTCGCCCATTTTCAATAGCGTCACAAAGCTGAACAAGCACATCAAGGAGAACCACAAGAACATCCCTCTTGCTCTAAATTACATCCACAATGGGAGACGATCTCTACGAGTCCTTCATTCTTCGTCTCCGTTGCTCGGCGAGCAGTCTTCGTTCTTTGCACAGAACAGTTCTTCTCTATGTTCTAGTGAGTTCATATGTAACCAGTGCGGCGCCAAGTACACGAGCCTGGATCTCTTCCAAACGCATCTGAGAACCCATCTGGACTGTGTGGTGCCCCAGCTGACGTGTCCACAGTGCAACAAAGACTTCCACAACCAGGAGTCCCTGCTGAAACACGTGACCGTACATTTCACGACGACGGCCACATACTACATCTGCGAGAGCTGTGACAAGCGATTCGCATCGGTGGACGACCTGCAGAAGCATCTCTTGGAAATGCACACCCTCGCCTTTTTCCGCTGCACTCTTTGCCAAGAGGTGTTCGACTCCAAAGTGTCGACCCAGCTTCATCTGGCAGTGAAGCACAGCGACGAGAAGAAAGTTTACCGCTGCTCGTCCTGCACCTGGGACTTTAGGCGTGAGTCGGACCTTCAGTTGCACGTCAAACACAGTCACCTTGAAGGCCAGGGCTCCCTGCACCGTTGCATCTTCTGTGGCGAGTCGTTCGGCACCGAGGTGGAGCTTCAGTGCCACATCACCGCTCACAGCAGGAAGTACAACTGTCACTTTTGCTGCAAGGCCTTTCACGCCGTTCCCCAGCTAGAGCGACATCTGCGTGAGAAGCATTGCACCTTCGAGGGCAAGACACAGAAGTGTGGTGCCAATGGGGAGTCAGTTGCCAAAGACGATGGGGACTTTCACAATTTTCTGACCAAAAGCCTAGGAGCCGCCTGTGGGGACGAGTCTCGCAACAGTCGTGAAGGCAGTGAAGACGACATCGATACCTCCGAGGTCATGTACAGCTGCGACATCTGCGGTGCTGCCTACACAATGGAGTCTCTCCTCACCAACCACCAGCTCCGTGACCACAACATCCGCCCGGGAGACAGTGCTGTCCACAAGAGAAAAGCCGATATGATCAAGGGAAACTACAAGTGCAACGTCTGCTCCAGAACCTTCTTCTCCGAGCCAGGGCTTCGGGAGCACATGCAGACACACATCGGCCCGGTCAAGCACTACTTGTGTCCCATCTGTGGGGAACGCTTCCCGTCACTGCTCACTCTGACGGAACACAAAGTGACTCACAGCAAGAGTCTGGACACCGGAAGCTGTCGCATTTGCAAACTACCTCTACAGAGCGAAGGAGAGTTCCTGGAGCATTGCCAGATGCATCCCGATTTGCGGAACTCCCTGACTGGATTCCGGTGTGTGGTCTGCATGCAGACTGTGACCTCGGCCCTGGAGCTGAAGATCCACGGCACTTTCCACATGCAGAAAACCGGAAGCGCGTCGACGAATCACCTGACTGGCTCCCAGTTCCCTCACTGCCAGAGCCAGAGAGCCAAGTGTACGGCATGTCTGAAGGAGGTCAACTCAAAGGACGACCTTGTGAAGATTGACCTTAATGGCTTGACGTATGTCCTCTGCACGACTTGCGTTACTGCAGCGGGTGGCAAGAGTTTAAGCGTAGAGCGATTTCTGCAGCAAGATGCTCAAACACCAAGTCTTGCGCTTAGTTGGAGCCAAGGAGAGGAACTCAGTCCCGGTGGAGTGAAAATCAAGACGGTCTCTTCTTCATCATCCTCCTCGTCTGCTTCACCATCTCTTGCCAAAACCCGATGTTCTCGGTGTGGTGTTAAGTTTGAGTCCGAGGCCGAGCTTCAGACACACTGGCAGACGGTGCACGGCGGCCAAACCCCCGAGGGATTTCAGTTCCGGACCCCGAAGGGATCTCCTATGTCAGAGACGAGTCCCACCCAGAGTGATGAGGTAAGCTACAAAAGAAAAGACGGTTTTAGTATGCGACTGTGGATGCTTGGAAAGCTGCTGCATGTTCACATCTATAAATCTGACATCTGAGTTTCAACCGCTGGTTTGCTGTGAAGAACATAATCCGTCTTTTGTTTTCAACCTCACTTTCCAGAAGAAGACATACCAGTGTATCAAGTGTCAGACGGTTTTCTACAGCAAATGGGAAATCCAGGTCCATGTGGCAAATCACATGCTTGGTAAGTTGCACTAAGCTTTAACTGCTTTTGTCTTTTGAGTCAGGCTACGTTTTTTTTTATGGATTTTATAAATTTTCATTCAAAACTATGTGTTGTTTCACCTCACATTTTCTTATATTGTTTTTCATACAAAAAGTTAAAGTATGTACATTTAGACAGAGAGTGTGAGGGGATAGATAGATGGATGTGTGGATGGATGGATGGATGGATGGATGGATGGATGGATGGATGGATGGATGGATGGATGGATAGATAGATAGATAGATAGATAGATAGATAGATAGATAGATAGATAGATAGATAGATAGATAGATAGATGAATTATACGTTTATAATCGATAATAAAAGTACCTCAAGTTTGACACTTGCATCACATGACTTTTGACATTTGAGCATCAATATTCCGTAATGTCCTGACTTGGTCTGCGGGTAAACGGGTCAGACGTCAGTGAAGTGAGCGAGTTTCTGCTCTACAGGGTCGGTCGCTGTTACACAGGAGGCCAGTAGGTCCTCGGGTCAAATCCCGGTATTTACCGACTAACAGAACCGTTTTAGACCGGTGTGTGTGGTGCGTTTCGTCCAGCTATTTGGAGATGTGCTGACAGATCTGATTCACAGTCATTAATGCGGCTGATGTCCAGAGGGACGACTTTGGAAAAGCAATCACATCTCAGACCTATGAGGTGTGGGGAGGTGTGAACTGGACAGCGGGGAGAGCTTTTCATCTCCAGGGCTCGTTGGTGTCTGCCGAAGCTGATCTTTTGCTGATGGGCTGGTGTGTGGATGAGCTGCGATCTAGCGTGTAATACACTTCTTACTCCTGAAGACGGTCAGTGGACACTTTGATTATTATTCTGGAGAGTTACGGTGCTGGTGACAGAGCCAGTCATTGCTCTCGATGGCCTCCTGGACGTCTAGAGATTCTGTTTGGTATCGAATAAGCTGTTTCTTGGTCTGCGTTTGTAATGGTGTTCAGCATCACAACCAGTAGAAGTTGTGCACACACAGTGAAGGTACCAGACAAACCCGGAGCAGTGGGCAGCTTTAAGCCGCTGGGGTCAGTGTCTTGCTCAAGGACACTCAGTTAGACTGGGACTCTTGGATTCCGATTCCGAACCACTGGACCACAACTGCTCACTGATTCTCGTGAAGTCCTCGTAAGACATTTTTTTGACGTTAACAAGAATGTCCCATTTTCCTCGGAATTGCAAGTCATCACGTCAGACTTAAAAGTATACCGAGTTGAAATGTCTGAAAGTTTTTTCTTAGAACTTGCAATTCTGACACAAAGTCAAAATTCTGACTATGTGACTTGCAATTCTGTCGTAATCTTTTGCAATAACGCCAGAGAGTTGGGATAATAGTCAACGATAAAGCTTTGAACTTGCTTGGCAACTGGTATCCAGTGTAAGGAGACATTCCCATTGAATTTCCCAACGTTCTGAATTCCGTGCAGCGTCCGCAACACAATTTCCAATGGAGATGATCTCAAAATTCCATCCACTTCACATGCAAAATCGAAATTTCATTCGAGAGGCTCAAATAAAGGAAATACATTTTAAAAAGAATATGATGAACATCTAATTTTTTTTTTAGAAAGTGTGAAAAATATAAATGTCACCATCAAATATATCAATATGTATCACCACCAAAAATATAAATATGTCACCAGAAATAAAAATGTCACCATCAACACGTTTGCATGTTTAGGGTGAGGGTTGGGTTTAGTACGTACTTGCGTAGATTTCGTCCGGTTCTCCAACTTCCTCACTTAAATAACTTGTAGGAGAATTGTACTCTGGAATATTGATCATAGGTGTGAGTGAGAGTGTAAATGTGTGTCCTGCGTTGTGATTGGCCGGCCACTAATCTAGGGTGTGTCCTGAGTAGCTGTGATTGTCTTCCTCTATTGCTCAGGGTACATCCTCTATATTGTATTTTAAGGGCACTTTACATGTAATACAGCCTGTTTATGTGTTGTATTTAGTTTCTAGCTGTACTGAGGGACTTGCCTCCATTTTAATACAGTCCGAGGAGAGCGGATTCACTCCAGCCACATGACATGGCAATGAAACTGGGCAGATTAGAATCGATTGAAGGTCTCAGATTCAACCTTGAGTGTGTCTGCGTCTCTTTGGGACGGAGGTGACATGGAGACTGGAGGTTTGGCATGTGTTGTCCAGCAGGCCACTCTGTGTGAAGGCGGAGCCCCGGCCCGACGCCATGCCGGACGGACAGAGAGAGATGGATTGTGGGATGGAAGCACAAGGCCGGTTTTAGTTCTCGGAGCTTCGGTTCTTCTCACCTATGCCTGTCTTTTTATGTAATCAGATTAGTGGTAAAATGATCAAACGTAGGAATATTATTGAATTTTTTATTTTTTGCTTGCAATCTTCACATTTTTGTTTGATTTTTTTCATTTCCGATTTTTTCATGGTTTTTTCGTTTACCTAATTATTTTGCATTGAGACTTTTGGCTCTAGTCTCACATGGGGGCGGCGCTTAATCTGATTGGCTGGTGAGAATGTGATGGACAGCTCTTCACCAGGAAGTGGACGATGGGCTTAACGAGCGCTTAAACGCATAAAAAATCGGAACATCGTCAACGTCTTAGTATCTGTCCCTTTGTAGTTAGTTGTGAGTTCCACACATCCAGAAATACAAGTACTCTGGTCTTTAAATGCACACATACATTAAAATACATACATTAAATTTGAAATTATAGTTAACACGGAATGATAGAGGTGAGTTAAATCAAACCGTACATTATTATATTAATACATTTTATTTATAAGGTGCATTTCGAGACATATTACGTATTATATTACATATAAACGTTAGTAAAAGGTCGTTTTTTTCAAATAACTGTAGTCTATTAAAACAAATGTGTCTATTATTCTGAAGTGGTCTGATGTCTTGCCAACGTTTTTTTGGCAAGACAAAATATTATCTATGGTCAATCATAAATTAATATAAGTTCCGAGTTTGAGTTCTGAGTTATTTTAAGAAGCTTCTCACAGTTTTAACTGTCTCAAAGCACACTAAGTAAATCTTTAAATTAGTTATCACTTTTATTCATGTGATTGTCTGGTTATTGGTGTTAATTAAATCACTTTGATAATTACAAGAAAGTATTAATATAAATATTACAAATAGTCAAGTAAATGTGAGGATTTCTTAGTTTAAACGTTTCTTAACCTTTCACAAAGATTTTAGCTCCAGTGTCCTTGCTTTTGATAAGACTTAGACAGAGACTGAAGACATAGCAGTTTACCGGAATTTGGTTTTACGTCAACATCAAATTATCTTGCCTTATAATATTCCCCCACAGATCCATAGGGAACAATAAGTCAAAACAACTTTTAGATTATTATTATTATCTAGATTTTAGTTACTAATCTATATCTCTTGGAGACACAAGTATAAAACAATTCAACAGCCTTCAGCCTTGGCCTGGCTGTGTTGACGCAGGCTAAAATATAATAAGATCTTAATATTAATATTGGAAATAAGATTTAAGTTATTAAATATTAAAAATATTCTAACAATTAGAGTTAGAATGTGATAAGTCAGTATGTTCCACCCTTCTTTGAGTTCAAGTTCAAGTTCTAAGCATTTTTAAGGCACTTTTCACAATTTAAATTGTCTCAAAGCGCACAAGGTTGAAGGTGTTTAATGTTCATAGAACCTGAAACGGACCATTCATATTAGAAAATGGACATTTATTGGTTGAGACACATTGCATTTGAGAGCCAATCAAAACGGACACAGGTATTATGACTTCAGCTACACCGATACAGTAAAAGTGTGTGTGTGTGTGTGTGTGTGTGTGTGTGTGTGTGTGTGTGTGTGTGTGTGTGTGCTTCTCTTGTGCACTTTGGGCAAATAATCCCAGAAGGAATGAGGTCTGTGGAATTTCCACCGTATGAAAGATTTGTGTAGTTTGGCTTGAGTAGCTCGGGCTCCCCGGGGCCCGCCGGAGAACGGGTTGCTGATCAGGGAGCACTTTCCTTGAAATCCTGAAGGCTGTGAAATGTTCAGGAGACTTCTAATAGCGCTCAGTCACTCTCCGCCCGCCAGAACCTTCTCTTCTTCCCAGAAACGCGGCTTAAAACCAAATCCCTCCAAAAGTCAAACTCTTTAAGATGCAAACTTTAGCCCTGACTAAGACAGTGTAGAGTAATTAACGTCAGGACTGTAAGGAATACGCTGACATTCCTTCTCCGCGTCCTGCGGTTTGCGTCACCGTTACAGCTGCGTCTCTTCAGTCCGTCTGCAGCTTTTTTTTTGGACGATTTAATGGCTCGGATCTAAAGACGAGGAGAATATTAAAGAGATTGAAGCAAGTTTTGTTTCAAACTGTAAAACGGTTGGTCGTGGTCTTCAGGCGTCAGACCAGAGCTGATCATGAACATCTTCACGTCGAATCCGTGTTGTTCCTTTTTCTAATTGTTTTATTTTACTAGTTTTATTTTTTAATTCATATTTTAGCAAATATTATATTTAGCTGTTGTCAAAGGGTCAAAGTCGCAGGCCAACACTGATTTTAAAGATAGATGGATGAATGGACGGATGGATAGACAAATAGATGGATGGATGGACAGATGAATGAATGGATGGATGGACGGACGGACGGACAGACAGATAGTTCTAACTCTTTATTTCTTTCACTCCATCTGCCTCTCTCTCTCTCTCTATCTATCTCTCTATCTCTCTGTCTCCTCTTCCAACTGTCTCTCTCACTCTCATTTTCTCCCATCTTTACCCCCTCTTCTCTTTCTCTCTTTTCACACTATGTATGTCTGTCTCTGTCTCTCTCTCTCTCTCTCTCTCTCTCTCTCTCTATCTCTCCCTCTCTCTCTTTCATTTTCTCTCATCTTTATCATCCCTTCTCTCTCTCTCTTTCTTTCTTTCTTTTCTCTATCTTTTTTATACCCTATCCATTCTCTCTTTTTATCTTGCTCTCTCTCTCTCTCTTTCACTCTGTCTGTCTGTCTCTTTTTCTCTCACTCTCTCTGTCTCCTCTTTCAACTGTATTTTTCTCTCATCTTTACACCCCTCCCATTTCTCGATGTCTCTCTTTTTTCCACTCTCTGTCCACCTGTCTCACTCTTTATAATTTCTCTCTCTCTCTCTCTCTCTCTCTCTCTCTCTCTCTCTCTCTCTCTCTCTCTCTATTTCTATCTATCTGTCTCTCTCTCCCTCTCTCTCTCTCTTTCATTGTCTCTCATCTTTAACCTGCCTTCTCTCTCTTTCTCTTTCTTTTTTTGTCTGTCTTTTTTAAACTATCCATTCTCTTTATCTTGCTCTCTCTCTTTCACTCTGTCTGTCTGTCTCTCTCTTTTCCTCTCTTTCTCTGTTCTCCTCTTTCAACTGTCTTTTTCTCTCAACTTCACACCTTTCTCGATGTCCCTGTTTTTCCACACTTTGTCTGGCTGTCTCGCTCTCTTTTTTCCTCACTATTTTTTTATTCTCACCCTCATCTCACTCTCTTTCTGTCTCTCTTTTTTTCTAACACTTTGGTTATCTGTCTGTCTTAGTCTCTCTCTCTCTCTCTCTCTCTCTCTCTCTCTCTCTCTCTCTCTCTCTCTCTCTCTCTCACTCTCTCGCTGTCTCTCGCTCTCTTCCTCATTGAAATCTAAAAGTTCAAAAAAGCGCATGCGGAATAACCAGAGTTGCGTTTAAGAGACTGTACCGCTGGTTTGGGGCCGGAGGCGTCCTCGCTAAATCAAAGCCGGATCACTAAAGAGAGTTTGAGCAAATAAACGCCGCGAGCCGCCGGCATTCGCCTGAAAGTCATCAGCGCCCAGAAACATCCGTCAGCCTCCGCTGGGAAATCACTCCGCACTTCCAGTCATTCTCAAGGTTGGCGGACACGTGGAGCTCAGCACTTCCCCTCGTTAAGAGCAGGAGGTGTTAATTACAGCTTGATCTCATTAGCCATGCCAGTCGTTGGGTAATGAGGGGGTTACGTCAGACGCCGTGCCCACCGGCTTCTCCTCGTCTGTCGGAATCTCGCTGGCGCTTTACACTACAGGCCTCAGACAGGAAGAAGCCGGAGAACCAGACATGTTGATAGCATTACCAGAATAGCAATTTTTGTTCAATTTTCGTTCGAATTCCGATTGTCTAGACCAGGGGTGGGGAACCTACGGCCCGGGGGCCACATGCGGCCCGCAAAGTGTTTTAATCCGGCCGGCGAACTTGTAAAAATTAAACGAAAGTTAATTTTTTTTTTACGTAAATCTTTTTAATTTTTTATGAAGGGTTGTTTACATTTTTTCCGCGACACATTTTAAAAATCGGAACCACAAAATGCACATAAAGGAATTGTACTAGTATTTTTGTAACATTTATTTATATACTGTCAGTCTATAGAATCAGATGCCAAAAATATCAAACTTAAATTTCTAAAAAAAAAAAACAAACAAAAATCTTCACGTTTTGGTTTGAAATTATTTTTTCCGCTTCAGACTTTTTCGTCCATTTCTTTTTTTTTTTTTCTCATTTGGACTTCTGGCACTAGTTTCACGTCGGGGCGGCTCTTACTCCAATTTTTTTTTTACTCTAATCTAATTTACTCTAATTGGCTGGTGAGAATGTGATTGACAGCCGCTTGACCAGGAAGCCCGGTCCAGCCCCTTTATCAAATGTTAGAACCCAGTGTGGCCCGCGAAATAAAAAGTTTGCCCACCCCTGGTCTAGACTATAGTTCATATTATTAGGCTACATGCCGAATTAAAAGTTTTCAATCAAGTAGGATAGTGCACAGCGTCTTTCCGCACTGCAAAAATGTACACGTGAAAAAATAAGAAAATAAAAGTAAAAATTAGTAAAAAATAGTTTAATCAGGTAACATTATCTGCCAATGGGGTGAGAAGATTTTACTTGGTAAGACAGATTAAATCAAGACAGAAAAATCTTGTTACTAGGTAGATTTGTTTCTGTCTTTCAGTTCTTATTCTCATTGGCTCATTATTATAAAAATGCAACAAGTTTCTTAAATTGTGAAACATGGTGTTCTTAATATAAGACCACAATAACATCCAAATTTGCTTTTTTTTCTCTAAACATAAACATAAAGTCCTGTTTTCTTGATAAAAGCAAAGTAATATATCACTCTTAATCCTAACATAGTTAATTTATAAGATAACAATAACAATAAGATACCAATAACAAGATCTTTTGTCTTATTTCAGGATTTTTTAGCTTCTCAAAAGTTTTAGTTTTTCCAAAGTTTTTTTTCCAAGCTGTAGAGAAGCACCAGCAAACCACTATCAAACCTGTTAAAGCTTGAAGGTTGCTAAACAAATAAAGGTTTTCTTCTTCTTCTTCTTCTTCTTCTTCTTCTTCTTCTTCTTCTTATTATTATATTATTTTATTATTATTATTATTATTATTATTATTATGCATCAACCTTTCAAGTCTCCATTGAAATAATTTTTCCAGATTATTGTCGATCTAAAACTCGTTCAGCTAGTCAAGAGTTTTGTTTTTTTACCAAAGCTCATTAGCTCATTTTTTTCCAGATTCTTTAGCAAACCACTTTCAAACTTGTTATAGCTTAAGATTGAATGTTGAAGCTAAACCAAATAAAGGTCGTCTTCTTTCTTCTTCTTCTTCTCTTCTTCTTATTCTTCTTCTTCTTCTTCTTTTTCTTCTTTTTCTTCTTTCTTCTTCTTCTTCTACTTCTACTCCTTCTTTTCTTCTTTTATTATTATTATTAGTATTATTATTATTATTATATTATTATTATTATTATGATTATTATTCCTCCTCTTCTTCTTCTTCTTCTTAATTCAATTTTAAGTTCCATCTGCCCATCCATCTTTATACCCTGAGAATTTTTTCCAGATTATTGTAGATCTAAAACTCAGTCATTTTGGATAATGTGAGACAAGAGACGTTCCAATTTGGCCTAATATTGCTAGATGGAGCTGTTCTGAGAAGGAACGGACGTAGAGAGAGAGACTCTGGAAGTGTGTGGCGAGGCTGACTGGGAGGAAGTGGTGTGTGAGTGGTTTTCCTGCCTCCATCAGCTCCAGCGAGGAGAGTAATTACAGCTCAGATTAATTCTGCTGTGAGCTGATGAACGCGCCGCACAAGAGCCGAAGCCCCGAGACGCTGCGGGGAAACAGCTCTGATGCTCCTGCTCCACGCTACTGGAGAAATACTACACTCTTACACGCTGTTAGAAATCTCCTGCTAGTTATAGGTGCAAAGCCTGCAAAACAAAACGTGACATGACTGAAACAAAATGTGATGGAGTACACACACACACTTGCTCTCTCTCTCTCACACACACCCACTCTCTCTTTCACACTCTTTTTCTCTCTTTTTTTTTCTCCCTGTGTTTTTTTTTCCTGTCTCTCTTTATTACATATCTCTCTTTCTCTGCCCCCCCCCTTGCTCTGTGTCTCATTTTTATTTCTCTCTTTCTTTATCTTTATTATCCCTCTTTCTGTCCCATCTCTTTATTTCTTCTTTCTGTCTCTCTTTATTATCTCTCATTCTTTGTCCCCCGTCTCTCTCTCT
>CM051493.1:15698861-15733888 GCA_028031935.1 Paedocypris micromegethes
TAGATAGATAGATAGATAGATAGATAGATAGATAGATAGATAGATAGATAGATAGATAGATAGATAGATAGATAGATAGATGGATGGATAAATAGTTAGATGGATAGATAGATGAATGGATGGATGGATGGATGGATGGATTGATTGATAGACAGACAGATAGATAGATAGAAAGATAGATGTAGACACACTTACAGACAGTCAAATAAAATAAAAAAATGACAGTGAGAAAAATGACAGACAGCGAGACATAAATAATGGAATGAATGAGACAGACAGACGCTGTAAACAGATTATCAGACAAGTGGAATCAAAGATTAGCAGATAGACAGACATGCAGATAATCTAGACAGAAAGAGAGAGAGAGACAGTCAGACAGCAACTTTATTTAGGCAAATTCACAAGTATATAAATAAAAAAAAATTGACTTTTAGGACTGAAGTTGCAATTGAGTTTGGATTGAGGACAGTGTGTACGTAGAAAACAAAATTATGTGTGTGTGTGTGTGTGTGTGTGGCTATTTTGTCAAATTGGAACCCCGAATTGACTGTGTATTTTAATAATGAAGATGCAAGTGTGTAGTAGCCCTGTGATAGGTCGGCCACCAAGCATCTCATTAGACGTCATTGTTTTTCCGTTATGAGTAGGAGTGTGTGTCGAGTCTGTGAAACCCGTGTGTTTTGCTTTGTAGAATCACAGTTTGAGTCTCCACAGCGGCTGAGCGGCGTCTTCACCCTTCACCGTCTCCTCATCGGCGCCATCTAGAGCCAAGAAGATGAACGTGCCAGACGTCGGGAGGATGTTTTCTCACTTTGTACAGTTCGCAGCGTTTTCACAAGCACTTTTGCCTCATTTCCTGGACTTTCCTTTCAGTGGCGACGTCTTTGGGCATCATCTGTACCAGTATTAACGAAGATCGCTTTTTATGTAGTTCTCACGGAATGAAAACATTAAAGTTGGATGATGAAATGAGCTTTTGTGTCTTGACTTGTCAGGTCTTAAAAAATAATGTTTATTTCCCTATTCACTTGAAATGCACAATTGATCGTTAAAATATCGCAATCTCGATTTTTGTGAATTTATCTATTTTTCATTTGCACCTGAAAAATCACATGGGTGCTTACGTATAATCCCGGGGTGCTTTTACTCTTGAAAATACGGTAATTCAGATGAACATCTCCCTATCATCATGAAAAATAAAATCCGACTTATCTTCATCGGACTCTTCAACAAGCATTGAACGTCTCCCAGGTTTTCTCAACTTCGCAGAAACCTCCAGATTCCGTGAAATTGCTTGCACAATTAGACACAACTTTAGACTTTACATACATTATAATACATACGTGAAGATTTCCTCAAGTTCGCTAAAACCTTCATAGTTTGTGGAATTACTCTAAAAAAACAAAGCCTTCCTAAAGACCAATGAAAGTCGAGTAAGTGTGAATTAACGAAGTAATTAAATAATGATAAGTAAATAATCAAGTAGTTCTTTGTGGTGTTCTCCAGGAAGTCTTCAGATAAACACTTCATTCAGGCCCGGACTCGGACGAATCGTCTCAAATCATCAGCTCTGTGTTTTTCTTCTTCTGTTGGACAACAAAGCCGCAGAAAACAAAGGCGAGATGCGTGTTTTGTGCGAGATAATTACGAGTTTTATTATAACAGCGCGGTGGATTACGCGGTTGGTGCGGTTCAAGTCATTATCTCTTCCTGTAAAGAAGCTCCTCCGGGATTTGCTGGAGGAACGACACGAGAGAAGCTGAAGCCTTGTAATGAAGACAAGTTAGCAAGACAATTAGCAACGTCCCTGTGTTAGAAGACGCTTATCTCGCTGCCACGGCCTGAACTTAAAATAATTAGCTCTTTCATCCACAGTGACTTACAGAATGAGCAGATCAGGTTCAGTTTCCTTCAGTTAGGGAACGTACTGGCCCAGCATTCAAACCAGCTGTTCTGAAAATTCCTCCTACAGCTCAGAAGTTCCTACACTGACGTCACTGATCAGCTGTCCTGCGCAAGCGCGTTAACACACGTCAAAACAGAATGCTAATATAAATAACTACACAATATGGTAACTGTTCTCCCCTCTCTGAGTCGCCACCTTATCGTGGTAGAGGGGTTTGCGTGCCCCAGTGATCCTAGGAGCTATGTTGCCGGGGGACTTAGGGCCCCTGGTAGGGTCACCCATGGCAAACAGGTCCTAGGTGAGGGGGCCAGACCAAGCGCGGCTCAAAAAACCCCTATGAAAGGAAATATAAAGACCAAGTTTCCCTTGCCCGGACGCGGGTCACCGGGGCTCCCCTCTGGAGCCAGGCCCGGGGGTGGGGCACGAGAGCGAGCGCCTGGTGGCCGGGCTTTCGCTCATGGGGCCCGGCCGGGCCAAGCCCGAACAAGGGACATGGGTCGCCCCTCCAGTGGACTCACCACCTGCAGGAGGGGCCATAGGGGTCGGATGAAGGAAGAGTTGGGTGGCAGCCGATGTCGGGGACCCTGGCGGTCCGACCCTCGGCTACATAGGCTGGCTCTAGGGACGTGGAACGTCACCACTATGGTTGGGAAGGAGCCTGAGTTGGTGCGCGAGGTCGAGCGTTTCCGACTAGATATAGTTGGACTCGCCTCGACGCACAGCTTGGGCTCTGGAACCAGCCTTCTTGACAGGGGTTGGACCCTGTTCTATTCTGGAGTTGATCCGGGTGAAAGGCGCCGGGCTGGCGTGGGCATACTTATTGCCCCCCAGCTCGGCTCCTGTGTGTTGGGGTTCTCCCCGGAGGATGAAAGGGTGGCTTCCCTCCGCCTTCGGGTGGGGGGACGGTCCTCACTGTCATTTGTTGCTATGCACCAAATGGCAGTGTGGATTATCCTCCCTTTTTGGGGTCTCTGGGGAGAGTGGTGGAGAGGGCTCCCCCCGGAGACTCCATAGTCCTCCTGGGAGACTTCAACGCTCACGTGGGCAACGACAGTCAGACCTGGAGTGGGGTGATTGGGAGGAACGGCCCCCCCGATCAGAACCCGAGCGGTGTTCTGTTGCTTGACTTCTGTGCTTATCACGGATTGTCAGTAACGAACACCATGTTCAAACATAAGAGTGTCCACATGCACACCACCAGGCACTCTAGGCAGAAGTTCGATGATCGACTTTATAATCGTTTCATCGAACTTGCGGCCGCATGTTTTGGACACTCGGGTGAAGAGAGGGGCGGAGCTGTCAACTGATCACCACCTGGTAGTGGGTTGGCTCAGATGGTGGGGGAAGAAGCCGGTCAAACCTGGCAGGCCCAAACGATCTGTGAGGGTCTGCTGGGAACGTCTGGTAGATCCCTCCATTAGAGAGAGTTCAACTCACACCTCCGGCAGAGCTTCTCTCAGGTTCCGGAGGAGGTGGGGGACATTGAGTCAGAATGGACTCTGTTCCGCACCTCCATTGTCGAAGCTGCAGGCCGGAGCTGTGGTCGCAAGGTCATCGGTGCCTGTCGGGGCGGCAATCCCCGAACCCGCTGGTGGACACCAGTGGTGAGGGATGCTGTCAAGCTGAAGAAGGAGTCTTACCGGGCCTTTTTGGCCTGTGGGACTCCTGAGGCAGCTGACAGGTATCGGTGGGCGAAGCGAAACGCATCTTCGGTGGTCGCTGAGGCAAAGGCCCGGGTTTGGGAGGAGTTCGGCGAGACCATGGAGAACGACTTTCAGACGGCTTCAAAGAAATTCTGGTCCACCATCCGGCGCCTGAGGAGGGGGAAGCAGTGTGCCATCAACACCGTTTACGGTAGAGATGGGGGGCTGCTGACCTCAACTCAGGACGTTGTGGATCGGTGGGGAGAGTACTTTGAAGACCTCCTCAATCCCACCAACACGTCTTCCGAGGAGGAAGCAGAGCCTCTGGAATCGGGGATGGGTGCTCCTATCTCTGTGGCCGAGGTTGCCGAGGTAGTTAAAAAGCTCCGCGGCGGCCGGGCCCCGGGGGTAGATGAGATCCGCCCAGATCTCCTTAAGGCTCTGGATGGTGTGGGGCTGTCTTGGTTGACACGCCTTTACACCATCGCGTGGTCATCGGGGACAGTGCCTCTGGAGTGGCAGACTGGGGTGGTGGTTCCTCTTTACAAGAAGGGGGACCGGAGGGTGTGTTCCAACTACAGGGGGATCACACTCCTCAGCCTCCCTGGGAAAGTCTATTCAGGGGTACTGGAGAGGAGAGTTCGTCTGATTGTCGAGTCTCGGATTGAGGAGGAGCAATGTGGTTTTCGTCCCGGACGTGGAACTACGGACCAGCTCTATACCCTTTTCAGGATCCTGGAGGGATCATGGGAGTTTGCCCAACCAGTCTACATGTGTTTTGTGGACTTGGAGAAGGCATTCGACCGTGTCCCTCGGGGACTCCTGTGGGGGGTGCTCCGGGAATATGGAGTACCGGAGCCCTTGTTACGGGCTGTCCGGTCTCTGTATGACCGGTGTCAGAGTTTGGTTCGTATTGCCGGTAGCAAGTCATTTCCATTTCCAGTGAGAGTTGGGCTCCGCCAAGGCTGCCCTTTGTCACCGATTCTGTTCATAACTTTTATGGACAGAATTTCTAGGCGCAGTCGAGGCGGAGGAGGGATCCGGTTCGGGATCGAGTCTCTGCTTTTTGCAGATGATGTGGTCCTGTTGGCTTCGTCGGGACGTGATCTCCAGCTCTCACTGGATCGATTTGCTGCCGAGTGTGAAGCGGCCGGGATGGGAATCAGCACCTCCAAGTCCGAGACCATGGTTCTCGACCGGAAAAGGGTGGAGTGCCCCCTGCAGGTCAGAGACAGGGTCCTTCCCCAAGTGGAGGAGTTTAAGTATCTCGGGGTTTTGTTCACGAGTGGGGGGAGGATGGAGCGGGAGATCGACAGACGGATCGGTGCTGCGTCCGCGATAATTAGGACGCTGCATCGGTCCGTCATGGTGAAGAGAGAGCTGAGCCAAAAAGCAAAGCTCTCGATTTACCAGTCGATTCTCACCTATGGCCACCAATTGTGGGTGGTGACCGAAAGAACGAGATCCCGGATACAAGCGGCGGAAATGAGCTTCCTCCGCAGGGTGGCTGGGCTCTCCCTCAGAGATAGGGTGAGGAGCTCGGCCATTCGGGAGGAGCTCGGAGTAGAGCCGCTGCTCCTTCGGGTTGAGAGGGGCCAGATGGGGTGGTTCGGGCATCTGGTAAGGATGCCCCCGGACGCCTTGCTGCTGAGGTGTTCCGGGCATGTCCCACCGGGAGAAGACCCAGGGGCAGACCCAGGACGCGCTGGAGAGACTATGTCTCCCGGCTGGCCAGGGAACGCCTCGGAATTCTTCCGGAAGAGCTGGAGGACGTAGCTGGGGCAAGGGAAGTCTGGGCCTCCTTACTGAGGCTGTTGCCCCCGCGACCCGGCCCCGGATAAGCGGCAGAAGACGGTACGGTACGGTACAATATGGTAACATGTTACGAATATCTTGTGTACTGTTATTAGTGTCGTGTCTGTTCATTTAGCACGTTTATGTTTATTCATTGATCCAACGCTACAATATCAAAAGTACAGAATGTTTGTACGATCAAGTAGGAGAAGAAGCGATAGATATAACGAACTTTTTAACGCTCATGTAGCGCGGAAAGTAGAAAAATCTGAGCGGCGAACAGCTGAGCAGTGATGTAGTTTTAACGCGCATGCTCAGCGCGCAATGTAGGATCTTCTGAGATGTAGGAGGAATTTTCAGAACACCGGAACTCTTTGGTCACAAGGCCAACTTTACCACTACAACTGAATCATCCAAGCGCTACTTTTCCCTAAATTAAAATGTAGGCGTGGTTTGGTGGTTTTTAACTTTCTTTAGCTAAATGGTAACGGTGGCAAACAATAATAATAATAATGAACTAAAAACAAAAACAAAATGTTACTTGGAAAATTGCAAGCGGTAACAGTATTTCACATGTAACAATGAAACTCTACGAATATTATATATAGCCGTTACAAATATTAGATTAGATTAGATTAGATTAGATGTGCAAAGTATATGAACAGGGACAATGGAATGCTGTTAGCATCTAACCAGAAGTGCATATAAGTTATATTTACAGATAAGATGTAAATAAATATAGGATATACAGGTTCATGAAAATAAACAGTAAAGTGATGAGAGATACACAGGTGCGTGGGAATATACAGATTATATACAAAAAAAAAGTGAGCAGAGTGTGCAAAAATGACGAATTAAATATACAAAAACGTGCCATGAACTGTGCAACTAATTGTGACAGTGCAAGTAAAAAGAACAAGTAAACATATGCACATTAAAACTAATAATCAAACAAACTGCAGAACCAATGAGAGCTCAACAATCGGCCTTTTGGTCTCAGGGCCAATCAGAAAGGGCCGGTTCTTTAAGCTCTTACATCGGTTCAAAAACGGTTCAAAAGGTGTTTTAACGTACAGCTTGTTTTAAGTGAACCGTTTAGTTAAAGTGAACCAGCCAAAAGTGACTTCAGTCATCTTGAGACAGAGAACAGGCCTTCCCGTTCATGTAATGCAGATCCGACGCTTCAAACTCTACAACAGGCCAATGTGTTCATCCTTTCATTCGTTGCTGGATGAATTTGCATTTCACCTTTGAACCCGGAACAGGTGTATAAATGGACGCACATCGTCATGCCCATTACTCTTGTCTGATTGAAGTACGTCTATTATTGCTCTTCAATCCTTCTGCGAAAGCTCTTCGTTGGATCGGCAGAACTTCCCAGAAGCATCTGCTCCCCCAAAAATCACCGGAAGAAGCAAGAACTCCCTGGTTACGTCGGCAAGGGTTTTTTTTTTGCTGAAAGAGCTCCTAAAACTTTGCGCTTTGAGACAGCCGTGACTGTGACTCATAGGTTCCTCGAGGTGCCACATCAGGACACGCTGGAAGTCTGTGTGTGCCCGACCAGCTTCAATCAGACAAGAGTAATGTGCATGGTGACGTGCCTTTTACACCACCTGATCAGGTTCAAAGGTGACGCACACACATTAATGGAAGAGAACTCACTTGTGGACGACACAAACTCTTCATTTTCAAAAAAAGTTTAAACAATATTTCCACACAAGCGCTGTTTTTTATGGAACATTGGTCAAAGATTACGCTTTCCTTTATGTCAAAAGATGACTTTTTTTTTATCTCAGAATTCTGACCAAAGGGGAAATCTTCTGAAGCATTACTGCCACCCACTGGACATCTTGTAATCAACTAATGTTTTATTGTGTTGAGAGAACATGAAATATTTAGAATTTTAAAAGAACATTTACTTATTTCATTTGTTTTTTTGTAACATGCACCAACTATTGAGTGTGGTCATAGCCATAATACTGACGAAATTTGCAATATTTTATTTGGAACAGTCAGCAACTGGAAAAATCACTTAATAATAAATAATTACAGGTAATAAACTTGAGTGGGAATATCTCTAACAAGTCCGTGCTAGTGGAACTCACTAGGATTGTATTCGAGAAAGTTTAAATGTCAAGAGTAATCTTTTTAAATCTTTTTATTGTTTAATTTTATTAATTTTGATCTAATTCGTGAGCGAGCAGCGGCGCAAATATGTCATGCATTTGATTGGCTAAGAACACGAGCGTGGTGACGTATTGCGTAAGCTGGTCACTGATTGGACTGGTCCGAGGGGGCGGGAAGCAGAGCAGGAGGAAGCGGAGCGGGCAACCGAACTTCAGCTGCTCACGAGTCATGAAGGGAGAGCGACCAATAAGTTGGTAACTAGCACATTTTATTTCGATAAAAGTTTGCGGGACACGCGATTTCTTATGCTTGAATGCGGTTTTCGGTCGTGTCACGCGCACTTAACGCGGACCTGTTTGTGAGCAGGACGGACGCTCGCGCAGACGCACATTGGCTATTCGCACGTGGATTAAGCCTAAGATACTGATGTCCGAACTCACTATCTTACTATCACACTGTTTTCTTTTACCGAAATATGTTTTTCTGCCCACATCAACGTGGGTATGTTTGTTTGTGTGTGCTGAGCTCGTAGTTACGCTCAGTGCTGCAAACTCCTCAGCAAGGAAAGCCCCCATTGGCTGTCCGCTAAAAGTAGCGAAATTACGTCATCGCGCAATTTATATATTAATTTACACATTTACACGTATTGCATATTACAATTGTCGCTGATACGTACGACTTTTATGGATATTTAGATGGTTAGGAGGGGTAGACAATAAGGGAAATTTTTCACTGGCCCGAATATCAAAACCACTGGCCCAGGTCGACGCTTCGCGTGATCCCAATAATCACGGGAAAAAAAAAACAAAATCTTGCTTGAACAACATGAAAATCATTTGATTTGTTTAATGTAGGTTTAGTGCAAAGTGCAGCAAAACTGAGCAAAAAAAAAAAAACTAGTGTAATTCTCTGCTTTTTCTTTTTGTATTCTCTTTTGCTTTCTCAATTTCTCTCGTTTCAGGAAGGGAAAAAATAAACATGTCACCTAGCTCAGTGGCGCCCATTGGAAAGTATTTTTTGTGTCTTGGGCCCATTTTATTTACATCCTACTGTCAGTTAGATGCTTCTATCCAAAGCAACTTTAATTTCATTAAAAATGTGTTCAGATTTGTAAAAAATTGTAGTTTTTCCTGGGAATTGAACCCATGATCTGATGTTTCCAACCCCAGCTCTACTGACTGAGCTGCTGCTGCACAAATTATTCTGCATCCAATTTTAAAAAGTTTGTCGTGAAAAGCGTAAATATAGCCGCGTTAGCATTTCGTGATTTAACAAACATTTCTTTTAACAAATTATTGCGAAGCAGTTGCCGTTTTTTTTCCACCCGCGCTGCTTTATTTAATCTCGCTTTTCGTTTTTGATGCCCAGTTTTAACAAGATAATTCGCGAGGAAATCTACATGTATTTATCGCGGGCCGCGCACACAACGGCGGAGCCACGGGACTGGGCAGGAGTGACTGCGGAGGCGGAGCACCAAAAACTCGTTGCAAAATAAGACCTTCGGGATCACATAACGCGTTAGCGGTAGTTAGCGAGCGAAACAATTTAACAGAAAGGCAGGTAAATAATGAGACTGGGCCAGCAGTTGGACCGATCTGGTGGCCCGGTTGGTTTTAAAAGTAGGTCCGGGCCATTTATATTGTCGATTGATAGATAGTATGACTGAGGCTATTTGAGTCAGTGATCTCTGCGTGCAGTTATTTGTTTTAGACAAAGCATTTTATTTTTATGCAGTTCTTCGGAACATTTTACATTTAAGCCCCGACTACAAGCCAGGGCGGGCACATCAAAGTCTCTTTTTTCTGCTCTGGTCGCTAGTCGCTTTTTAAACAATTTGTCGCTAGACGGATCTAAAAAGGATCATTAAACATAGCGACAGTCGCTACGTTGGCAACATTGGTTGCTCAATAGGATATAGCATATAATAAAAAAGTCTAACCTGTCAATAATGGTGAATTTTTTTTCAATGTGGCCTACTTTGCGTATATTTTTTATTGTTTTATACCCATGTGTTCATAGTGAACAAGTCTGTATATATTTAATGTGCACTTATTGATGTGTGTATTTTATATTTGTATCCAGAACCATCTGATCAGGATAGAATGAGGTGGAAAGGGATGACTCGCTGTGGCGACCCCTGATAAGGGAAAAGCCGAAAGGGAAGTAGTAGTAGAATCCAGAACCATCTGACATCTTCAACATCTGAGAGAGGAAAGTGACAGTAAAGAGACGTCTGTGTCTGTAAAATGGCAGAAGCCAGAATTTCCCGTGACGAGTTTCTGTGTTCAGTGTGTCTGGATCTCCTGAAGGATCCGGTCACTATTATCTGTGGACACAGTTACTGTAGGAGCTGCATTACTGACTGCTGGAATCTGGAGGATCAGAGGAAGATCTACAGTTGCCCTCAGTGCAGGAAGAGATTTAGACCAAGACCTGCTTTAGCTAAAAACACCATCCTGACTGAGATGGTGGAGAAACTGAAGATCAAACCTTCTTCTGACTGTGACGCTGGAGCTGGAGATGTTCCGTGTGGCGTCTGTACAGGAAGAAAATATAAAGCCGTCAAGTCGTGTCTGGAGTGTTTGAACTCCTACTGCCAAACTCACCTGGAACAACACGAGAATCTGTTCAGAGGAAAAACTCATCGTGTGATTGAAGCCACTGATGGACTGCAGGAGATGATCTGCTCCACACACCAGAAGCTTCTGGAGGTTTTCTGCAGGACGGATCAACAGTGTGTGTGTGTGTTGTGTGTGATGGATGAACATAAAGACCACGACACTGTATCAGCAGAAGATCAGAGGAAAGAGACACAGGTAAGAAAACTGAGGAGAATCTCACATGCTTTAACCTTCACTGATCATCACTCAGACCAGATTTGTTCACTCATAATAATAAAAAAATATTATTATTATAACATGATGTGATACATACAACCTAAAATGATAATAATGATCCTCTGACATGTTTCAACTGGTTTGTTCTGCAGAAGCAGCTGATGGAGACACAGAGGAAATTTCAACATAAGATCAAGAGGGACGAGAAAGCTCTTCGGCTTCTGAGAGACTCTGTGGAGACACATAAGGTCAGTCTGGAGAAGAAGAGAAGAGTCTGGACTAGTGTCACGATACTAGAAATAGCAACTTCGATACGATACTGACAAAAGTATAAATACTCGATACCACAGGGAAAAACTGCAACAATCTTTTATATTTTCCAGAAGAAGAAAAAAATGTAACTTAAAAAAAAAACTTAGAAGCTTTTCAAAGATTAAATTGAAAACAAAATGAGTTTGGCATGAGCTCTCTATTCCAAAACGTGTGTTTAAAAGTAAAGAAATACAATTATTTTCTGTGTTTATTTTTTCTTCGAAAAAACATTTTTATTTTACTGTGGTAGAAGGATGTGAGTGAGTTTTCGCTGCAGATTGTTATTGTTAGTCCTCAGCCTCCTTCTGGTGCTGTAAACAAATGTTATTGATTGTGATGGGGATATTCTCAAACTGTTTAATGAACCAGTCATCGGCGCATAGCCATCTACTGTAAATACAAGAACAAACGTCCATCACACGATCAGTGAGGTTACTAGGGTTCATTTTTACATGCAATTCTAGTTTTATTAAAGTCATAAAGTGAGTGAGATTGTCAATTAGGCCCTGGTCACCATATTAAAATTGTGGTGACTGAGGTGTGGACACTTGTGCACATTTGCCTTGAAACCGAAAAAGTTCCAGACAAACTTACTACGCGAGATTTAAGTCAGAAAAGCAGACGCTGCTCTTCGCCTTCTGCCCAAATATCTCATGCGCGAAGATAAGAGGCGCTGTTTTTCACGATGCCCCGGCAGAGCGAGTAGTATCCATCTTTTGGGCCAGAGTATTGTATCGTTTCAGTTTTTTGTATCGAAATATCTGTATTTTTGACAACACTAGTCTGGAGTGAGTGTGATGAAGACGAAGAAGCTGATGCTGCTGTGTTTCTGACAGAGATCTGCACTACAAGCAGTGGAGGACACTGAGAAGATCTTTACTGAGACGATTAAGTCCATCCAGAGAAGATGTGATGAGGTGACACAGCAGATCAGAGATCAGGAGAAGACGTCAGTCACTAAAGCTGAAAGACACATGGAGAAACTGCAGCAGGAGATCAATGTTCTGAAGAGAAAAGAAGGAGAGATAGAGAAACTATTACAGACACAAGATCACATCAGCTTCATTCAGGTAACAGATCTAGAGGAACAGAGGAACTTCTCATGAGTGCAGAATGAGCAGATGATGAGGAAGTTCCTGGTCTCAGTAATTGTGTTGTTGTGTTTAATCATCACGTGACCTGAAGAGTGATGAAGGTTAAGATCTCAATTAAATGAGACTAAGTCTGTGACTGAGAAAAGCATTAAATTATATTTGACTTTGAACTTGGACTTCATGATGATGATGTTGAGTTTCTCTTCTTTCTAGAAGTTTTCATCACATTCAGCTCCTCCTCAATCTACAGATGTTTCACAATCTGTTCATCAGCTGAGAAACAAACTGCAGGAGTTATACAAAGCTGAGATGAAGAACCATGACAGAGGTGCGTTTCTGCTGATTCATCTCACATTGTGGAATTTTCTGTCAGAAATGTCAGAGGAGCAGAAGCTGATAATGTTCCTGTCTCTTCTTCTCTACAGTCACGGTCGACAACATTGATCTCTTAACCCGGAGGAACTTCCTACGCTGTAAGTCTCTCAGGAACCACAGAAACTCTCAGTGATGGTCTTCATGATCTTCTGCTGAAGGATCTTCCGCCACTGCAAATCATGCTTTTCCTCATCAATCTATCCTGAGCTCCTTCCACTCTGACCCCATCCAACCTCATGTCCTCTGTTGTCACATCCATATATCTCCTCCTCTGTCGTCCTCTTGACATTGATCATTCAGTCATCTTGCTTACATGTACATGTTAAGGAGGCTCTTGGAGGTGAAACAGATATAACATCTATAATGACATCACCACAAATGTCATTAATATCAGGATTATTCAACCCACAAGTGACATTCAATCTTATTACTTGGTGGAACATCCTTTTGCAGTTTTTAATCGTGAAACATAGCTTGACACAATTCTCTTGCGGCGATCCGGGCATCTTCGTCCATTCTTCATGGGCAAAATCCTCCAGTTCAGTTACATTCTTAGGCTTGCACACTGCGACTGCTTTCGGCAAGTCCCACCAGAGGTTCTCAATCGGATTTAAGCCTGGTGACTCAAATGCTCCAGCCTTTCTCTAGTAAACCTGGAGGTATGCTTTGAGATCATTGTCTTGAAAGGTCCAAAGTCTCCCAAGCCTCGGGTGTGTGATGGACTGCATCTTCTGTAGACTCAATATCTTCTGGTATTCTAATTTTGTTTCATCAGTCCACAGAACACTATCTCACAACTTTTGTGGTTTGCTCCAACTAACTTTTGTCAGAATGGGCATGAAACCATTCTGCTGCTCACAAATCTCTACCTCCTTCCTAAGCCTGGCTTCCACTATTCTTTCCCACAGCTTCATTGTGTGGCTCATCAGCTTTATTCCTCTGTAGTTGCTGCAGTTCTGCGTGTCACCCTTGTTCTTAAACGGCACCGGAACGCTTCTCCTCCACTTCTCAGGCATCTCGTTCTCTAGAATCCTTTAAACAAACTGTTAGATACTCTACTGCTGTGTGGACACATCCACCGGTTCTTCATCAGGCCACCCCACTCTTCATTTTCTTCAAAGACTTCCTCACCTCGTTCGTTCTAATCGAAGCCATTTTTCTGCTTCCCAACATCTCTCGTCTTTCCCTGTCGCTTTCCTCATTCATCAGCTCCTTTCTTCTTCTCTGCACACTCTCCTGGGTTGTTGGCACCTTCTGCTGGCCAGATCTGCTGTACATCCTTCACATCTCTGTCTTTCTGTCTAGCTAGCCTGTATATGTCTTTCTCTCCTTCCTTTGCGTCTAACCTGTCATACAGCTCATTGTACGCTTTCTGTTTGGCCTTTTCCACACTCCTCTTTACTCTGCGCAGCACTTCCTTGTACTCCTGTCTACTTTCCTCAGTCCTTTCTCTTTGCCAACCTCTTTCATGGTCCTGTACTTCCTCGTCCCACCACCAAGTGTCTTTATCTTGCTTTTTGATTATTGATTGAACCTCTGTCTGAAGTCCTCGCAAGTTTCTTCATACTTTCCACCACTCGGTCTTCTTTTCTCTCCTCTTCCTTCTCCTGACCTGTCCTCTCTCCTCTTGAAGCAATTTTTGACTACAATCATTTCTATCCTCTTAGCAACGTGTACCACCATCTCTCCTTCTAGATTCATCTCACACCAAACCTCATCATCACCTCATCAACATGACCATTGAAGTCTGCTCCAACTATAAGTCTCTCTCTCCTCTGGGAATACTCTCTCTGACCTCATCAAACTCACTACAGAATCTCTCCTTGTCTTCTAACTCACGCCCTACTTGTGGAGCACACCCACTGACTACATTCACCATCACCCCTTCAATTCCCAGCTTTAGGCTCATCACCCTGTCTGAGACTCTTTTCACCTCTTCAGCTCAGCTCCTTCTTCAGGAATACACCTACCCCGCTTGTCTTCCTATCAATACCATGGTACAGTTTGTCTCCTCTTCCAATACTAAGTGGTTTGCTGCCCTTCCACATCATCTCTTGCACATGTAGTACATCTACCTTCCTTCTCTCCATCATGTCTTTCCCTGTCATTGTGCCAACTTTAGGAGTCCCTATGCGCAGATCTTTTCTCCTGCTCTTCCTCTTCTCTCTCTCTGTCCACGCTCTCTCCTGCCTCCTCTTCTTGGACCAATTTCCACCGGCCTGTAAGTCGACAGTGACCGGTGTTTGACAAGTTTTGCGCCTTCCTGACGCAACCATCTCCGTTTTTTTTCTGAACTTGTGACACTGAAGTCACTGGCTTGCAAAAACTGAGGCTAGATTGAACATTTAACAGCAACTGTTCCTGAAGCACTAGATTCTATGTCACTATATAAAACCTAATAATCTGTAGTACACACACACTCTCATGACTCATAATTCATGTGGTGTTTTATTTCCCCTCAGATTCTCGTCAGTTCACTCTGGATCTGAACACGACGAGTAAACGTCTCCGTCTGTCTGAGAGAAACGCCGTCTATTACACTCTGACAGTTCAGTCGTATCCTGATCATCCAGACAGATTTGATTATCCTCAGGTTTTGTGTGAGGAGAGTGTGAGCGGACGCTGTTACTGGGAGCTGGAGTGGACTGGAAATTGTGTGTTTATATCAGTGTCGTATAAGAGCATCAGCAGGAAGGGGAGTTATGAGAGTTGGTTTGGATATAATAATCAGTCCTGGAGTTTGATCTGTTCTTCCTCTGGATATTCCTTCACACACAATAACATGCAGACTGATCTCTCAGTGTCCAGCAGCATCAGGAGAGTGGGAGTGTTTGTGGATCATGAGGCAGGAACTTTGTCCTTCTACAGCGTCTCAGACACAATGACCCTCATCCACAGAGTCCAGACCACCTTCACTCAGCCGCTCTGTCCTGGAGTTTATGTAAATCCGGGTTCATCAGTGAAAGTGTGTGACATGTCTGAATAATTCTTGTTTGCTGGGTTTTCTATTTATGAATGAAAAAGATGTAAAAAGTAGAATTAAACTTCCTTACGTGCCAATTTATTGTTTTTTTTTTCTTTTTTGACACTTCTACTTGTGAAACATAGGAATAAAGTCAAACATTTCTCTCAAAGACAAGCAATGTTTTGTGTTTTGAAATGTAAAGTTATAAACTCGAGTTTTGAATATTGTTGGGATATCGACCTTGTTCGAAGCAGAAAAGCCGTCAGACTCAAATGAGGAGATGTTGGGACATGGTTAAGCAGGCTGAGAGCGAACCAGACTGATTGAGGATGTTACATCTGATTCGAGGATGGCAGTGTAGAAGTTCACCATCATCTTCACAGGGAGGCAAAACTTCTTCAGCTGCCTCTGGAAGTACTTCCAACCCCTTTTTGGTTATGGAGCTGATGTTCTATGGAACTATAGTGTTAAAAGCAGAGCTGAAATCTACGAACGTGATCTTGGAGAGTCCATGTGCTGGAGGAGGAAGTTCAGGGCCATGTTCACAGCATCATCTACACATCTGTAGGCGAAACAGAGGGTCTCCAGGATGTCTTTGAGGTAGAAGACAAGGCGCTCAAAACACTTCATGACTACTGAGGTCAGGGCCTCGGATCAGTAGTCATTGAGTTCTGAGATTCTGGCATTTTTGGGGACAGGACATGTCTCTAGTGAGGTGTTGAAGATGTCTTGTAAACAGCTGGTTGGCACAGTGCTTCAAGGTGGATGGGGAGACACCGTAAAAAATAAAAAAAGCCGAGAAGTTTAAAAATTGTTCACATTGCCCTCTTTGATGGAGAGAGTTGTGAGGGGGGTTGATGGATAATGGCCGAGGGGTGAAACTGTTTGGGCTGTCCCATTGTGATTCAAAACGGCAGTAGAAATGGTTGAGGTCGTTGGCCAAACGCAGATCATTCAAACAGGGGGGCGGGGCTCTGGGCTAGTAGTTGGTGATGTTTTTAAGCCCTTTCCAGACAAAGGTAGAGTCGTTGGATGAGAATTGCTGTTCCATTCTCACCCCATAAGCTGATTTGAGACAGTTAAAACTGTGAAAAGTGCCTTACAAATACTCATTGTTATTATTATTATTATTATTTAGTTTTCCTCACCTCCTTGCTGAATCTGTGATTGGCTTATTTGTCTGTGTCCCCACTCCTGAATGCAGCACAGATAGCCAGTTAATTCGTATGTCATCATTAATAAATGTGTAACTATGTTCTGGTCATGCCTAATTATTAAGTTATGGTTAATGATTAAAGTTATGATTCATAGGTACTTGATGTTATAAAGTGTAGTAATTCTGTACACGACTGGTAGCAGGAAAAAAAGGGATGGAAAGCAAACAACAGTGAGAACAGAAAACATATATAAATAACTCGTGTTTTACCTGTGTGTCTTTGTAGCGCTTTGAAACTCCGTCCTTGAAGCAAAGAAACGGGAAAGAAAGAAACAAATTTGATATTTCGTGCTCTTTTTAGCTTCCAGTTTGTCTGCCGGGTCAAAGTGACTTAAAACGTATTTATAAATTGATCAAGGTAAGTAGTTTGATCAAGCAAAGTAAGGACAACAGGAGGAGTTTTAATGTGGAAAAAAAAAAAGAAATAATATTGTTTTTAGTATTTACGTTTAAGTATTTTTTATATACTTTGAAAACGCGTCAATTTGACCCGACCATATTGGGGGATTAAGAAACAATAAAAATGTCGAAAGGACAAAAAAAAATTGTTTTTTTTTGCACGAAATTGTTGTTTTTTATTGAACAGTGTTGACATTATGCTTTCTTTCATGTGCAAATATGACTTTATTTGTCAATTCTGAGCAAAATCACTATGGTCACAGAAACAATTTTGCGCATCACTGCCACCCGCCGAAAATCGTGCAATCGACTATATTGGTTTTTGTTGTGTTGAATGAACGCGAAATATTTCAGCCGCAAATTTTAAACGCTGTTTCGTTTAATAGGATTTTGTTATTTATTGTCCAGTTGTTCGTTTAATTTTCTCTTATTATATATTTTTTGTATTCTCGTAAAACAATCATCCTGCAAACATGATCTAATTCGCGAGAGGGCGGCAGCGCAAATGTGTCATGCATTTGATTGGTTAAGAACACGTTTGGGTAAGCTGATCGCTGATTGGACTGGACTGGGGGGGCGGGAAGAGAGGATGAGAAAGTAACTAGCTGCAACTTTATTTCTTGGATGAGAGTTTTCGGCACACGCGGTTTCTTTTGTTTGTGGTTTTCGTTTGTGTTCAGCGAGAGTTACTCGCACCTAACGCAGACCAGTTTGTGAGGAGGAGGGACACATTGGCTACGCGTGCGTGGATTAAGCGTAAGATAGTGAGGTCCGAACTAATTTGTTTTCTTTTCCCGGAAGATTAAAAAACTGGAACCTCTTCAGTTCTGAGAAAGTTGAAGTAACGAGACGTCTGTGTCTGTAAAAATGGCAGAAGCCAGAATTTCCCGTGACGAGTTTCTGTGTTCAGTGTGTCTGGGTCTCCTGAAGGATCCGGTCACTATCAGCTGTGGACACAGTTACTGTAGGAGCTGCATTAGTCAACACTGGGATCAGGAGGATGAGAAGAAGATCTACAGTTGCCCTCAGTGCAGGAAGAGATTTAGACGAAGACCTGCTTTAGCTAAAAACATCATCCTGGCTGAGATGGTGGAGAAACTGAAGATCAAACCTTCTTCTGACTGTGAGGCTGGAGCTGGAGATGTTCCGTGCGGCGTCTGTACAGGAAGAAAATATAAAGCCGTCAAGTCGTGTCTGGAGTGTTTGAACTCCTACTGCCAAACTCACCTGGAACAACACGAGAATCTGTTCAGAGGAAAAACTCATCGTGTGATTGAAGCCACTGATGGACTGCAGGAGATGATCTGCTCCACACACCAGAAGCTTCTGGAGGTTTTCTGCAGGACGGATCAACAGTGTGTGTGTGTGTTGTGTGTGAAGTATGAACATAAAGACCACGACACTGTATCAGCAGAAGATCAGAGGAAAGAGACACAGGTAAGAAAACTGAAAAGATCATGTTCCATTAACATCTCACTTCAACATGTAATCATGTAATCAACATTTGAAGGCTTCAGCTGCAGATAAGCAGAGGAACTCAACGTGGACAATCCCCACGGTCTCCTACTTCCCATATCCAAAAACTGGAGATAAATAATACCGTATTTACGCAAACATAAGCACCTGTTATTTTCTAACTTGCGGGGTGCTTATTAATGCAGATTTCAATATTTTGCGTAAATTTAAGCCCTAAATAATGGTTCTGGAGGCAGACGTGCATATGAGTTTGATTAGCTCAATTACAGAAATAAAGAAACATTAGAAACGTTGCGGCACTTAACAGGGACAAAATAACACTGGAAGAAGTAAGATTTAGCGAAAAACAGTCGTTAGTATTTGAACAGACAGATCAAACTGTATTCAGCAGATCACGCTTTGTGATTGTAAAGTGATACAAGTCACAAATTGGGTTTGTTAAAGGAAAAATTAGTTTTTCAAAGAGAAAATTAACATAAGTTATGTTATGTTATAAGAAACAAAAAAAAAAACCTTGTTGTTGTGCTTTAAAAATGAGAGGCGTACTCTGTGAAATACTGATGGGAACGAAAAATCTTACTCTTGCACTAAAAAATGTAACTGTGTCTTTATGCTTGGCTGTTTGAAGATAAACGATTAATTATTTTTTAAAAATTAATTCACTCAGAGCTGCAAGGTTATTTTGAAATTGATAATCATCACAACAATCTTTTTAAAATCTCGTAAAATCATTAGCTCCAACTTCTTTAAATCATTGAGCTTCAATATTCTGTCACTCATAATGATCATCTGACATGTTTCTTCTGGTTTGTTCTGCAGAAGCAGCTGATAGACACACAGGAGAAGTTTCAGCAGAAGATCCAGCAGCGAGAGAAAGATCTTCAGCAGCTGAGAGACTCTGTGGAGTCACATAAGGTCAGTCTGGAGAAGAAGAGAAGAGTCTGGAGTGAGTGTGATGAAGAGGAAGAAGCTGATGCTGCTGTGTTTCTGACAGATACATGCACAAACAACAATGTTGGAGACTGAGCAGATCTTTACTGAGATGATCCAGTCCATCCAGAGAAGATGTGATGAGGTGAAACAGCAGATCAGAGATCAGGTGAAGACTGCAGTCAGTGAAGCTGAAGGAATCATGGAGAAACTGCAGCAGGAGATCAGTGATCTGAAGAGAAAAGAAGGAGAGATAGAGAAACTATTACAGACACAAGATCACATCAGCTTCATTCAGGTAACAGATCTAGAGGAACTACAGAGCTACAAGCTAAACATCTCAAACACACAGACACTCAAGAATGTCACAGTGACACAGACAGGAGATGAGATGGTCCTGACGATGCTGCAGAATCACAAGAAGTTCTGATGTGTTGTTGATGTTGAGTTTCTCTTCTTTCTAGATTTTGCCATCGCTCTCAGCTCCTCCTGTATCTGCAGATGTTTCCTTCCTTTATTTCTCTAGTTATGATGATATGACACCATTTGTTCATCAGCTGAGAAGCAAACTGGAGAAGTTCTGTGACAATGAGATGAAGACGATCCACGACAGAGGTACATTTCTGAAGATTTACCAGCGCCATCATCGGTTTTTGTCAGAAATGTCTTAATAATACGAGGTGCATTAATGTATTGATGATAATGCTGGCTTCTTGGGGAAACAAGTTTGAAAATGGTTTTCTACTTGATGGGTTGTTTTTGTGTTTTTAACTAAGAAAGATATTTTGGAAGTAAGCAGATTATGTTTCTTCTCCACAGTCAGAGTCAGTATGATTGATCTCTGGAGCCGGAGGAACTTCATGCGCTGTAAGTCTCTCAGAAAACCACTGGTCCTCATGATCTTCAGGTTCTTCTTTAGTTTGGTGATGATCTATAATTCATATTGTGTTTGTTTTCCCTCAGATGCTCGTCAGTTCACTCTGGATCTGAACACGATGCATAAAAGTCTCCGTCTGTCTGAGAGAAACACAGTCACTCACACTGACACAGTTCAGTCGTATCCTGATCATCCAGACAGATTTGATTATCCTCAGGTTTTGTGTGAGGAGAGTGTGAGCGGACTCTGTTACTGGGAGCTGGAGTGGACTGAAGATACAGTGTCTATATCAGTGTCGTATAAGAGCATCAGCAGGAAGGGAGAGAGTGATCAGTGTTGGTTTGGGTTTAATAATCAGTCCTGGAGTTTGTTCTGTTCTTCCTCTGGATTCTCATTCAAACACAACAACATATGGACTAAACTCTCAGTGTCCAGCAGCATCAGCATCAGCAGGAGAGTGGGAGTGTTTGTGGATCATGAGGCAGGAACTTTGTCCTTCTACAGCGTCTCAGACACAATGACCCTCATCCACAGAGTCCAGACCACCTTCACTCAGCCGCTCTGTCCTGGTGTGTGTGTTTGGCCTGGTTCATCAGTGAAAGTGTGTGACATGTCTGAACATCTTTTTAAACATAACTCATAACGATAAGCCTAGTCTTATGGTTTAATGTTTAAAGTTGTACAAACAAATGTTGCAAAGATATAAAATGTGTTGCACGGATGAGGTCGAGAGTGAGAAGCTGGTGTTTTAGTGATGTCTGAAAACATTGTTAAAAAAATGTTTGAAAACTGAAAAAGGACTGATTTTCAAAACTAAGGACGTTTTTTTTTTTTTTTTTTTTTAAATAAAGGGGTGACATCTTTCAAAAGTAAAACCCAAACCTTTTCAAACGAGTTAAACGGACTGAAAAGTGTATTTTAGTGATGAAACATCCAAGCAAAATAAAACCGTTTGGAGAACTATACTTCTAATTTTCTCTTCATTCAAGTACGTGGCTCAAGTCTCGTTCTCCAGCACTAGACGCTATCACACCACAGCAGAAGAGAAAAGCCAAACTCAACTCAAACTCTTGACTGGTTCCGACTGGCGTGAACCTCAGGAAGAAGTTTGCAAGCTCCTCTTCCCCTAGTGACAGGAGGCCACAAGGTTCCCCAGCTCAGGCCAGGGTGAGTACAGGCTTCATCAGACTGGTCTCGGACCTTCACGGTTTCGTTAACCCCCTCAGATGCTTTTCGAGTGAGTGGTCCGCCCTCTCATAGACGTCTCTGTGGGTGATACGAACTGCGAGACTCGGCTACACGCTACAGTTTGGCCTTCGGTTTACCTAGGCGTTCTTACCACTCAGATGTGGTTGACGGGCACCATGGTATTAAGAAAAGAGGGTGTAAGACACTTCGTCTAAGTGGAGGCTTTGTTCCAGTTGCTCAGTTGCTGGCTTTGCGGATCCGGAGGAGAGTGTTCCCGTGAACGAATCAACCAGAGTCAGAGTAATCCGACAATCAGGCTTTTAATTTCATCCAGCAGGATTGGTACTGGAAGTTTAGCAAACTTTATACCCATGCATAAATAAATATGAGTATAAGTCTAAGTCTAGACTAAATATAAGTCTAAATAGTTGTCGCATTTCATCCACAACCTTAATGAACTTGGCCAACCTTGATCATCCTTCAGAATTGGTATTTGTATGTTTAAAGTTAGGGCTGTTTAAATTTGTAGGGCTGTCAAAGTTAGTGCGTTAACACATGCGATTATTTACATTTGTTTAATCGCGTCAAATTTTATTAGCGCCATAAATTGCACTTCCGGTTTTCCGGCACCTGTTTTCCGGTTTTTCCTGTTTTTGAGTTTCACTTCTAAACCATTCAGTATTATTTGTACGTTTTTTTGCAAAGCTGAAATCACAGCGCACTTTTAGAAAGAATAGAGTGCAATTCAATTATTCACAGTCTCTCAGACGACTGCGTGTGCATGTGCACTGCGCACAGACCATATGTCTGACTTTTGTTCCTTTAGATAAAAATGTGTGATCAGTCTTTTCAGCTAGACTAATTATCAGTGGCATGCTTTTGCCACACAAATATACAAATACATATCCTTTGTCTCTTTTCCTCAAAATAAATTACTTTTTTTTTTTTTAATTATTATGACCGGCTTACCCATTGTTTTCTTTAGTCAAAACGGTATATTACAGTATTTAAACAAGCGTTTATTTTGCGTTGAGTTTACATTAATTTACATTTTCAATATTCAATATTACAAGATTCTATACTTGTTCATGTTATTAATAATTGTTAATACTAAATAATTATTAATAATAAATTATTATTATTTGTGATAAATTGCGGTTAATTTGGATGAGGAAGTGCGATTAACTAGTTAAAAAAATGTAATCGTTTGACAGCCCTAGTTTAAAGACATTAAATCATTCAGAATTACTAGTCTATCATCAGAAATCATATATTCTATGTAAAGATCGTTAGGAGTCTCCGCTTTACATCATTTAAAACATACAATCATTTAAAAGTCATTAACTGAATGGCTCCTGAAATGCTGATTCTAGTCGTCCTCGTCTGTGTCGATCAGTTGTTTATATTTGTAAGAAAGAAATTACAATCTCTGGCATGTGACTTCTCCTAAAGAGGAATATCAAGAATAAAGATTTGGGTTATTATTATACATAAAGATTTGAACACAAAGTCCTTCTTACAGAGGGTTGCGCCCACTTCACAAACAGCTCCATCTTGGACGGTGAGGTACCAATAAGCCTCAAACCATCAGCCTATTTCCATCCTCCCGTTTCTTTCTAAAGCCACGGGAAAAGCTATCTCGGCCCAACTTTGTGATCATTTAAAAAAAATCAAGCCCTCTGGATTCCGTTCCTTCCATAGCACAGAGGCTGGCGAGGGTGACAAATGACCTTCTAACCACCGCAGATCGGGGCTGCTCTTCTCTTCTCATTCTAGTAAGATTAATAAAGTCTATAAATAGGCAATACAAACGAGTTGGAATCAATCAAGACTCAAACAAGCCCATGCTAAGAAGACCCTCTATATTTTTAATTTAGAAAGTTTGGTTTTTGGAATGTCAGGAGTAATGTTGTATGTTTACCTTTCCCATATTTTTTTTTTTGTATTAACGTAACGTAACGTAACGTAACGTAACGTAACGTAACGTGCGAATATGATCGAAATCATCGCTGAGCGAGCAGCGGCGCAAATGTGTCGGGCATTTGATTGGCTAAGAACACGAATGTAGTGACGTTTTGTGTAAGCTGATCACTGATTGGACTGGACTGAGGGGGCGTGAAGCAGACCGGGAAGAGAGTGAGTCCCTCACGAGTCATGAGGGAGAGCGACCGAACACTTGGTAACTAGCTCGATCTTTAGTTGAATAGAGTTTCCGGGCGCGATTTCGTTTGTTTGAATGCGGATTTCGCTCGTGTTCATCGAGTGTTACTCGCACTTAATGCGGAGCTGTTTGTGAGGAGGACGGACGCTCGGAGGAAGGAGGAAGTTCGAACATTTGTTTTCTTTCCCCAGAAGATTGACGAACTGGACATTTCCACACATTTTCACGCGTGGTCGTGTGCTGGGTGAATAGTTACGCTGTGCGTAAAGCGTAAAAAAGTAATCTTCTTTAAACGTTGGTGAGTTTCTATGTGGTTTACTTGGCATGTTTTTAATCGTTTTATACACATGTTCTTATAGAAATAACGTGTTCATAGTTCAATTGCACTATTTCAAGAATTTCCCTCAGGGACTAATATACGTTGTATATACCTACCCGATTTGAAGTGTGTATTCTATGTGTGTGTCCAGAGCCGACAGAACCATCTGACATCTTCGTCATCTGAGGGAGAAAAAAAGCTTAGTACATTTTTGAAAGTTTCAATCATCACAAAAGCTTCTACAGTAAAAATCCACCCTGAAACCTGATTTGCACTGATACAGTTCTACTGTGGACCCGATGAAAGGACTTCAGTGAACGGGAAAGTATAAATCATCAGTATTTTTTCCAGTTTGCCTTCATAACACCTTAAGAGTCTTTAAACTCTGTCCCGATTCACCTGAAACTATCTTCAGTTCTGAGAAAGTTCAAGTAAAGAGACGTCTGTCTGTAAAATGGCAGAAGCCAGATTTTCTCAGGATGAGTTTCTGTGTTCAGTGTGTCTGGATCTCCTGAAGGATCCGGTCACTATTATCTGTGGACACAGTTACTGTAGGAGCTGCATTACTGACTGCTGGAATCTGGAGGATCAGAGGAAGATCTACAGTTGCCCTCAGTGCAGGAAGAGATTTAGACCAAGACCTGCTTTAGCTACAAACATCATCCTGACTGAGATGGTGGAGAAACTGAAGAACACACCTTCTTCTGACTGTGACGCTGGAGCTGGAGATGTTCCGTGTGGCGTCTGTACAGGAAGAACATATAAAGCCGTCAAGTCGTGTCTGGAGTGTTTGAACTCCTACTGCCAAACTCACCTGGAACAACACGAGAATCTGTTCAGAGGAAAAACTCATCGTGTGATTGAAGCCACTGATGGACTGCAGGAGATGATCTGCTCCACACACCAGAAGCTTCTGGAGGTTTTCTGCAGGACGGATCAACAGTGTGTGTGTGTGTTGTGTGAGATGGATGAGCATAAAGACCACGACACTGTATCAGCAGCAGCTCAGAGGAAAGAGACACGGGTAAGAAAACTGAGAAGATGATGTTCCATTAACATCTCACTTCAGCATTTAATCATGTAATCAACATTTGAAGGCTTCAGCTGCAGATAAGCAGAGGAACTCAACGTGGACAATCCCCACGGTCCCCTACTTCCCATATCCAAAAACTGAAGATAAATAATACCGTATTTAAGCAAACATAAGCACCTGTTATGTTCCAATTTTAGCAGCTCAAAAAATTGCGGGGTGCTTATAAATGCAGAGTTTTTATTAGCTCATTAACCGAAATAAAGAAACGTTGCTTCACTTAACAGGGACAAAATAACACTGGAAGAAGTAAGATTAAATGAAAAACAATCATTAATATTTGAACAGACAGACCATATTGTATTCGGTAGATCGCTGTGCTAAAGGCTAACGGGCTATGTTGGGTCCAAGACCCAGAGACTCAGTTCTTCAGCGGAGGAGACAATTTAAGGACAAAACGACACGACAAGTCATTCTGATGGTAGCTTGCCGTGGGAGCAGCCGTCGCAGTCTGCACCGACCGACTGTCTCCACGTTCGCCTCACTTGAGCTTTATTTATACAGTTCACAACAAAGAGGTTTCACACTACAGTTTTTCCTCAGGATACTCTCGTGACCCCTTTGACCTGAGCAGTTATCAGGAGTCCTCCATCAAGGATGTTCTCATTGTGGTCAGTTGACCTTTTAACTGGTTACAACTTGTGACCAGACTGGTATGTGAGACAGGGTATCCGCGTGTCCTTAAAAAGTCTTAAAAAGTCTTAAATTTAATAATGTAAAAATAAGGCCTTAAAAAGTCTTAAAAAGTCTTAATTTCACATCTCAAAGGTCTTAAAATGAAATGTAACTGACTTTGTAAAGAGGACTTTATTTCTTGGTTTTAAATACATTTGAAAACTTATCGTTTGTCACGTAGAACAAAATACTGCAGACGGAACCGAGTTCAACCAACCGTGTTCGCGGGGAGTCTTACGCTAGCTGCATGAACCGCTAGACTGGAGCTTTAGGGTACGAGAACAATTTAGTGCCAAAAAGATTCGCGAATGAGCACAACGCGATTTGAGCGCGTGTACGGGATCAGTTTAGTGCCAAAAAGATTCGCGAGTGCAACGCGATTTTAGCGCGCACGTATCGACACGCGCGCTCAGTTCTCGTCTGCTCAAATTATAATCGACTAAACAGAGATCGGAATTAACATTTATTTCTTCGCGGCGACTAGTCATTAAACAGTTCTGACGAGTCACAGCAAATCTACTTTGACTAGATGCACTCTCATTGAAAAATATTTGTAGATATCTCTAAATGAGTTTCTCCTAGTCACAATTAAATTGAAGATATCTCAAATTACTTTAGGGATAACTATAATTACATATAGTGATATCAAATCACTTTATTATACCCCAGCGTGTAAGCTGTGGAAGCTTTGCTGGTGCTTATAATAGCGTAAATGTACGCCTACTCTTTTTAATCTTCAAATATATTGTTACTAGTGTTAATACATTTGTAATATTAGTAAAATATTTAAAGATATATCCAAATATTTATGACTAGTCATATCGGAGTTGAAGATATCTCCAAAAGCATTTAATTAAATATCTTACATTTAAGATATCTAAAGCATATTTTATAAGTCAAATACAATTTTAAGATTTCTTTTATTTGATTCATAACGTTAGTCTATTTATATTTAAAGATATCTTCAAACTACATAGTTGTTCTGTAAATGCTGTCCATTATCTACAACTTAGGATAGATATCTGCAAATGTGGTTGTGACTAATAGAATAGAAATAGAATAGAATAGAATACCTTTATTGTCATTGCGACACAAGGTTACAACGAAATTAGGAACACTACTCCGTTTGGTGAAATATAGGGGAAAAAAACACACAAAATAGAAATGTAAAAAATGCATTGTGTAAGATAAAATATAAATAATATATGTAGTATAAAGTATATAAAATATAAAATTAGAGCAAACGTTTCCAAAATACAAAATATGTTTCAGACCTATGTTAATCAGAGCTCGATTACAGATAGAATACTATTAAAATGATAATTTCATTAAAATGCGCCTTGTCGTGGTGGGCGGACAATGGTGGGAGTCTGCTCCACAATTGGTTCGCATTGACCAATCAGAGGAAGGCGTCAAGTTCGTCCTAAAACGATTGGTAGATCAGACTGAGCGTAAGCGTGTGTCGATAATAACGCGAGCGTGAAGATACGTGTGAGTTGCTAGACGCGCACGCTCAAATCTAGCTGCGCTCGCTCTATTCACAGATTGACACTCACAAAAACTGGCTACATAATCCTAATTGTGAGTACGAAGTCTGCTGCATACTGTGCAAAAAAAATGTAAAACTGTGAACAATGGGAATAAGAGCTTTGGAGACCCACATGCAGTGTGAAACACACGTAGCGGCTGCGGAAACCTGTCGGAAAACACCTGATATTTCTCAGTTCTGCTCTGTCGCACCCACAACAGTAGGTCTTAAATTTCATTTTGAACTGTATTAAAAAGGTCTTAAAAAGTCTTAAATCTGACTCTTAGAAACCTGCAGATACCCTGGTGAGATTAGGGTGGTCAATGGGAGGATGTGTTAACCATTGACTTGTCCTAGCTTTTAGGCAGTTTTGAACTTTTGAACTATACAGTTACATGTTTAAGAAAGATTCTGAATTAATATTAAATGTCAACTTTCAACATAAAATACAGAGTATCACAATAACTCTAACAGGCTAGCACTTAAACTAGACCAGCAGTAGCAAAAGATTCAGAGCAAACAAGAGTAAAACACAATCAAAACGCTCTGTCTGCTGCACAAAATGTGACTGTTTTAATATTTACGTCTAACACAAACCCAGCTCAGTCAGCTTTACTAGCTTTTTGTTTTTTCCGTGCAAAGACTGGGAAAAAATGGGAACCAGTGAGCCGCTAAGCATGATGGGAGGTGTAGTTCCGATCGCTAGAATAGATTATTTCATAAATAATGTGATTGTAAAGTGATACAAGTCACACATTGGGTTTGTTAATGGAAAAAAAAATAGTTTTTCAAAGAGAAAATTAAGTTAAGTTAGCCAGAAACCAAAAATAATTCTTTTTTTTTTTTAATTTTTTAATTGTGTCTAAAAAATTAAAGAGACGTACTCGGTGAATTACTCAGTGACTTAGTACCTTAACCCTTAATTCAAGACTACCTGCAAAAAAAGAAAAAATGTGTTGATGGGAACGAAAAACCTTTTTAAAATGTCATGTTTCTCACTCTCGCACTATTGTAAAAAATGTTACTGTGTCTTTATGTTTGGCGGTTTGAAGATAAACGATTCATTAATTTTTAAGAATTAATTCAGTCAGCTGCAAGATTATTTGGGAATTGATAATTATCACAATAATCTTCTTAAAATCTCGTAAGATCATTAGCTCCAACTTCTTTAAATCATTGAGCTTCAATATTCTTTCACTCATAATGATCATCTGACATGTTTCTTCTGGTTTGTTCTGCAGAAGCAGCTGATAGACACACAGGAGAAGTTTCAGCAGAAGATCCAGCAGCGAGAGGAAGATCTTCAGCAGCTGAGAGACTCTGTGGAGTCACATAAGGTCAGTCTGGAGAAGAAGAGAAGAGTCTGGAGTGAGTGTGATGAAGAGGAAGAAGCTGATGCTGCTGTGTTTCTGACAGAGATCTGCACTACGAGCAGTGGAGGACACTGAGAAGATCTTTACTGAGATGATCCAGTCCATCCAGAGAAGATGTGATGAGGTGAAACAGCAGATCAGAGATCAGGAGAAGACGTCAGTCAGTGAAGCTGAAGGAATCATGGAGAAACTGCAGCAGGAGATCAATGATCTGAAGAGAAAAGAAGGAGAGATAGAGAAACTATTACAGACACAAGATCACATCAGCTTCATTCAGGTAACAGATCTAGAGGTGATGTCTTATGTCAAACATGTTGTGTGAAGCGTGATGAAGGTGCTGCACTTTTCAGGTGAGAACAATCTATTCAATGCCATTACACATTAAGGAGGTCAAGCTGTGTTCTAAACATCTTAAGACACACTGATATAGACAATAAGAAATTCAGTCTCTAGGAGACAAAAAGACGAGAAAAGACTGAATCATGACAGTTTGGGACTACATCAAGGATCAGCTTTGAGTCCCTTCTTGTTTGCTATGCTGATGGACAGGTTGACAGACGAGGTCAGACAGAAATCTCCCTGGACAATGATGTTTGCAGATGAAATGGTGATTTGCAGGTGGAGGAAGAGCTAGAGACGTGGTTTGTTCAGGAAAGAAGATAAGGAAAAAGCCGGACGAGTAGTAGTAGTAGTAGTAAAATACAAGTACATTTTTGTTATTTTAGGATGTCCGTTTCCTAATTCTGTAGTTATTTTAGATTCTGTAGAAAGTGTGTTAAAAGTACTACAGAAATAACGTAACATTTCAATTTTGTGATAGTAATATTGTAATGTAAAAATAAATGTTTGTAAAAAGCAATCCATTACAAGTGATGTATTACAATGTCAAAGTAACTTGCTCAACACTGGTCGCTTATCTATTTTGTTGAAACACTTCATTTTAAGTTTGAACTTTGAACTAAAACACCGATATAAAAATAAATGTGTGCACCATGCGCAATATCTCACTGAACGAAGCAAGTCACTCCATTTCCTTTCAGTCAGACAGAACAAGGGAAATAGAAAATCTGGTGTGATAAAGATGATTAATTACAATGAGTTTCATTTCTTTATAGAGTTTTCCGCCACTCCCTGCTCCTCCTGCATCTGCAGATGTTTCCTTTCCTTCTTTTTTCCCTTTTGTGGATGTGGCACAATCTGTTCATCAGCTGAGAAATAAACTGGAGAAGTTTTGTCAAAATGAGATGAAGAACATCCAGGACAGAGGTACATTTCTGCTGATTCATCTGCTCCGTTTGTGATCATTTACAAGTTTCTGTCAGAAATGTCTGAGGAACAGAAGCAGATAATGTTTCTGTCTCTTCTTCTTCACAGTCACAGTCATCAACATTGATCTCTGGAGCCGGAGGAACTTCCTGCGCTGTAAGTCTCTCTGATAACCACAGAAACTCTCAGTGATGGTCCTTATGATCTTCTGCTGAAGGAAACGTGACAGTTCTTCAGGGTTCCTACGGGTGCTTGAAATCCTTGAAAACGCTTCAAATTTCAATTGTGTGTTTTCAAGGCCTTAACATTGCTTGGTTTTCAAAATTAAGTGCTTGGAAATGTTTGACAATTGTGTTGCACTTATTTCACAACATTCAAATACAATGGTACTCCAAATTACAAAATAAATTAATTAAATTTTAAAAAGCCGGGACGCAATTAATATGTAAATGCCCTAATCCGTTTCAACCTCCTGTAAATTCAGACAATTCTTGTCTTATATTTGATAAAGTATCATGACTGTAGTGAAAACTTGTTACGTAAGTTATTGGGGGAAAAATAGTCAAAATTGAAAAGGAAAAAAAACATAAATGAGTTTTTTTTTTTTTTTTAAACCTTAGTTCTTAGTACTGCACTTACCGTAACTAAAATGTCAAATGCTGGTTTGTACCCTCCTATTACAGTTAAGAAACAAAAATGCACCAAATTTTGACTCAAATCTACCATCGAACCATTTTAAGTCAGTTGTGCATTTCGTTCATTTACATTTTGTTCATTTGTTTTCTCTTTACTGCACAAACTAATATTGACTAATGACTAATAAAATGAACATTGTTCACTATTACAAAGCACAACTTGGTTGTTTGTTTGTTTTCGCGAATAATCTCCTTAAATGTGATTCAAAATGGCAAAGTTTCGTGTTGGTTGCATCTCGGCAGACCCTTAAATATATATTATATAGCTGTCTGGTCCTGGAAAAGCTTAGGTTCATGTTCAAATTGACATCTGTTCACGTTCTACACCCACACACACTTCCTCTGTTTTATCTCAGAGTTTTGTTCATAATTTGTGCGTTTTATTTCCCTCAGATTCTCGTCAGTTCACTCTGGATGTGAACACGATGAGTAGTCTTCTCCGTCTGTCTGAGAGAAACACGGTCACTAACACTCAGTCACAACAGATACCTGATGATCCGTACACATTTGGTGCTCGTCGTCAGGTTTTGTGTGAGGAGAGTGTGACTGGTCTCTGTTACTGGGAGCTGGAGTGGACTGGAGATCTTGTGTCTATGTCAGTGTCGTGTAACGGGAAGGGAGAGAGTGATGACTGGAGGTTTCGGTGTAATGAGTCCTGGAGTTTGGTCTGTACTCCCTCTAGATTCATTTTCAGACACAATAACTCAGTGACTGATCTCGCTTTGTGTAGAATCAGGAGAGTGGGAGTGTTTGTGGATCATGAGGCAGGAACTTTGTCCTTCTACAGCGTCTCAGACACAATGACCCTCATCCACAGAGTCCAGACCACCTTCACTCAGCCGCTCTGTCCTGGAGTGTGTGCTGGTCCTCGTTCATCAGTGAAAGTGTGTGACGTGTCTGAATAAATCCCGTGATTCTTTTGAATTGACATACGAAACATTTCTGGTGAAGACGAGCCAAAGTTTGTGCTTTGAAGCGAGAAACTAATTTTAGTGTTTTTACTGATGAGCTGGATGATACAGAGCAGTTTCTTTTTTTTTTAACTGTATTGTAATACATTATTGTAAATGTAGTTACGATACTCGTGTATTTGATCTCACACGTAATTACAAGTGTTCATGTTTAGTTTTATATTATCTTTTTTTTTGCAGGTGCTTAATGACAAATGTACATCAAAGATTCTGTTGTATTATTTTGGAATGACCATTTCAGTTTGTTTTGTTAATTTTTTGGTGTATTCATTAAAAGACTCCATGCAAAATGATGATGCATCATTGTTTTCTGTTCTTTTTTTTTTTTGTTTGTTTTTTGTAAATCATGTCCCTCAGAACAAGAGACTCACGGAGAGAATGACACATTTTGACCGGTTTTCCAAGTTTGGAATGGAATCTAAAAAGAGTCAGAAAGATCAAATACTAGATGCAACTTTAGTTGAACGAGATCGTTTGATTTCGTTGCGGTTTTCGTTCGTGTTCAGCGACTGTTACTCGCACTTAATGCGGAGCTGTTTGTGAGGAGGACGGACGCTCGCGCACACACACATGCATTGGCTACGCGTGCGTGGATTACGCGTAAGATAGTGAAGTTCGAACATTTGTTTTCTTTCCCCAGAAGATTGACGAACTGGACATTTCTGCCCGACTCGGACACTCGCGTCACGTGCTTGCAACGGTTTGTGTGGTCGTGTGCTGGGTTAAGCGTAAAAAGTGTAAACGTCTTTAAACGTTGGTGAGTCATTTTCTATATGGTTTACTTTGCATATTGTAATCGTTTTATACCCATATGTTCGAATTAACATGTTTATAGTTGACTTGCACATTTCAAGAATTTCCCTCAGGGATTAATGGTACGTTGTATATACCTACCCGATTTGAAGTGTGTATTCTATGTGTGTGTCCAGAGCCGACAGAACCATCTGACATCTTCAACATCTGAGGGAGAAAAAAAAAGCTTTGTACATTTTTTAAATTTCAATCATCACAAAAACTTCTACAGTAAAAAAAAACACCCTGAAACCTGATTTACACTGATCCAGTTCTACTGTGGACTCCATGAAAGGACTTCAGTGAAAGTGAAAACAGGAGAGTATAAATCATCTGTATTTTTTCCCGTTTGCCTTAATAACGCCTTATAGAGAAACTCTGTCCTGATTTACCTGCAACCATCTTCAGTTCTGAGAAAGTTAAAGTAAAGAGACGTCTGTCTGTAAAATGGCAGAAGCCAGGTTTTCTCAGGATGAGTTTCTGTGTTCAGTGTGTCTGGATCTCCTGAAGGATCCGGTCACTATTATCTGTGGACACAGTTACTGTAGCTGCATTACTGACTGCTGGAATCTGGAGGATCAGAAGAAGATCTACAGTTGCCCTCAGTGCAGAGAGACCTTCAGTCCAAGACCTGCTTTAGCTACAAACACCATCCTGACTGAGATGGTGGAGAAACTGAAGATCAAACCTTCTTCTGACTGTCACGCTGGAGATGGAGATGTTCCGTGTGACGTCTGTACAGGAAGAAAATATAAAGCCGTCAAGTCGTGTCTGGAGTGTTTGAACTCCTACTGCCAAACCATCATGTGGTTCATCTGTTTCCTCTTTACAAGGCAAAACTGAAACGTGAAAAACCAGCGACTAAGGAGGTGCGCGTATGGACTGATGAAAGTACCGACATGCTAAGGGACTGCTTTGAGGATACGGACTGGACAGTGTTCTTTGATTGTTGTGATAACCTTGACAATTTGACAGAATCTATAACATCTTATTTACTGTTTTGTGAAAACAATGTGGTTCAAACAAAGACAATTAAGATTTTTCCGAACAACAAAACCTGGATAACTTCTGAGGTAAAATTATGCATTCATGAGAAAAATGTGGCCTTCACAAGCGGTAATCTGGAAATTGTTAATGAGAAAAGATCAGAATTAAGAAAGAAACTCAAAAAGGCAAGATTAGACTACAAGAATAAAGTGGAAAGAAATTTTGCACTGGCAACATCAGAAGGGCATGGGAGGGTTTGAACCATATAATGGGCAGGGAGCCTAAACAAAGAAATTCCCCCCTCTCTCAGGTTTCAACCACATTGGCAAAGGACCTAAATGTCTTTTATAGTAGATTTGACACAAGGAATTTCAGTATAGAATGTGAACAAACCTGTAAATTGATCCCAGATGAGCTGCCTATTGTTTTTAATGAATTAGAAGTTGCAGCTAGCCTGTCCAACATAAAACCAAGAAAAGCGGCAGGGCCGGACGGACTTTCCGGAAGGCTACTGAAAAGTTGTGTGCATCAACTAAAAGGGGTTTTTACAATGCTCTTTCAACTTCTACTCCAAACACACACTTGTCCGATGACTTGGAAGTTGTCAAATATTGTGCCGGTACCTAAAAAACCTGGAGCATCAGAATTGAACGATTTCCGCCCTATAGCGCTTACATCTACTTTATGCAAGTGTATGGAGAGAATTGTGAGTAAACACATTACATCCGCAGTGTCTGACAGTCTGGACAACTTACAATTCGCATATAAAAGTCAAAGAAGCGCTGAAGACGCGAGTATTACTTTGTATAACACCCTAGCCAAGCATCTCCAATCACCTGGCCATTATGCAAGAATTCTCTTCGTGGACTTTACATCGGCGTTCAATTCTATGCAGGTACATATTTTAATTGAGAGGCTAATGAACCTTGGTGTTAATGGAGGCATTATCAAATGGACTAGGAACTTTCTGACAAATCGCCCCCAAAGAGTAATGGTTGGTTCCGAGACTTCGGATGTGACTATACTAAGTACAGGAGCTCCACAAGGCACAATTTTATCCCCTCTGCTGTTCTCTATCTACACAAACGCTTTTCAGGTCGATGACAAATGTTTTAAACTATTTAAATACGCAGATGACATGGCGCTTGTAGCCCTGTTGAAGAAAAATGATACAAAGGATGTATCTGAGTATTTTAAGTTTTTGTCAATGCTGCAAAAGTGGTGTTCAGAAAGTTTTTTAGAAATTAATGTGTCCAAAACTGAAGAACTTATCCTGCAGTACGATAGCACACCTCTGCTCCCAGTGATTTTAAATAATCAGATTGTTGAGAGGGTGGACAATTTTAAATAGCTTGGCACTTATATAGATACCAAACTGTCTTTTGAGGAAAACTCTAACTTCATTTTTAAGAAATGCTCACAAAGGCTGTTTTATTACGTAAATTGAATAACTTTGGTATCAGCCAAGCTATTTTAGAGGTTGCGTACAAAAGCTTGGTGGAAAGTATCTTAACTTTTAATATTTTGATGTGGTTTGGTACCTTAAGTGTACAAAGGAAAAACAAGCTGCAGCGCATTGTTAATATGAGCTCAAAAATCATTGGTCGGCCTCAGAAGTCACAGAGTCGCCTCTATGACGAGCTCCTAACGAAGAAGGCCAGGAGTATCATACTGGACTCTACCCATCCTCTGCACAACTGCTTTGTGCTACTGCCATCTGGAAGAAGGTACAGAGTAATTATGGCCAACAAAAACTCTTTTAAGAACTCTTTTATGCCTAGAGCAGTAAAGTCCATAAATATGGACTTTTTTTGACAATCTGTTTTGTACAAAATTTTTGTCCTTTGAAAGTCATGTTGTCACGTATTTGAGATGTGGATCAGCAGGGATGCGTCATTGAATTGTGTATTTGTTTCTGCATGTTTGTTGCTAAATGTGTGGTGAGTACCAAAGACAAATTTCCACATCTGTGGACAATAAAGTTTTCCAATCCAATCCAATCCAAAACTCACGGAAAAACACGAGAATCTG
>CM051493.1:15742893-15814379 GCA_028031935.1 Paedocypris micromegethes
CCACTGATGGACTGCAGGAGATGATCTGCTCCACACACCAGAAGCTTCTGGAGGTTTTCTGCAGGACGGATCAACAGTGTGTGTGTGTGTTGTGTGTGATGGATGAGAGTAGTAATTATACTTCCACTGTGTGTCAAAATTTGATTTATGACCCTTGATTTATGACCCTTTTATGACACGCCTTTTATTGGCGTGAGTGGGGGGAGTTGGGGGTTTGTTTGTTAGGGTGATCCATATCTGATTATCAGAAGGATCAAAGGATCAAAGGATTGTGTGGGGAGGGGGAGAAGTTTGAGGGTGATGGGTGTTTTTGAAGAGATCTTGGAGATTTTACCTTTTTGTGGTGCTCTAGAATAGGAGCAAGATTATGAAAGAATAAAAAAAAAAAGTTGTGTTTTGTGCTGCAGAGTTGTCCTGGAGTATGTAGTCTGTTTGTAGTCACAAACAGGAGTGATGCATTTTTGTGGAAAAAAGTTGTGAAATGTAGTTAGATCCGGGAGATGTTGCTTGTTGGGGTTCCAGAAACAAAATGAGAGTTTGAGGAGGTGTGTTTGTGGGTGTGTGCGTGTGTGAGTCACCGCCGCCCCCGGCCACGTGAGTGGACGTGAGCTAGCACCTCCCCGAGTGGGGCGTTGATTAATCTGTTGGGGTTTAAAACGACCTATACCCCTCGTGTGTTTGACTCATCGCTACAAACTCAGAAGATTCAACAATGGCTCGTGATATCCGTAGCTATATGCCCGTTGTCAGCCGGTCGTTAAAGATGGGGGTGACTGACGCAGACGACACATACAACGGTGTCGGACAAGGGACCCCACCGGACCAACCCAATGACAACGCTGTGGACACAGAGTTTCCCCGAAAGCTTACAACCCATTGGATGGATAAATTCTGCACAGAATTGAGTTACAAAAATCTGACATTTATAGATGATTCTGCGCGTAACAACGACTCTGAGACAAACTGTAGAATCGGAGATCCTGAGAAACCAGACACAACTGTTGACCACGGATGTATGAGTAGTGCGTGTTTCAATATTGTCAAAACGATTGTGGTTGCTATTTTACAAGAACTAGTGCAACGCAAATTGGAAGAAGACTGCAACGGGTGTGCAATTCTTCACCCCTCACAGCTTCAACACAGTTGTTTTTATGAGCCGTACCCTCAGTTTTTCAACTCGTACTTCGACGAACTATCACAAAAGCTGGGTGTACCAGAACTAAAGTTTATCATTCTCCGCATTTTGGGTAAATACGGTATGCAGTCGCACCCACAGAGAATCCAGGGTGTGGTAGACGGTATATTGTGTGAACTGAGAGAGGAACGTTTCATTATCGACAAGCTCCAAGAAATCAGAGAAAATATGGTGTTGGACGCCACGGGCGATCAGAACGTTCAAGACGCTATCGACGGTTGGAGATCGGCCCGTACGCCTAAGGAGAACTGATATCGCTATGGGGAATGCGTTCGGATTCAACAAACTGATTAAGAATATGTGTAACAGCAAGATTAAGCGTGACTTGAGGAACTTTTTAGGTGGTTTTATCAAGTCTGAAACTGGGCATAATAAAAATGTGAACAACGAACGTTATGTGAAGCTTAAAGACCATATGGACTTCGTGAGAGACAAGACAACAGGATGGAACAATATGATTTCCAGTATTCTTTCCTACAACGACGGTTCAATTTCTACAAATTTTGTCAAAATTCTGACACCGTTGACAGAAGATGAGCGATGTCTCCGTTTTGCTGACGTACTATGCATATGTGCACTCGTGTGTGATGTATGTCTGAAGATGTTGGCTAGAGATCATGAGTTTGATTATTTTAATACCGTAAAGACTGTTGTGGATATTGTAGTTGAAAAGAACGCGGTTGTATGTGTGAAATTTTTATACGCTCTTGATTAACGGTGTTACGTACAAAGATGTAACTTTTATAAAATCGGAATAAAACACACATGTTTTTCATTCGACCGATCATTTCTGAGTTTTTTGTCCAGCAAGTAACATCATAGGCATGGATGAAGCGCTGAACAAAGTTTATTACGAACCTTCTAACCCGGGCTCGTTCGGAGGTGTAAAAAGATTAAAAGATGCCGTTCAAAACGAAACGGGTGTTTGTTTGTCTGAAAAACAAGTAGCAGAATGGTTATCAGGTGAAGACGCTTACACGCTGCACAAAATGCCTTCTTTAAATTATAAGAGGAATAGGGTCGTTGTCTATCGCATCGACGAGCAGTTCCAGGCCGATCTGGTGGACATGTCGAGCTATTCGAAACAAAATGATGACTATAAGTTTCTGTTGACATGTGTGGATGTTTTCAGTAAATTTTCCTGGACTCGTATTCTGAAAAACAAGTCTGGACTAGAAGTATCTCGAGCTTTCGACTCGATAATGCGAGAAGGCAGAGTACCTACGAAATTACAAACAGACAGGGGTACCGAGTTCTTTAACAAACATTTCCAAAAACTTATGAAAAAATACGGAATCAACCATTTTGCCACGGGGTCTGATTTGAAAGCCGTTGTCATCGAACGATTTAATAGGACGCTCAAAACTCGTATGTGGAGATGTCTGACTGCTGTAAATTCCAAACGCTATATCGACGTGTTGGAAGACATTACACGTTCATACAATGCGTCGTATCATAGAAGTATACGCATGAGACCGATCGATGTTTGTGAAGAAAACGAGGCTGAGGTCTACAAGGCGTTGTATGGTAGAGACGGAATACAGAAAAAGGCAACGTTTAGATATAAAATCGGGGATGTTGTTAGAATATCTAAGGTGAGAGGAGTGTTTGCGAAAGGATATGATCAAAACTACACGGACGAGTTTTTTACTATATCGGACTGTGTGTCGCGCGAACCTCACGTGTACAAACTGCGTGATTACGATGGCGATGCGGTTGAAGGAAGCTTCTACGAACAGGAGCTGCAAAAAGTCACTGTGAGCAAAAACAAGTTGTTTAAAGTGGAGAAAATACTAGACAGAAAAAGACAGGGTAAAAAGCACGTGGTTTTAGTGAAATGGTTAGGTTGGCCTGAAAAATTCTGTTCGTGGGTTGAAGAGAAGGAGGTAGTGGACATCCAAGTCAGTTAAGAGAGAAAGCATACTCGTGGTAACATCGTGGTCAGAATCGTCATGGGTGACGAAGGATTCTACTTGACGCTGCCATGCAATGCGTCCTCTACGATGTATCCGGAAAACAAAATTTCAAGCTATAAAACAAAACTTGCACAACCCCTAGAGTTGAAAGGCAAGTGGCAAGTCGGTCTCATTGAGATAGATTATCCAAGGACGTGGTACACAGTGCCTCAGTCGGACGCAATGATCGCATTCCTTAATTTTGCAAATTCCGAAACTAAATCAAACATATCTAATACACACATAACTAAATTCACGGGCGGGTTTTACAAGAATATTCACTACCTGATCCAAGAGATGAACGACAAATTTGCACAGAAGATAGTTTTTACATACGACGAGATAAAGAACAAGGTGTCTACTAATATGGATCTCGGGGAACCTTTCATTGTTTTTGGCAAGTTAGCACGAATTTTGGGATTCAACCCAGACTTTTTGTATGGCGTTAAAAAATATAACTCCATCATCGAAGCGCCGCATCAGGTGGATATAAACGCGGGGTTCTATACGATGTATGTTTACACCGATATTATTGATTACCAGATGGTCGGTGACGCATACGTGCCTCTCTTGAGAAGCGTACATATTACAGGACAAGACCACGACACAGTCAGTGTGAGATACGACACGGCACACTATGTGTCTGTCAGCAAGAGCTCGATAACTGACATAGCGATTGAATTGAAAGACGATCAAAACCAGGAAATACCTTTTTCATACGGAAAAGTGTCCGTTAAACTCCATTTCCGACCTGTGAATCAGACAAGTTATTAAAGGGGGATACAGGGCATGCATTGCGTCAACTCAAACAGTATGGATCCAAATCGATACGTCTCTTACTATCAGAATCAAGCAGGATGCGCCCTGCCTGGCTACTCTGGAGCACCCGTTATGTACGGGGCTGGGCTTGGAGGCATTTTCAGAGGTCTCTTCAGAATGGCCATCCCGTTTTTAAAACGAGGATTCAGCATAGCTAAGCCACATCTAAAAACAGCGGCCAAAAGCATAGTCAGTGATGTGGTCCTAATACTGTGGGCTCAATCATGAACAAAACTCAGAATCAAGATGGTTCAGGACTCATGGTGATGTCACGTAAACGTAGTATCCGTCCTCCCGGATTTAGGAGGTGTGGTCAGAACACCAAGAAAACAAAACGTTCCAAACCCCGCGGATCATTTACAAAGCGAAAGAGCAAGGCTCGCGCACAAACACACAAGCCTCCGAGCAGAAAGAAGTTTAAGAAAAGCATATTCTAGGAATAATGGCTTTAGTGCACGGTCTGTCCGGAGAATGCATCAAATCGGAACTGGACATTTTTACAGTCCCACTGACACAGACCGCTATAGAAAAAAATAGCTATATGGAAATTCCGCCGATATCCGCCATATCCGATACGGCCCCCATAGAATTCTTCATTGCAGGGAACGGGGAAGATTATCTGGATTTGAACAACACATTACTGTTTCTACGTTTGAAAATCACTAAAGCTGATGGTTCAAACATAGATGCAGATGCGCCTGTCGGGTTGATCAACTACCCGGGGGCTACAATTTTTTCCCAGGTTGACGTTTCTCTGGGTGATAGATTAATTTCACAAAGCTCAAGCACGTATCCTTACCGATGTGTTATAGAATGTCTACTGAACTACGGTAAAGACACTTTGGAATCGGTTTTTTCAGCCGGATTGTTTTATAAAGACACGGCCGGCCACACAGACTCTGTTGCTATCGACGGACCAAATCTCGGATTCAGTAAAAGAGCATCATTTACTAGAAACAGCAACACGGTCGAACTGTTGGCACCCATTCATAACGACATATTCTTTCAAGAAAAACTCATGCTAAATGGTGTGGATGTGAAAATACGTATGACCAGAGCAAAGGACGAATTTTGTCTGATGAAAGCCGGAGACGAAGTGTACAAGATCAAAATACTAACAGCCTCACTGTTTGTGAAAAAAGTAACGGTGGCCCCACCCGTCAGGCTCGCTCACGCCCAAGCTCTGCTCACCGCCACAGCCAAATATCCGATCGAACGAGTGTGTCTGAAGAACCACTCGATCCCACAGGGGGCGAGAGTGTGCAATCAGGAAAACTTATTTTTGGGCACGTTACCAAAATCCATTGTGCTTGCATTCTGCGACAACGATTCTTTCTCAGGCGCGTGGAACAAAAACCCATTTACGTTTAAACATTATAATTTAGAGTTTCTGGCAGTGTATGTGGACGGACAACAACATCCTGCGAAACCCTTTCAACCGAATTTTACAAATGGTATGGCCACTCGCGAATTTTACCAACTAGCTCTGGCCAGCGGTAGACATTTGAAAAATAACGCGTTGGCTATCGATCGTCAAGATTTTCTGGACGGATACACGCTTTTTGCTTTCAACTTATCACCGGATGAAGAGTGTGGACAGCACGTTTCGTTAGTCAAATCTGGCAACATTAGACTGGAGGCACGTTTCAGACAACCGCTGCCACGCACGATCAATTTGATAGTATATGCCATTTACGATTCAATAATAGAAATATCAAATCGACGTCAGGTCCTAGTGGACTACTTTTAAGTGTCAAAGATCATGGATACGGTGCAACTTACGAATGTAATGGACAAGATAACTTGCGATACTCACTTTCTCGGCGTGCTCCCCAGCGATCACTTACCACAGTATGAAATGAAATCGTTACCCGCAGCGGTCATCATCAACACGCATCCTTCGACTCTTCCCGGAGAACATTGGCTTGCCGTGTACATCCGATCCGATCGAACGGCATGTTTCTTTGACAGTTTCGGGAACACCCCCGATCACCCACGATTCCCACAGTCCATTATGGAATTTCTCCACACCAACTCTGACAAGATCGTGTATTCCGCGTGTCAGGTGCAAGATTACACTTCGGACGTGTGCGGACAGCATTGTGTATTTTTTCTTTACCACATGATTGGAAGGAACGAGTATAGCTCTGTGGTGAAACTATATGGAACCGATTTAAGAAAAAACGACCTCATGGTTTCGAGCTTTGTAACAAAGTTTAAAAATGTTAGATGTAGTAGAAATAAGTTTAACTGCATTCAATGTGTTCAAACGGGTGATATGTTTGCCCATGTACGTGTGTGACAAGTGAATATGTGTAATAAAACAAAATCACAATCTGAAAATGATCTTTCACTTTTTTTTTTATTTTGAAAATAAAATTACATAATACAAACACAAATATCAGTATGATAACCACGAACATTGATCAGAGTCGATAGAGGGTACAACATCATTCGATTGAGACGTGTGACGAGACGCAGTTTTCTCTTTCTGTCTTTTACGTCGTTTTGGATTTGCTGTGGGAGAGGAGGTGTTTTGCAAACTCGAGATCAAGTCTTTTACAGATTGGTTCGGAGTGACGGAGCTCGGTATGTTTATTAGAGAGAGAGCCTCCAGAAAAGCGTTCCAGCCTAACGGTCTGTGTGCCTCATTTACTTTCTGGGGTGATGTAACACTTTTGACTAAATCCAACAAATGTGAACAGCTTATGGTATGACCTTTAAACACAAATTCGCCAGAGTCTGTCCAACTTGCAATGTTTTTAAACTTTGCCATTTTATCTAAGATGTAACGAATGTTTTTAACGCTTCTCTCCGGCACATTGTTTAAAATTTCTTCCACGATCGGGTCGTTTGGAGAAGACTCGTTACATGCATCCGTAGGTAAAGATAGCGTCAGCGTGTTGTGAGCCGCATCGTTCTGTTTGCTCACCGCTAAAAACCTCTGTAAGATGGCAGTGTACATTTTTGCCTTCTCGTGTAGAGGAAGATTAGGTCTGAGGAGAATGTCCCTGATGCTCGCGTCAAGTCCATTCTCCACATCCTGTTGAACAGATTTACCCGGAGTCGTTTCAGTTTTTAAACGATCTAGCTGGTTTTGAGGGATCAAGTACATTTTTTCGGCATATTCCATCTCAGAAGACTTATCTCGAGGTTATCAAACTCGTGATGAATGGCACCGCGACGCTTAATAAAGGTAACAGAAATCCACCCTGCTGATTAATCATTCGCTTTTTTCTATTAACGTTGATCTTTTTATCGGCCACGAACGTGAGCGCCTTTTTATTCCTTTTCAACTTTTGGTATTGACGAGTTGTGAGAGGAACGTTCCCACAAATCACGTTCAGAGCTAACTCGCACAACACTGATACGAGTTCGTCCGAAGCCGTACGCAGAATGACCGCTCTTTGCATAGGTTTGCTGTTTTAACAACCTCTTTAAAAGAGGGAGATTTTTACACACTTTTGTAGACATGTCGATCAGCTTTTTTTCTTCTGCAGGTACACCACGGGGTGTTCTGACAGCAAACTTGTTCTGAGTCGAAACTGTTCCGGAGTACTAGCTTTATAGTCGATCAACAGATACCCGAATGCAGGATCTGTGGCATCGCGATAAGACTCCATGAAATATTTGGTGTTTTGGGGATACATTTGTCGACCCAATGTGTTTACTTGCTGATTGTCCCGTGGGTTTTTAAACAGGATCAGATAATTAGTGTTTAGACTTATCGTTCTGCTGGATTTCCCCTGGAAAAATAGATTCTGAACTATGTAAATGACACTGAGGTTTACGGTGGTGTACGTATTGCGTAAACGCTTTCTCCACCTCTCCACTCCCGCTGGCATCTTTCATAACATCATCCAGAATTAACAAGTTCGTTTTGTCCACGGGAAACAGATGGTCATCATTCAAAGACGAAGGAATTCCTTCTACAAATTTTATATACATTTTTTTCAACACTTCAATCACACGATGAGTTTTTCCTCTGAACAGATTCTCGTGTTGTTCCAGGTGAGTTTGGCAGTAGGAGTTCAAACACTCTAGACACGACTTGACGGCTTTATATTTTCTTCCTGTACAGACGCCACACGGAACATCTCCAGCTCCAGCGTCACAGTCAGAAGAAGGTTTCATCATCTCAGCAAGGATGGTAGGGCAACTGTAGATCTTCTTCTGATCCTCCAGATTCCAGCAGTCAGTAATGCAGCTCCTACAGTAACTGTGTCTACAGATAATAGTGACCGGATCCTTCAGGAGATCCAGACACACTGAACACAGAAACTCATCCTGAGAAGATCTGGCTTCTGCACTTTTACAGACACAGACACGCAGCAGCTCCACGACTCTGCTCTGTCACTTTCACTTTCTCAGAACGAGAATAATTTCCGGTAATTTCTCTATAAGAAATTCCAGGCAGAGTTTTTCTATAAGAGCATTACAAAGACTGAGAGACAACAATACTGATGATTTATATGTTCCTGTTCTTACTGAACTGTTACTCAGAGTCCTTCTTTCCTTTCATTGTGTCTGACAGTAGAACTGGATCAGTGTGATGTTTCAGGGTTGATTATACAGTAGATGTTTTACTTTTGTGACGATTGAAATATTCAAGTAATATACTGAGCTTTGATCTCACTCAAATGTTGAAGATGTCAGATGGTTTCATAAAGGGAAATGAGATGTTTTAGGTTGTGATTAACCAACTGTCATCTAAGTCAAGTTAGTACTAGCCACATGATGGTGAGGTAGAGGATGGTCCAAGTAAATTGGTGGCTTTTTTATACCAGGACTGCCGGGATGCAGGACCTCTTCTGATTTGCAGAGGTCTAGCTGGAGTTTGAGGTGATCAAGAATGATGTTTGAGAAGTGGAATGATGTTAGTTCCGTTTTTCAGACTTTCCTTGAGGTCCACCCACAACTTCTCCTCAAGACCATAGCCTTCCCAATCCACCAGCTATAGCATTAGCAACCCTCGGATCTGGGATGTCTAGGATGTTCTTAATGGTATGGCGTTGTCATTCATGACCTCGGGACGGGGAGTGGATCACCACCATCAGACTCTGGAGAGGGAACAGACATAGGGTGAAGACAGGGATTGTGGCTGTGATCCCGTTGTGGGAGCCAGTAGGAGACATGGGTGATCTGAAGGCGATAGTGAACTCAGCTTTTGGCAAGGCAGTCGCAGTTTGACGTCCTTCATTGAGAGCCAAATCTCAGTCTCACCACAGACTCAGAAGCCCCATGTTGTCTCCTGGTGGCCATTGTGTGGACCTCCTGTTGGCTCCTCTGGCTGACTGAGCTGAGCTGAGCTCCATACCCTCTTGCTCGACTTAAACTAATCCTCTACAACAGGCTCAGGCGTGGTTTTCTGAGAAGCTGTTAGACTGGTACCTTCCTGGAGCAGGGAGTTCTGGGCATATTGGGCATAACCCAAGCGCAGGTAATGATGCCAGATGGTTTGTTCCCTGGTGCATTAGTTCTTAAAGTACTGGTCGATCTCGTGAATTTTTCTTTCAACTTGTCTGTTCGACTGAGGGTGATTCCCTGACGTTAGGTTGACTCTTACTCCCTCACAGTCTGTCAAAGAAGTGCCTGCAGACTTGGGAGACTAATTGAGAATCTTCAATGTCTTCAGGGTCGCCAAAATTCTTAAACACGTAATTGAACAGCGCTTCCGCTGCTTCCATGGCAGAGGGTAAATAATAATACCCATCAACATGTGAAACCATAAGAGCGAGGCAGATCGGTAAGAAAATCTACAGCCATGTGTTTCCAGGGTCTACTAGGAATGGGCAAAGGTTGCAGCTTTCCTTCAGGTAATTTCTGGATATCTCAGACGAAGGGACATTAGAATGTTGGCGGACAGGAGGTAGGTTTGGAACACTGCTCCATTCAGGATAAGGCATCTACTTTACCATTTTTTTTACCGAGACCTGAAACTGAAAAGCATGAAGAATAACGCAGCAATGTCCCATGGCTCGGAGTAAGATGCTGGTCTTCTTACGCATTGTGCCAAGGTCTTGTCGTAGAAATGATCTATGATCTGTTTTCGGTCGAATTCAGAAACCTTTCAGAGTCAAGGGTAGAAGCCAACGCCAAGAGGTTTTATTGACCAAATCTAATACATCAGCTAGATGGAACTCAGATGCAGATGCGTGAGCACTTCAGGCCTGAAGATCCTCAGAGTCGAGTTTCCAAAAATCTGCGCCACCCTTCCGGGGTGCAACTGTCTTTATACCCTTATTCAAATTACATTTCATGACTTCATTTTAATGCATAATAATATTCAAGTTTACTTCATTCGCAAACTATTGGTCCACTCTGGTTACCTGCCAATCAGTGACTGAGTGCTGGCTCAGTGCTTTTCCACTTTCCCCACAATCTCACTAAGGTCGAATTGCCCTTAGACTAAATCTCATTCCCTTTGTATCTAAAATATGCCCATACCGTCTCTGAGGAGAGATATCCAGAGTGTCCAAGCGTTTGTTTATACAATAAGTACAAAAACATCACATGCAAATCTCCCATCTATTGTCGCGCACACAGGGTTAGAATGACATCCGTTAGTAAAAACATCCATCCATCCCACACACGCACACGCATAATAAAGAACAATGACAATAACATAATAAAAGATACCCAGTAATTTGAGAATACACAGTGGTTTATAAACCTTTTATAGAAACATTACAGATTGAAAACTTCATTGAATTTCCCCCACAGTCTTTCATTGGATCTTCAGTGCAGAACGTTGCTGAGCTTCCAGGATCCAGAAATGCAAACGTTTGAATTGCTTTTGGTCCTTTCTTTGATTTTACTCAGGCAGGTACAATGTCTAGAGCACTTGTTGAACGTCTGGCCCCAGTACAGCCACATGTTGTACTGTTTATGATGTTGGAGTCGATTATTGGAGTCGATTTTTTTTTTGTCGTGTGGAGAACAGTTGGATTAATCGGTGTTGACAGCCATCACTCAGGTTACCTAAGGACAAACAACCAAACCCCAAGCCTTTTGTCTTCAGATACTCAATCTTATCTTTTTGCACCTTCTGTTGCACGTCTTTTTGGTAACAACTTCATCAGTCTCTCTTGTTTGGAACTGTGATGTCCTGGTCTGTGGTAAAGGTGTTGCGCTTGAGGCAAAGCTTCTTTTGCTTTCTCTTTGGCACCAGTCTGAGCGTTGTGCGAGTGGTGTTTTGACTATTGACTAACTATTTAACTATTGTATTGACTAACTTGGTTACACGCTGTCCTGTATATTGTCAAAAAGTGGATGAGTGGCAATTTTAGCGTGCTTCATGTACCAGTGTTGTACCAGTTTTTTCTTGAAAGTCACACGCTACAACTCTCCATTTCTAATGGAGAATTAAGAGAATTTGAGAATTTTGAATCTCTTTGATTTTTGATATTTGCTTAGACCAGGGGTGTCAAGCTAGTAAGATACGGCCTAGTGAGTCAAGCAGGCCGGATCATTACAATTATACCAAACTCGGGTATAAAAAAAAAAAAACGTCTTTCCTTTGTTTTGGTGTAAAGAAGCACAACAACATAATTGAACAAAACATATTGAAATTTAATGAACATGAGAATTACCTGATATTTCTTTAGAAATATCTCTGTAAATTAATAGGACGTGGTCCATTTTTATTTGAAAATTCCACACTCTTTATCGACGTTTCTCCGTTTGGATAACAACATTTTGGCTAATGAGGGTGTAGTGGAGCGGTAGAGAACAAGGTTTTCAGTCCGTCTCAGTCAGTGTTGCCATCTCCTCAGCAAGGAAAGTCGCCATTGGCTGTCCAAAAAGTCGCTAAAAGTCGCTAGATGACGTCACATGTAATTTACATACTAATTTGCATATGTATTACGTAACACGTATTAAATACAGCATTTGTCAAATATTGCTGATTTACACGGTGTGTGTGTGTGTGTATACATAACCAAAATAAATAATAATAATAATAATAGTAGTAGTAATTATTATAATATAAAGTAAATATTATTTTATATTTAATAAAAAAAAAATTCCATCTAGCCAGCTTGTCAGAGTGCACACACAAAGTGGTAAGTGACTGAGGAAGTTGTCCAGTAAGTGATCCATTTGTGTGCAGTTACTGTGCTTATTTTAGACAAAGAACATTTACATTTACTGTGCATCTTTACAAGCCACGGCGGAGTTAGCAAGCGGCGGCTGCGCATGCGCGATTCGTTCGCAATCGGGAGACAGAGAGAAGAGTCTCACTAGAACTGCGACTGAGAATGACTGTGTGTGTGTGTGTGTGTGTGTGAGAGACTCGCCTGTCACTAGTTTGGGACGCGGAAGGCTCGGCGGAAGCTATCACTGCGACGGCAAATTGAGAAGTGTATGAACAGTACGGACAAATCAAAGTATCCAAAAGTCGCCAGTCAAAGCAAAAAAACTTGCTACATTTGTCGCTTTTTCAAAAAAGTCGCTTTTTCAAAAAAGTTGCTTTTTCAAAAAAGTCGCTTTTTCAAAAAAAAGTCGCTAGGGGGGTCTGAAAAGTTGCTAAATCTAGCGACAAAGTCGCTAAGTTGGCAACACTGGTCAAAGTGATACGACGTTCTACTCTGACGAAAATAGTGAATTGCAGATAATTCAAAATATTAATTCCAAGCCTTTTATGATTTTCTTTTCCACTTTCACATTATTCTGCGGGCCTGATCAAACCTCCTTGGGGGCCGGTTCTGGCCCGCGGGCCGTATGTTTGACACCCCTGGCTTGGACTGTCCATCTCTTCCACAAACTGTTCTCTGTGAAACAGCGTTGGAACAACTGGTTAGAAACACAGAATAATTGCTCAAAGCTGAGTTGTTTTTTTTTGTGAGCTTTTTAATGCCTTTTCCTCGTATGGCAACTGCGTACAAGCAATTTAGCTTGGCCTGGAGTAAACTGATCCAAAAAATACAACTTGTTCACGTTCTGAGCATTTGTAAGGCGCTTTTCACCGTTTTAACTGTCTCAAAGCGCCACTTGTCTTTGCTGTTTTCAGTCTTGCTTTCAATGCCCTGCTCAAAAGCCCGCAATAAAAATGAAAACTCAAGTGTGTTTCCGTCTAAATCTGGAATGATAATTTCACATTAGTTGAGGGTTATCGGTGGTTGTGTCTGATTATGAGATCTTTTCCTTCTCAGCTCTGAGTTCTTGGAACGTATTATCGAATTTGCATGCAATAAATTCCAGAACAGGCAAAGTCAAATATTTGAGACTCGACACAGCGGTCAGTCCAGCATCTTTATCCTCATCACCTTCATCATTCAAACACTAAAGTGAAGTTCTGCTGAGGATGTCTGGCTGAACTAAGACTGTGTAACTGTCAGCAGGTCTAAACTCACACCTTCAGAGAGCTTCAGGAAGAAGAAGCGACTCGTGGTTAACAGTTTAAAGAATCAGAACGGGTGTGAAAGTCACAAGCACAGGAAACATCTTCTGCTGAGCTTGAGAATCACTAGTGTCTTTGTAAAGTGAAAAGTGTGTGAGATTGCCAAAATGGCCACTGGGGACCAAAATGAAATTGGTGCTGTGCGTTTAACCCATCCAGTCCGGAGCACATACACACAATTAAGTGAACACACACAAACCCGGAGCAGTGGGCAGCCCTAAGCTCTTGACTTCAGTGTCCAAGAACACATAGTTACAGAACCAGCCTTAGGAGGATTCGAACATGCAACCTAGTAAGCTTTAGTCTTTCTCTAACTCAATATCCTAGCAGCTATAGCTCAGCTTTTAATAATTTAATGAGTTTTGATGTTTTTTCTAATGTAGTAACTTCCTGGGGGCGTTGCGCTGACGAGGCAGATATTGTGATGACATCGGCTGACCTGACAGATTACAGACAATTGCGAGGTTTTAGTGAGACGCTGACCAAAATAACAGTATATTCATGTGAGATGGTCGCCTTATTAGTCAAATCTATTTATAAACACATGACAAAAGGCAAACAAAACAGTTGTAACATGTTTATATCTTCATTGACAATATTGTACTACATTTTCTGTGATTTTACGGATTCGTGGAACGTATTATCGAATCTGCATGAAATAAAATCTAGAACAGGCACAGAAAAATGTTCAGAACCCGACACAGCAGCGAGTTTCAGTTCAGCATCTTTAACCTCATCCTCTTAATGATTCAAACACTAAAGTGAAGTTCTGAACAGGAAGTGTGTGTGTGTGTGTGTGTGTGTGTGTGTGTGTGTGTGTGTGTGAGCGTGTGTGTGTGTGTGTGAAACGCTACAGTATTTTCTTCTGCTGAGGGTAAAAATACTGATGTGTGTCCGAACCAAACACTCCATTGAAAAAAGAAACCAGTTACTGGACATCTTTACAAACCAGCAACTAAACCACATCAACAACTTCACAAACCAGCCACTGACCAACATCAGGAACCGGATTCACCTGAACAAAGAAATAATGGAAGTTAGTGGAAGGTTTCATCTGAAACTAGTTATTTTCTAATAAATGTTGTCTTTCATAATCTAGTTAATGCCTTCCGTCTTCATGAGCTGTGCACTGCAGAGAGGTTCTAACACTTCCTGTGGTTTCTTGTGTGTGACTGACAGACGGATGGATTCACAATAACAACCGTGTTTACTTACGTTTCGTGTGAGAAGAAGAACTGGACTGAAAGTAGAAGAGACTGTCGTAGAAGGAAGTGTTCTTCACCTGCAAAGGACAAATATCATAATAATACTTTTTGTTATTATACAATAAAATAGCGATACAAAATAATTTTAGCCATGCTAGATTTCAAAGCCAAAGACGCTTTTATTGTCGTTTCAACCACACGAGGGTCTGAAAGCTTACGATAGTGAAGCTGTAGGTCAGAATCTAACAAAAGAACAACAATAAATATATAATTACCGATCTAGGATTGTTCTAAAGTGCAGAATCGTCATTTGCTGCTGATCAGGCGTCTGGTTGAACGAAGTGGAATTGACCCATCACAAAGCTTTTCACAAAACTTCCTGCATTAGTTCAATTTTCAATAAAAAGAAACCTTAGGATCTTAGTTTTACCCTGAAAATACTCAAGGTCTATATTGATATGAGGTTAAACATATCTCTGCCACAAGGAGGCGCCAATTCCCTTAAAATATATTATATATCGCACACTCTGCTTATGTGAGACATTGCAAGTTCTTTTGATAAGCGATGACATCCTTACTCCTAAAACTCCTTACTTCCTAACTTACTCCACTTCTCCAATGTCATGATCAGAACGTTTTGCTTGTATTGCTGATATACCAGTAGCAGGTCTAGTCAGGAAAATGACTAGTTTGCAGACAAACGAATGGAATACATTTTCCATTCGTTAATTTAACTCATACATTTTCAAATTGAGTTGCATCTCCATTGCACTTTCAGATGGACTTGTTCTCCAGCCATTGTGGAACGCTTCATCCAAGATGATATTTTGTAGATGATGGTCATGTTCATTGCCGATACAGCCTTTATAGTGACAGACTGTAGATATTCATCAAAGGAAAACACTGAACCAGTCAGATGATCCAGAAAAAGTCCGATCTCAAGTCATTTTACAGATGAATAATTCACACGAACTCTGCAACATCCTGATAGATATTCAAGAAGAAAGAAGAAGCTCATAAAGCAATATTGATCAGGTCAAAAACACACCAGCCACAAACCAGATGTGAGATTAAATGTATGAGCTTGTGTTTAATAATCACTTTTAAATTCTTCTTTGACTCTTAACGAAATTGCATACATAGCAGAAGGCCACTCCAAAGTTGTTGTTTTTTTCCCTTAACTAGCAACTAATCACTAGCGCTGATGTGTCTAGTTCTATCTAATCCTGTTTGAGTATTAGTCTCACTCACTTTACTTTATTTTACCTTAGATACTCAGATCTCACGACTGTTATACCAATCCTTGCATACAGACCAGTCATCAAGCGCTCAAAAACGGTGTTTCAGGACATTACTTCCTGGCCAGAAGGGGCATCTCTGCTCTTCAGTAGTAGATTAGATTAGAGTATAGTAGAGCAGATTAGAGTATAGTAGAGTATAGTAGAGTAGATTAGAGTATAGTAGAGCAGATTAGAGTAGATTAGAGTATTGTAGAGTATAGTAGAGTAGATTAGAGTATAGTAGAGTAGATTAGAGTATAGTAGAGCAGATTAGAGTATAGTAGAGTAGATTAGAGTAGATTAGAGTATAGTAGAGTAGATTAGAGTATAGTAGAGTAGAGTAGATTAGAGTATAGTAGAGTAGATTAGAGTATAGTAGAGTATAGTAGAGTAGATTAGAGTATAGTAGAGAATATTAGAGTAGAGTAGATTAGAGTATAGTAGAGTAGATTAGAGTATAGTAGAGTAGAGTAGAGTAGATTAGAGTATAGTAGAGTAGATTAGAGTATAGTAGAGTAGATTAGAGTATAGTAGAGTATATTAGAGTATAGTAGAGTATATTAGAGTAGAGTAGATTAGAGTATAGTAGAGTATAGTAGAGTATAGTAGAGTAGATTAGAGTATAGTAGAGTAGATTAGAGTATAGTAGAGTAGATTAGAGTATAGTAGAGTAGATTAGAGTAGAGTAGATTAGAGTATAGTAGAGTAGATTAGAGTATAGTAGAGTAGATAAGATTAAGTTAGATTAGATTCGATTAGATTAGTGTAGACAGGTGGAAAAGGTGGACCAAGATGGTAAATATAGAAAAAATACCAACTTTTGGGCTGGTCAGAGATTCAGCACTGCAGCCATTAGACCAAGTCTTTTTCCGATGTATTAATCAGAAGTATTGTTTTGCCCTGAGCAGCAGGTTGAGTGCTCCATGGACTCATTACTCCTTGCCTGTGTTCTTCAACTGTTCTTTATGAACAGTCTCTTTATTAGTTTTCCACTTTTCTCTTTATGACCCGACGCTTCTGGACTTAGTTTCTAGTCGTTATCGCTGATCTATCAGGTGCTTTTTGGCTGTCTGTTCCAATATTAATTTTATTTTTTATACAAATATAAAATTTTTATATTAATTTTAATTTTATTTCTAACACTGTTTTTTATCCCCTGTTGTGTCGCCGTGTGGCTAATGTTTCTTTTTTTCTGTTAGTCGTTAAATAGAAGTATTTCTGCATGTATGTCTCCAGAATAATTATTTAAAGAAATAAATGAGGGCACTTTGCACATGCGCATCGCTGCAGTAAGACCACGTGTTTCTATTTATTTGTGATTGTTCCTGATTTGAAATGTGGAAATATGGGCGCATATTTAAAATCAGTGAACATAAGCACCCCCAAAATTTTAAACTTATAAAATTGGGATAAAAGGGGTGCTTATAGTTCACTGTTTCATTTGACTAGGTGGTTAACAAACATATCTGTATCTAAAGTAAAATAGTAACAGAAAACAATAAACTGACACATAAGAAAGTTCAATTGTAAGTTTATTTCTACAGTTTGTTTAGTTTTTTTTTTTTCATATCAAATCAATGTATGGAGTACAAAAAAAAAAAGTCATTTTTTTAGCCTTACACATATGACCCTAAGGACCTACGGTTCTAAACAGAGTAGGCATTCATTAAAAACACAGTTTCACTGACGCACCAATATTAACAGAAACTCCAGGACAGAGCGGCTGAGTGAAGGTGGTCTGGACTCTGTGGATGAGGGTCATTTTGTTGCTGGAGACGCGGTAGAAGGACAAAATTCCTGCCTCATGATCCACAAACACTCCGATTTTATTGCTGATGCTGCTGGACACTGAGAGATCAGTCTTTATGTTATTGTGTCTGAAGGAATATCCAGAGGAAGAACAGATCAAACTCCAGGACTGATTATTACGTCCAAACACACACTCATCGCTCTCTCCCTTCCTGCTGATGCTCTTATACGACGCTGATATAGACACATGTTCACCATTCCACTCCAGCTCCCAGTAACAGCGTCCGCTCACACTCTCCTCACACAAAACCTGAGGATAATGATCAAATCTGTCTGGATGACCAGGATACGACTGAACTGTGTGAGAATAAGCCACTATCTTCTTATTAGGCAGACGGAGATGGAGACGTTTATTCGTTGTGTTCACATCCAGAGTCAATCTAATGGAATCTGATGGGAGTAAAACACACCATGAATTAAACACCATCACCAATATTGAAACTCTGTGTGTGTGTGTGTCCAGATTTTTGTACATAAGATTTTTGGATATTATACAGTGACATGTAGAATTTAGTGCTTCAGTAACAGTTGCTGGTAAATGTGGTGAAGTTCTGGTGATGAGACTCTTCACACTGTATCAGCTACAGAAGAATCTTCATCATCTATTTCACTGTTGTGCTGCTGGAATGTGAGTTACAACTTCACACACACAGTCTGACTGAGAGACACTACAGAAATCAGTCTGAACAGGAACTCTTCTGTCTCGTTTCCTTCTGCAGAAGATCATGAAGACCATCACTGAGTTTCTGTGGTTTTCTGAGAGACTTACAGCGCAGGAAGTTCCTCCGGCTCCAGAGATCAATGTTGATGACTGTGACTGTGGAGAAGAAGAGACAGAAACATTATCTGCTTCTGTTCCTCAGACATTTCTGACAGAAACTTCTGCAAAATTAGATGATGAATCAGCAGAAATGTACGTCTGTCGTGGATCTTCTTCATCTCATCGTTACAGAATTCCTCCAGTTTGTTTCTCAGCCGATGAACAGATTGTGTCACATCATCAAAAGAGAAGAAATAGGGGACGGGAACCTCTGCCAATTCAGGAGGAGCTGAGAGGGATGGAAAACTCTAGAAAAGAGAAACCCATCATCATCATCATCACACCAGAACTTCTTGTATCTCTGCAGCATTTTTTGGAGTCAATCCGTCAAGATTCTGTTTCTATCTCATTTCTTCTTCTTGTCTCCTGTTGTCAGTCCATGGGACATTGTGTCTTTCATTGAGTACAAGCAACACCTTTTTGCTTTAGCTCCATTATTATCCAATGAAAAACTTTTCTTTGGCTGCATGGACTTTTTTACGGTGTAAACGTAAGCATGATTGGAGGTGTAGTTCCGACTGCTAGAGTGGATTATTGTTATATTATTTTTAATTTAATGATAATAATGATAACAATAATAATAAACAACATTGAACACTGAACTTCAATCAGCAAGATACTAAGCAATTTTTTTTATTATTTCCGTGCTCTGGGTTGAAAGGTCAAGGTTCTCCATACTGTCAGTCCAGACTGTAGTCAGGTTCCCTTCTGTCATGGAACTGAGGGAACTCAAGAAGCCAGGAGATTTTTCGGCTCAGTGTTTTGAGATGTTTATCACGTAGCAAGACGATGGATTAGCCTCACGTTCGTGTCTTCTTAAATTGTTATTTGTCAACTCCCTATTTATAGCCACGTTACCAAAACTGTTTTCAACTGACAAGTCAAGAATTTGAACTTCAACATGCTCTTTACACAATATGCACAATTACTGACATCAGACTCTTCCTCATCATCTGATTTTTGCTCTCATGAGAAGTTCCTCAGTTCCTCTAGATCTGTTACCTGAATGACAGTGATGTGATCTTGTGTCTGTAATAGTTTCTCTATCTCTCTGTCTTTTCTCTTCAGATCATTGATCTCCTGCTGCAGTTTCTCCATGATTCCTTCAGCTTCACTGACTGACGTCTTCTCCTGATCTCTGATCTGCTGTTTCACCTCATCACGTCTTCTCTGGATGGACTGGATCATCTCAGTAAAGATCTTCTCAGTGTCCTTCACTGCTTGTAGTGCAGATCTCTGTCAGAAACACACCAGCATCAGCTTCTTCCTCTTCATCACACTGACTCCAGACTCTTCTCTTCTTCTCCAGACTGACCTTATGTGACTCCACAGAGTCTCTCAGCTGCTGAAGATCTTTCTCTCGCTGCTGGATCTTCTGCTGAAACTCTCTCTGTGTCTCCATCAGCTGCTTCTGTAGAAAGAACTTCTCTGTTCTATTATTTTTCATACCTTGTTCTATTATTACCTTGTTCTTTGTTCATATCTGTTCTATTATTTTTCATTAAACAATAATGTCTGGTTCTGCCTTTTAGCGATCCCACCAATAAATCTGTCCTACCGGAGTTAGAAATTGGTAAATTATCTTAACAGTAGTCAGATATATTTGGTTAATTTAAACATATACTTGTGCACTGACGACCGGTCAGAGTTTGTGATAAAATGTTGAGTATGACCCATTCGGTCAAACGCCCTATGACTAGTTCGTTCAAATGCGTGTGGTGTGAAAACACAGAATTTTCTAAAGTGAGACTTTGGGGCAAGATGGCCGACGTCCTGTTGGTTTGGCGAGGTCGACGCAACAGGCATTTTTGGAAATGGTAAATATGTGTATCGGTTTTCGTGAGACTGCGATGAAAAAAGTGCCAGGCGAGTCGTCATTGACTCAATGCGTTTTCACTTTTTGAGGGGTTGTGGCTGAGACACCGTATTTCGTTTCCACTTCTTGGCTTGTACGTCTTGAACGAATAATAACAGTCACGCACCTTTAGTAAGGTGAGTGTCTAAATAAAGAGATACATTGAATGACCAAAGAAATGGCTATAATTTCGATAAAGTTATCAAATGGAGTCAGACAGAAAAACGTTGGAGTTTGCCATATTCTTTGTGTCTGGGGAAGATAATGTAGAATAACAGAGGATAACGGAAACCACAATACCTACAAGAACGCTTGAGGCGGAAGCTTCACCACTTTGGGCAAAGCCGCCATGATTGTGTGTTACTTTATGTGAGTTTAAATTGTTAAATCCATTTTCGCCTCGGACACTTTATGGACATGCCGTGCAAGTGATTCAACCAGAGTAACTTTACACAACATCTGTTTATCTAATCCGAATGAATCTAAGAAGAGACCCAGTCCATTTCATTTCCCTTCATTACCCGGTGATGAGTTGAGATTGCCCCACCCCCACGCCAAACCCGTCAAACAGCGTCATGTGAGATGTTGATAGAACATTATCTCCTCAGTTTTCTCACCTGTGTCTCTCTCCTCTGATCTTCTGCTGATACAGTGTCGTGGTCTTTATGTTCGTACTTCACACACAACACACACACACACTGTTGATCCATCCTGCAGAAATATTCCAGAAGCTTCTGGTGTGTGGAGCAGATCATCTCCTGCAGTCCATCAGTGGCTTCAATCACACGATGAGTTTTTCCTCTGAACAGATTCTCGTGTTGTTCCAGGTGAGTTTGGCAGTAGGAGTTCAAACACTCCAGACACGACTTGACGGCTTTATATTTTCTTCCTGTACAGACGCCACACGGAACATCTCCAGCTCCAGCGTCACAGTCAGAAGAAGGTTTGATCTTCAGTTTCTCCACCATCTCAGTCAGGATGGTGTTTTTAGCTAAAGCAGGTCTTGGACTGAAGGTCTTTCTGCACTGAGGGCAACTGTAGATCTTCTTCTGATCCTCCAGATTCCAGCAGTCAGTAATGCAGCTCCTACAGTAACTGTGTCCACAGATAATAGTGACCGGATCCTTCAGGAGATCCAGACACACTGAACACAGAAACTCATCCTGAGAATATCTGGCTTCTGCCATTTTTCAGACACAGACACGCAGCAGCTCCACGACTCTCTACTGTCACTTTCACTTTCTCAGAACTGAAGATAGTTTCCGGTAAATGGGGGCGGGGTTTCATCTCTCGTCAGATGCGTTGGTGTTTCACTCTGAGGCGGATTGTATTTCACTGCGTTAATGGCGCAAAACGTGACTTCAAACACTCGTGTTGGTAATGAAAACAGTCAGTTACTAACTTCTCGTAATTCTTTCGATAGCAACGCTTGGCGCATCCACCGGCTCCTCGCGCTCATTTGCCTCGAGTCGAAGCCGAAAAAAATCCAAACAAAACCTCTTTAGCGCTTTTTTTTTATTTAAACCGGATGCGAAGACTGCTCTCGCCATCGTCTGACTATATGTATAATTTGCGCACTGTGCATGGGCGAAGGCAAGAAACACGGAAGCGCAGACTTTTTGGTTGCAGTATATTGCATCGTTTCAGATTTTTCAGTATTGATAATTATCGAAATATCGATATATTTGACAGCACTACTAGCTTGTTTGAAAGCACAAGAGTGCTCTGACCATTTTTCTTTGAGTTTTTATGAAATTCGGAATTTTGTATGCCATCACGTTTAGGGGGGCATTGCCCCACCTAGCCCATGCCTAGATCCGCCCCTGATACACACACAAACAAAATGTATCACAGTTGTTGTTGCTCCTGTAATTCTTAATAATAATAATAATAATAATAACAACAACAACAATAATAATAATAATAATAATAATAGTAATAATAACAACATTGCTGGGGTTTGTTCCAGCAGGCTTGTTCAGCACCTTCTGGGTTGTGGGTTAACAAAACCTGAACCGGCTGAATGTGGTGACGCCGGTTCCGTAGCAGCTGATACTAGTTCAGTTCACTGAGCTCAAATCAGTTAGCGGGAGTTCACGCTGCATTTAGAAAGACATCTTTAATGGATCGTCGAATTCACGAGTCACGAGATGGAAAATCACGATAATCCACGAGATTGAAAATATGCGGTACACAAAAGGGCGTGATACGTATTGAATGGAGGCGGAGTCGGAGAATTAAATGCTGGGTAATGAAGAATTTCCAACGTTTACTGTACGTTAAAAAGCAATACAGCTGGGAAAAGCCGTTTTGAATTGGTTTCTCATACGGTCTTGTTTTACAGTTTAACGCGCATTCCAAGATAAAAACAGTTGCAAAACAGTTATTTTTTAAGTGGTATTTTTTAAGTAATTTTTTTATTAATTTAAATAGCATTGAAATTAAGTGCCTAAAATGTGATGGACCCAATCACAGAAACCCTACTGCACAAGGGAAATTGTGTGTGCATGTGCATGCGCAGTGGTCATAATATGTTCGTTCCTATTAAAATATGTTTCATAGAATTGTCAAAGCTGACTTTTTTATGTTTGACACAACTACATACTAGTTTTCTGTGGGATTTAGTATCTTTATTACACACTCACGATTTGTTAGGGGTGGAAGAAAATTAACGAACAATTTCGTTACAAACGAACATTTTTTTATAATTTCTTACAGATACAAAACAAAATTCACAAATTAAAAAAAAAGCACAATTTTTTAACCCTTTAATGCATGGTACCAGAAAGAGCGCTTAAAACATTTTTTTATTAAAACGAAGGTAATATTTGGCATCAAACTAAGAAAAATGAAAAAAAAAAATAATAATAATTTATAAATATGAAAAAAAAAAAATGTTTTAAAATAATGCAATAAAAATTAATAGAATGAAAACAAAAATCAAAACATTGACATGTTTCCAGAATACCACCAGACACAACTTTCTATGGAAGAAAAAAAAATTTTCGGGTAAAAATATTGCCCCGCCCCCGGTAGATAAAATTTTTGATATTTGGGAAAAATTGGTATTGATCCCAAATTTTTGGACATTGGACAATACAAACTGCTCTGGAAGCCTAATTAAGCAGTAAATTGGCGCCACCTGGTGTTCCAGCATCAAATTACATCTAAAAGTAAACAGTGGAAAAAAAAAGTGAAAAATATTTTTTTTGAAAACCCATTAAAAACATCATTGAACAAAGGGTGACACCGGTGTCACGCGGTGCATTAGCACAAGACAAAACCATTCCAAGCCCAAATCCATTGATTAAAATACTACAACAAGAACACGATAAAAGGTAAATAAATAATTAACCGAATAGATTTCACTAAAACCGTGTCTTTAGTTCATGTCAATCATGTCAATCTAATATGACGCAAAAGTCTTCCCGACATGATAAAATGTCAGGAAGTGGCTTTATAACCCTGTCACAGAGGAGAAAGTTGGATAATCTTTAATCATTTAAAGATTGATTAATTAATTAATTAAATTAATTGCGACTTGATCTGGAAAAGATAAGGGTATTTTTGATACCCATGAGGAAGCTTGGCCCCTGACAACAACTCGATGGCATAATCTCAGGACCGATGGGTAGGCAATCAGTTTAGGAGATTGTAAGTGGATCTTGCCTTTTACCAATGGTCTTCGTTGGATGCTATGGACTTGGTAGTGAGTATTACTATCACGTGGTTTCAGATGAAGACGATGTAGCAGACTGGGACTGATGAAATTACCAGCCAAACTTGAATCCAATTATGCTAAGCTGTAATAGCGAGGAAGAAGAGCAGTGAATGACCACAGAAAAACAACAGCACATACAATCTCAGAGGTGGTCGCACTGGACATTCAGGACGCTGATGACCCGACCCAGCACAGTACAAACAGAGACCTAACTGGATCCGCAGAGAGCGTTCCGATGGCGTAAGGTGACAGTGGTCGATCTCCATTCCTTCTACGGGATTCGGTTCGGCTACTGACGGAAGTCGCAGGGCCACACCAGATATTTTAGCAACCGTCCTCTGCTGAGCTACGTGAAGTGATTTCTCAATAATCCCGTCCAAACCAAAACTTTCGTTGAGCAGCGGAAACAGATTGCACTTTGGGATCTAATCCCCTTCTATTTGCAGCTATGAGCAGCTCATATTAAACAGGATGAACGCAACGTCCACTGCAGGGGCACTCCAGATAGATTCAAGATTTTGTCAGAGAATTGAGCATATTAGCCAAAAAATAGTTCACATTGCGCGATGAAACCTTCCCAGTTCTCAGTTTGGCAGGTCTTTAGGTTAGCTAACAGGGTTGCTTCATGAATGAGAAACGGACAGGGGAAATGGTGGAGGTAGAATGGCCACAGATGTTGTCCGAAGTTGTTGTAGATCCGCGGATTATCCTCCATCCTGCTCCATAATCTCCCGGTCTGACGTTCTGTATTGCTCACCCTCAATCAGAGAAGCAATATGTAAGCATATATTTATGTAGCAGGGCCACCGGTTCGTGGAGACACAGGAGGCGGAGACGTGGGTATGAAAATACAAAAATGATTTATTTAACACAAATTAATAAAAACTGGTCCGAGACGCATACACGCACGCACACATGCACACTCGCAATGGACCCCTCAGACAGCGTTCCTCATCGACCGATCGGTTTTTTCGGCTCCCGCACACACACTCCACCACACACCCGCAGTGACTTGACAACAGCAATTGATACACACTGGAGATTAGTGCACCCACGACCACCACCAGCACTCCCAATCCGTCGCTTGGTTTCGCTGCCTTCGGCGAGTATACAATTGCACGCACTCACACACACACACACACACACACACTTCGGACTGACGCACCTCGGGTCACACACAAGCACGCGTGCACACACACAAGCACGTTTCACGACTGACGCACCTCGGGTCACACTCATGCACGCGCGCACACACACAAGCACGCCTCACAAAAAAAAAAAGCGCTTTGAAGCCGCTTTCCCGACCAAATATGGCCCTCGCGTCGCTCCACCGCCGTGTAAGAACCAACCGGCGTCCCAGGCACAAACCACAATTGCGGGAAATCAAAGCAGCGCCGCACTTGCACGGCCGCAGTCTCTCACACAGCGAACCGGAGTTTCTGTCAGCTATACTACATTTATATTCAGTATATATCTACACATACACATATATACAGATATATATATATCTCAGATAAGTGGTTGTAAACAAGACTATTCCCCAAAAAATCATATTAAGTTTACAAGAAGCAGACGTAGCCGACGACAGACAGGGACTGGTGAACGTGACAGAGACTAAATAGTGTCCAGATGATTGGCGTCATGAGACTCTGGTGTGTCTGGCTCTGATAATGAAGATGGAACGGCTGGTGAGTGGGATAGTGGTCGGAGATGGTGGTGTTCTGGATGGAGTTGTAACAAATATAGTCCTATGGCTTTTTCCTCGCATTACTTTAAAACTTTTAGCTTCAAGTAGTCTTCTCAGTACTAGTAACAGTACTTTTACTTTGGAAAAAAATGTTCAGCTGATACTTTTACTCACAGAAGTATGTTTCAACTCTATTATTTATACTTATACGTAAATGATGTAGTTTGTTGCTACTTTTGACAGCACTGCTCTTCAGTCACTGATCATCACTCAAACCAGATTTTTACCCTTGTGATCATATTTGCATGATATGTTTATTCTGGTTTGTTCTGCAGAAGCAGCTGATGGAGACACAGAGAGAGTTTCAGCAGAAGATCCAGCAGCGAGAGAAAGATCTTCAGCAGCTGAGAGACTCTGTGGAGTCACATAAGGTCAGTCTGGAGAAGAAGAGAAGAGTCTGGAGTGAGTGTGATGAAGAGGAAGAAGCTGATGCTGCTGTGTTTCTGACAGAGATCTGCACTACAAGCAGTGGAGGACACTGAGAAGATCTTTACTGAGATGATCCAGTCCATCCAGAGAAGATGTGATGAGGTGAAACAGCAGATCAGAGATCAGGAGAAGACGTCAGTCAGTGAAGCTGAAGGAATCATGGAGAAACTGCAGCAGGAGATCAATGATCTGAAGAGAAAAGAAGGAGAGATAGAGAAACTATTACAGACACAAGATCACATCAGCTTCATTCAGGTAACAGATCTAGAGGAACAGAGGAGCTTCTCTTGAGAGCAGAATGAGCAGATGATGAGGAAGAGTCTGATGTTAGTAATTGTGTGTGAAAAGTGTGGTGAAGTTAAAAACAAATAATAGACAAATTAAGGCTGCAACCTTCGCTAAATTGAGTCTAAACCACGTCAAGCTACAAGTTAAACTTCTTAAAACACACAGAAACTAAAACTTAAGACATAACAGTGACATTCAGAAAATTTCCAGGAGACAAGAAGATGAGATGGTGACAGAATCCTGAAGATGCTACAGAAATACAAGAAGCTCTGATTTGATGATGATGATGATGATGATGATGATGATGATGATGATGATGATGATAATGATGATTTCTTTCTAGAGTTCTCCATCACTCTCAGCTCTGCCTGCAGATGTTCCCTTCACTTATTTGTCCTCTTTTGATGATGTGACACAATCTGTTCACCAGCTGAGAAACAAACTGGAGAAATTCTGTGACAATGAGATGAAGATTCCTGACAGAGGTGCATTTTCATGTCTAATAATATGAGTCTTGTTATTAACTGTAATCTATAATAATACACGTCCTAATATCTAAGCCGATAATGTTTTTTCTCCACAGTCATGAACATTGATCTCCGGAGCCGGAGGAACTTCCTGTGCTGTAAGTCTCTCAGAAAACCACAGAAACTCTCAGTGATGGTCTTCATGATCTTCAGGTTTAGTTTGGTGATGATCTATAATCCATGTCGTGTTTTATTTCCCTCAGATTCTCATCAGTTCAATCTGGATCTGAACACGATGAATAATCTTCTTCTGTTTGACAGAAACACAGTCACTCACACTTGCAAGGATCAGTGGTATCCTGAACATCCAGACAGATTTGATCATTATCCTCAAGTTTTGTGTGAGGAGAGTGTGAGCGGACGCTGTTACTGGGAGCTGGAGTGGACTGGAGAAACTGGTGTGTTAATATCAGTGTCGTATAAGAGCATCAGCAGGAAGGGATGGAGTCATGAGTGTATGTTTGGGTGTAATAATCAGTCCTGGAGTTTGATCTGTTCTTCCTTTGGGTTCACATTCACACACAATAACATGCAGACTAAACTCTCAGTGTCCAGCAGCATCAGCATCAGCAGGAGAGTGGGAGTGTTTGTGGATCATGAGGCAGGAACTTTGTCCTTCTACAGCGTCTCAGACACAATGACCCTCATCCACAGAGTCCAGACCACCTTCACTCAGCCGCTCTGTCCTGGAGTGTCTGTTGGTCCTGGTTCATCAGTGAAAGTGTGTGACATGTCTGAATAAATCCTGTGTTTGCTGATTCTATCACTTTATAATTTTAAATAGATGGGTAAATTAAGACTTCCTTATGAGTCTCTTTTCTTATACAAATCAAACGTTTGTCCAACTCCTTAAATCAAGCAGAATTTTGTGGTTTCAAATGTAAAAAGGTTGTTAAAAACTCAAATTGTTATTGTTGGAAAATTGTTCTGATCTTGAGCAAAATAACTGTTGAAATGTGATACTAAATAAATACATAAAAAATAAATAAAATGTCTGATTTACTGGTGTGGTAGACGATGAGGAGATGCTGTTGTGTGAAGAGCATTTTAACTGGAGAGAAGGTTGTGGAACAGTCAGAGTCACTGATCTTCAGGACAGATTGAGAGCTGCAGGTTCTCAGATGAAGGGATTGTGTATATGCAGGTACATACAGTAGAAAAGCATCAGTCTGACAAACTGTGACATCTTCATTGGATGGATAATTTCAACTGAGCCAATTTGATGGCATTAATGCTCGATTAAGGAAGAATTCAAGACATAAACCTAAACCGGCTGAACCTGAATACGTTGGATCCGTGGCACCTGGTATGAGCTTGGTTTCTTGAGCTATAATTGGTGAGCGATAGTTAATAGATCAATCTTTATTGGGTCAACGAATTCACGAGTCACGAGATTGAAAAGCGCGAGATTCCATGAGATTGAGAATATACGGTACAAAAAAGGGCATAATAAATGCACATTAAATGCTTTTTTCCCCTTGTTTAGAGAGGTTTATTTACCTGGCCACTGTCGCAGATGTCAGAATCGTAGTCATAGTGATAATCATAGACATTTTCTTAACACCAACTACTAATGAACAAAAAGCAACATTCTCCTTATAAATTCACACGTGCGCTTTGAGACACTTGAAACTGTGAACTTGAAATGGAGATAGGGTTGAAGGTTTTAATACTAGAGCAGGGTTGCACTTATTACCTACACAAGAACGAGTCGGGTGCTAGTTGAGTTTACAAAAACATACAATAAACAGAGAGAATGAGTGAGGAAACACAGCGGTCAAGTAAGTCTGCTATCAACTCGGACACTCTTGCACCTGAAAAAGGATTTTATTCTGAAGTGTGTGTTGACTGCGGTTTAAAGCCAGAAGATGACACTCAACAAACCATATGTAAAGTGAGCTGATGGCAATATACAGCAAACATCTACAGTTGAGGACAAAATAATTATAGTAATAAAGTATTAAACCTTTATTAGTGTCAGGGTTTGCAGTACCTGAGTTCTACAGACTTTTAGTTTGAAATTGTGGTTAGATCACGTGTTCTCAGTTCACTTCCTTGTTTATGTTTGTCATGTGTTTGAGTTTGATTTCAGTAGTCTGACCAGCCTGTACTATGAAGCTGGATTAGTTGGCTAGCCAGGTAAGTTTAGGGTTAGTTTGTGCCAATCCTAGGTTTTGGGTGCTATGAAAGTAGCTCAGCTGTGATCGGTGTTCATCGCCATAGTAACTGACGCTACACAGCTAACCTGCTCCGGGGCAGGCTATGTTCTGGATTTGAGATCGCAGACTGATAACTGACCAATTAGGTGCGAGTAAAGCGACATGTGACGCAAGTAAGTTTCCGTGTGTGTTACAATGGCTTGTCCTTTTCTTGCAAATCCTGTGGATATTGCCGCACAAATTGTTAGACGAGCACTTTGCAGAGAAAGAGTGTTTAGGGACAGGCAAAATCCCTTGGCTTTCCCTGATGCATATCTATTTGAAAGATATAGATTTTCCGCTGACGGAATCGCATATCTTGGCGAACTTCTCGAGCCACACATAACAAATGTTACACGTATAGTCACGCACTTACTGTACCGCAAATAGTATGTATTGCTTTGCGTTTTTTTGGAAACAGAAAAAATGTGTTAATATATCTCTTGTTGTTTGGACTGTTCTTTAGCATGCTTTGTGTATTTCACCACACGCTTATGGGATAAAAAAAGTATCGGCAATTTGGAAAGCTATTTAAGCAAAGCGGCTGCGCGCAAATTTCTAGCTCGCACGGGCATGAAGATATGAATTTTAATAAGCCGCGGCGTCGGTCAATCACCGTTATAAGTGCTTCTTTGCGGGACAAAGGCGGACAAATGCGCTCGAATCGGGGCAAAGTTATGCTTCTTCGCTGGAGTAAATGCAAAGGAGCCGCCTCCCAAATGTATATATACATAATGCATTCAGTAAAATCCGAGGACATGTATATGTATCTAGATCTAAATTACGCACGCATTGACGCAATCTGACATTTTTCTCCAGCAAACTTCTCTTGCTTTGGCCGCAGAGACCGTGTTACTGCGTGCTTGAAATATACTTTTGTACTCGTCGTACTTTTGAATTATTATTTCCTGCTCCTAGGAAATATACGGAGAAATATACGGACCGCCTTCTCTCCATTTCAAACGCGATTGGTTGTTCGGTGCAGACGTCACTCTTTTATGTGCACGCGCGCGTGAACTAATCTTAGCCTAATGATCAAAGCCTGCGTCGACAGAGACAGTTGTTACGCCGCTTCATGGGACCAATGAAGCCTGATTGCGTAGGTGTGGTTTTGTCAACTCGAAACTAATCTTCGAAGCCCGACTTTGTTCAACCCGCTTCATAGTACAGCTCTTGTTTCCCTTTGATTCGTGTGGGATCGTCGTGTTGGTGTGAGTCAGTTTGTGATAGGCTTTCTTGTTTCTGAACGGTGTTTTTGTTAAAAATGCAGCTGAATGAATTAAATGGATGTGTGTAAAAACAGTCTAGTAAAAAATGCACTACTACTAAAAATGACAATTTACATTTACTCACTGATACTGCAACACCACCACAACAACCCCTGTCTTTCTCCAGTATACAGGTGAGAAACCAGCTTAGAAGAATCAACGGTAGGAAGGCAGCCGGACCAGATGGCATCAGCTCCAGACTCCTCAAGTCCTGCGCAGATGAACTGTGTGAAGTCCTGGAACTAGTCTTCAATCTGAGCCTCAAGCTGAGGAAGGTCCCACAGCTCTGGAAGACCTCCTGTGTGGTACCAGTGCCTAAGACACCGCAGGCCAAAGACCTCAACAGCTTCAGACCGGTGGCTCTCACGTCCCATCTAATGAAGACACTGGAGAGACTAGTCCTGGGTCACCTCAGATCTGCTGTGGGAACCTACCTTGACCCACTGCAGTTTGCCTACAGACATGGCACGGGAGTGGAAGATGCTGTCATCTTTCTTCTGCACCGAGCTCTTTCTCACCTTGAGAAGCCCGACAGTAGCGTGAGGATCATGTTTTTTGATTTCTCCAGCGCCTTCAACACCATCCAGCCGGTGCTTCTGGAACACAAACTGGAGGAGGCTGGTGTGGACCTCTATCTGACGGAGTGGATCATGGACTATCTGACAAACAGGCCACAGTTTGTGAGAGCCAAGGACTGTGTGTCTGACACTCTGAGCTGCAGTGCGGGGGCTCCACAGGGGACTGTACTGGCTCCTTTCCTCTTCACTCTCTACACCTCAGACTTCAGACACAACACGGACGGCTGTGTTCTGCAGAAGTTCTCTGATGACTCAGCAATTGTTGGGTTGATCACAGGAGCTAACGATGCTGAGTACAGAGGACTCACTCAGGACTTTGTGGACTGGTGTCGGCGGAACCACCTCCTGATCAACGCAGGGAAAACTAAGGAGATGGTGGTGGATTTTCGCCGGCGACAGTCTACTGTCATCCCACCGATGCACATCCAGGGAATGGACATTGAGAGAGTGGAGTCTTATAAATACCTGGGTGTGCATCTGAACAACAAACTGGACTGGACTCACAACACAGACGCACTGTACAGGAAGGGTCAGAGCAGACTCTACCTCCTGAGGAGACTGCGGTCTTTTGGAGTGAGAGGGTCACTCCTGAAGATCTTCTATGACTCTGTGGTGGCATCAGCAATCCTGTACGGTGTGGTCTGCTGGAGCAGCAGCATCTCAGGCAAAGACAGGAAGAGACTGGACAGGATCTTCAAAAAGTCCAGCTCTGTCCTGGGCTGCACTCTGGACACAGTGCAGGAGGTGGGTGAGAGAAGGGTCCTGGATAAACTATCATCCATCCTGGACCTGGACTCTCACCCACTGGTGGACTCACTGTCTGCTCTGGAGAGCAGCTTCAGTGGCAGACTGATTCACCCCCGCTGTGTGAAGGAGAGATATCGCAGATCTTTCCTACCTGCTGCGATTAGACTCTACAATTTGAACTTAAATTTAAACTGGTGACTGGAACTATGCTTATGACGGGCAGGTTCATTTATGGTCTGTGTTTGTTTGTTTGTCTATTATGATGTGTGCAGTGCGTTATGGTGATGTTTGTTTATTTATTTGCTTGGATTTGTTTTTGCTGTTGTGACGTGAAATTTCCCCGCTGTGGGACTAATAAAGGATTTTTCAATTCAATTCAATTCAATTCAATTCAATTAAAAAAGCTTGTTTTAAATTCAAACGGCACATTTGGCTTTGCTGAGGTATTGCAGGTTGAATGAATGTATTACCTTTATTGATACCACTGTGGGAAAATTTGATTGACAGTAAAAAGTGTCAGTAGAAAACTAGTAAAAAACAATAATAATGAAAAAAAAAACAGTGAATAGAGATGCATATTTACAATGAAATAGAGGTACACATTTATAAGTATGATCAAACCTCCTGCCAGTTTCTCCACTCCTCCAATGTCATGGTCATAATTACATTTTTTTCTTTCTGTTCTCTTTTAAGCTGCTTTCACACCTGCCTTTATTTAGCTCGATTGAATCACACCAGAGTTTGTTGTGTTTGCTACGGTTCGTTTGGGCAATCAAACTCTGATCCGCACCAAGAGTGGACCAATCAAGCTCACCGAGGCCGTTTGAAAAGTGGTACAAACTCTGGTCCGAACGTGAACCGTACCAAATGCGAAATCGACAGCGCCTTTACCTCATGAGAAAGCTGGGAAGATCACGCCTCCCTCCACCCATCATGACCACCTTTTACAGAGGAACTATTGAAAGCATCTTGAGCCTCGGACCCTGCAGAGGATAGTGAGGACAACTGAGAAGATCCGGAGCATTTGAACCCTCACGACCACACTGTGCAACAGTTTCTTCTCTCAGGCCATCAGACAACACTGCGTGAAGCTGAGGAAGACCTGGAGCCCTTCACACACAGGACTGTATCTCAGCACATACATCTGCATTGATTATCTGTCCACTTCACTCGTTCTTTTATTGCTTCTCTGTCAGTGGTACCATGAAAACTATCAGATCAGTCTTCAACAAGTGAATCTTAAGAATGCCTTGGATGTCTTGCAGGGTACCACAGCAAGAGAAGCAAGAACAAACTGAGTGGAATGGATAATCAATGCAGATGTACGTATATGCTGAAATACAACCCTGTAAAATGTTTATGTAAATGTGTTTGTGCTTTAATTTAAAGTCTAAAAAGAGTTAAAGACCTGCGAGCAAAACATGCAAGCTTCTCATTGGCTCTTCTAAGGAACAAAATTATCTGATGATTTAGAGTTGCCGATTCTTTTTCCACTTAACGTTCACTCCTCATCGGCTGGTCATCAAAATGGCATTTGATCGCTCCACGTGTTGAGATTCAAATGAACCTGACTCAATTAAAACCAGAAAACCAAACGAACCAATTATCTTAAAATAAATGTGAATTCTCGTTTTCTCAATCTTTTAGCTGAAATGGCTCCATAAAAATTGCACGTTAACATCAGTTTAAGAGAAACCCAGGACAACATTGTTTTAAAGACACATGCACATTATTTTTAATCACGTCAATTTTTTTATGAAAATTCCAAGTGTCATGATTTATTTTTTTACAGTGCAGTAAAACACCTTTTACATTTTAAAACACACACTTCTGCTTGTCTTCAAGAGTAATGATCGATTTGTTTTGACTTTATTCATAAAAGTCACTTTTTCATAAAAGTCACTACATTTTTGTAATCTTTTAAAGCAAAAAAAAGTCATAGAGTTGATCAGTTGAACAGTGAAAAAAACAGCAAACACAAAATGTATTCAGACACGTCACACACTTTCAGGGTCACACACTTTCAGTGATGAATCTACATAGATCCAGAACCCAGGACAGAGCGGCTGAGTGAAGGTGGTCTGGACTCTGTGGATGAGGGTCATTGTGTCTGAGACGCTGTAGAAGGACAAAGTTTTGGTGTCATCATCTATAAACACTCCAATTCTCTTGCTTCTGGACACTGAGAGATCAGTCACAATGCCATTGTGTCTGAAAGAGAATCCAGAAGAAGAACAAAACAAACCCCAGGACTGATCATTGAATCCAAACAAACAGTCATTACTCCATCCCTTCCTGCTGATGCTCTTATACGACACTGATATTAACACACACTCTCCAGTCCACTCCAGCTCCCAGTAACAGCGTCCGCTCACACTCTCCTCACACAAAACCTGAGGATGATAGTCAAATCTGTCTGGATGATCAGGATACGACTGAACTGTGTAAGTGTAAGTGACTGTGTTTCTCTCAGACAGACGGAGACAATTATTCATCGTGTTCAGATCCAGAGTGAACTGACGAGAATCTGAGGGGAATAAAACACAACTTACAACATAAATCAACATCAATAATCGAACTAAAGAAGTACTCTGTTCACATTTCCTTCTCCAGAACATCTTAAGACCATCACTGAGAGTTTCTGTGGTTTTCTGAAAGACTTACAGCGCAGGAAGTTCCTCCGGCTCCAGAAATCTAATTTCATGACCTTGACTGTAGAAATAAAAATACTGAAATATAATATGTTTCTGTTCCTCAGACTTACCCATTATTCAGCAGAAATGTACCTCTGTTCTGGATCTTGTTCATCTCATTTTTACAAAGATTCTCCAGTTTGTTTCTCAGCTGATAAACAGATTGTGTCACATCATCATAGGAGGAAAGAGAAGTAAAGGGAACATCTGCAGATTCAGGAGGAGCTGAGAGTGATGGAGAACTCTGGATAAAAGAGAAACTCAATTTCATCATCATCATCTTTGTCATTGTCATCACTTCTTGTGTCTCTGTAGCATTTTCATCTTATCGTTTTCTCTCCTGGAGACCAATTTTCAAAGTGTTCATGTCACTGTGATTTTTGAGTTCAGCATAATTTTGTTGACGACAAGCAGAAATCAAAGTTGACATTGATTGACAAGACATGTTGTGCCTTCTGCAAAAAAAACTGGTGCAAGCACATTCTGACGCACATTTTGCAGCCTTGCAATCATGTGGCGCGAAGGTACCAATTTGTGGCTGGATGACTTGCATCAAGATGAGAAGCTTGTTTCTTTCTCAGCCAAAACGTGTCAAGTTCCTCAAATTACTTACAATTTGCCAAGCCCGGGACTTTATAGGGGTCCCTACAGTCCCACTCCTGGGACCCAAATTAGCTGTATTTTGTAAGGATTGCTCCAAGCTATTGTCCAATTGTTTAGAGTGACGTCTAAGCCAAGCTGCTGAAGAATATCAAAGAGGGATGTGCGGCCCTAGAACTTTAAGACTGGTGGCTCAGGAGCGCTAGCTAAGCCTAGACCAGGAAGAGCTGAATGTTTTAAATCCCCATCTCTTGTGAAGACCGATTTCGCCACACAGTGGAGCAATTTGTAAAAACATTCTCCACGGTCCAACAGCAGACCTAACCCTAACCCTAATTCTTAAATTGTGTCTGTCTGGAAGGTTGCAAAACCAACTTGCAGCTCCTGCAGAGGCGTCTCGCAAAAAGACGTCTCAACCCGCAACACCACCACCAGCGAAAGACAATAAATGGCTTTGTAAGCAGATCTGACTAGTGCATAAGCCGTCCTAGAGGAGGAAGAGCCATTAGAAGTATGCCATAAGAACTGTAAAGCTCTAGCAATCAAGCTCCTATTTGTTTGCATCCCCTCAAGTTGTCATGGAACAGAGTTGTGGCAATTATTCATCTTCCTCTTTCACTTTCTTGGAAAAGCCAGGGAGTGACAAAAATTGTTCAGCTCTCCAAGGTTTTCACAAAAATGTTCAACCTGTCCCTATCACAGGCTATCATCCCTGCCTGCTTGAAGTGATCTACCACTATCCCCAAAAAATTATCCACAGCAGGGCAGTAACAGCAAGTCACCCGTGTCTTCACCAAGTGCCTGTAACGATTGGTCTCGGGACACATCAAGGACTGCCTTCCTCCAACCTTCAACCCTCACCAGTTTGCTTACAAAGCAAATAGATCAACTGGGGATGCCATATCCATCACCATCCCAGCTAGGACTCCACCCACTCATCTGTTCCTGGAACAAGGACATTCTTACAAGCAGACCATCTTACCTTCTCGCTTAGCCACTGGAACAAGCAACGCTACCTATTACAAGCTAAATAAAATTGGATCAAATTGCCTTGTTTTTTTATTTAAAAGTAGTCTTCTTCCGCTGAGAAATTGAGGCAGTCACCCATCAACCCTACCCTTCAATAAAGGAAAGAAGACTCACCCGGCACTCAGTAGTGTCTTATACAGGCAGTCCACGCCTACCTGCAAGAAACTGAGAGCTTCGGTGTAGGTGAAAAACGTTTCGTCCCGCATGCGTCCCCAACACCTTACCAAAAACCAAATTTTACAACCTAGGTAGTTAGGTAATATACAGGCAGGTCCTTTCTGCTGTGGAACTGGGTAACACTGACTGGGTGTGCGCCTGTGGACCCAATTCAAGCGTTCCTACCCAGATTGACTAAGTCACTAAAGAGTTTGCTCAGGACTTCCTAGATCTGTGGCATACTGAGTTATGATATCTGAGTTTTGAACTCAGACTGGTGGCCTGTAGTGTTCCCTTCTGGCTAGGCCAATCTTGTGCCAATGAAGATCTGCCCTAGTGAGTAGGAATCGTACAAACAGGGAACGTCCTGTGTAACGTCTACTGTGTCTTTGGATCGGTGATGGATGGAGACGTTCCGTTCCACCGCCACCTCCGGACTGCCACTCAAAGGCTGAATACCCAATCAGCTTCAGTCACTGACCATGGTATTTACATGCCGTTTATGTCCTTCAAGATAGAGCTAAGGTGAAGAACCATCACTTTCTTCAGACTCTCAGGCAAGACATGATGTCTTATTCTCTCAGGGAACCAAGGTTACACAAGTAAACAGGATGATCTGTTAGATCTGTTACCTGAATGACGCTGATGTGATCCTGTTTCTGTAAAAGTTTTTCTATCTCTCTGTGTTTTCTCTTCAGATCATTGATCTCCCGCTGAAGTTTCTTCATGATTCCTTCAGCTTCACTGACTGACGTCTTCTCCTGATCTCTGATCTGCTGTTTCACCTCATCACATCTTCTCTGGATGGACTGGATCATCTCAGTAAAGATCTTCTCAGTGTCCTCCACTGCTTGTAGTGCAGATCTCTGTCAGAAACACAGCAGCATCAGCTTCTTCTTCCTCTTCATCACACTCACTCCAGACTCTTCTCTTCTTCTCCAGACTGACCTTATGTGACTCCACAGAGTCTCTCAGCTGCTGAAGATCTTTCTCTCGCTGCTGGATCTTCTGCTGAAACTCTCTCTGCGTCTCCATCAGCTGCTTCTGCAGAACAAACAGTTCATTTCAGATAATCCTCATTGAAAATTAGGAACTGAATCTTGAAGACAAAGAAAAGGTGTTTATAGTAGATATACAGTATAAGAATATGATTTCACGTAAGTTACAGTAGGGCTGATGATCATGTTTCACGAGATTATCAGCAGAATAATATTTTATTAGCATCCGATTTCTTGGTTTAGACATGTCCCGAGCACTTAAATAGGCCGGTCTCCTATTGTCTCCAGTAGAAGACGTGCACAAAATGACTGATATTGAGAAACATTCCTAGCGCTTGACATGGCCTGGAACTGTGTGTGTGATATTTGTGTAATGTGCCTTAAAGAGAGCTCTTTGTGTGTGTGTGTGTGTGTGTGTGTGTGTGTGTGTGTGTGTGTGTGTGTGTGTTCAATTACTGTAGTAGTAGTAGTAGTAGTAGTAGTAGTAGTAGTAGTAGTAGTAATTTATTGTCATTACATCATTGATATTCAACAATTCGGCGAAATTATGGAGAGAGGGTTGCTGCACTTTTATGCGCCGCCACTATCTTCCTGGAGAAGTAAGCGTTTGCATAGCATTTCAAACAGTTCAGACATACTTACTTTATTATCTCCTCAGTTTTCTTACCAGTGTCTCTTTCCTCTGAGCTGCTGCTGATACAGTGTCGTGGTCTTTATGTTCATCCATCACACACAACACACACACACACTGTTGATCCGTCCTGCAGAAAACCTCCAGAAGCTTCTGGTGTGTGGAGCAGATCATCTCCTGCAGTCCATCAGTGGCTTCAATCACACGATGAGTTTTTCCTCTGAACAGATTCTCGTGTTGTTCCAGGTGAGTTTGGCAGTAGGAGTTCAAACACTCCAGACACGACTTGACGGCTTTATATTTTCTTCCTGTACAGACGCCACACGGAACATCTCCAGCTCCAGCGTCACAGTCAGAAGAAGGTTTGGAGATTAGGTTTTCCACTATCTCAGTCAGGACTTGCTTTAACCTCTTTTTAGCTAAAGCAGGTCTTGGACTGAAGGTCTCTCTGCACTGAGGGCAACTGTAGATCTTCTTCTGATCCTCCAGATTCCAGCAGTTAGTAATGCAGCTCCTACAGTAACTGTGTCCACAGATAATAGTGACCGGATCCTTCAGGAGATCCAGACACACTGAACACAGAAACTCATCCTCACAAAATTCTGCCATTTTACTGACACAGACACGCAGCAGCGTGAAAATTGAAATTTCAATTTTCTGTATGTATGTACTGTACATATGACAAAACTGACAATAATGCTGACTTTGACTTGTTTTTGTGTTTATAAGGCATTGAAAAGCACTTTGAATTGCCTTGTGCGTGAGTTGTGTCATACAAATAGTCCTGCCTTGCTTTGACTCAAGAGTCTCTATTCTCAGATTTATGCTCGTGATTTTCCTCTAACCTCTGGCCTGACATTTATAACAGTATAACCATTGTTGTTGAAAGTTGTTGGACTGGTTTTTCCGCACTATTACAAGATGTTTGAAACTGGTGTTTGTGTGTGTGTGTGTGTGTGTGTGTGTGAGAGCGTTGTAACGTTCGGAACCTGTACTATGTGCCTTTAGACATCGTGGCCGGAGTGACGTGGTGACGTCAGGACCAAGAACGAGAGGAGAAGAGCATGTAGCTCTGACGCCGTTTGGTCCCATCTTTATTTTACTTTTACTTTATTTAATAATTTGTAACGCTCTCTAACGGGTGCACGGACGGAAACACTGCCCATTAAAGAGTTTTGGTGAGCTTCCCATCCTCCGCCTTTATTATTTTGCGGGACACCGGTGGCCGACGCGTTACAGCGTGTCTGTAGCTGCGATGTCTGTTCATCATATTTCATTCAAAATGCTATTTATAAGAAACTACAAAATGAAAAATGTAGATTGAGACAGAAAGATTTGTCCATTCCTCAAAATAATCAACTTCTTCTGTACCTGTTATAACAGGGGAAAAAAGTTGAATGAAAAGCAGAATTTTGATACAGTCCCTAGTGAGAGTTCAGTGAGAAACAGGAAATTAAAATCATCAGTGTTTTTACCTGTGAGTCTTTGTCACGCCTCATAGAGAAACTCCGCCCAGATTTACCTGAAACTATCTTCAGTTCTGAGAAAGTGAAAGTGAAAGTAAAGAGTCGTGGAGCTGCTGCGTGTCTGTGTCTGTAAAATGGCAGAAGCCAGATTTTCTCAGGATGAGTTTCTGTGTTCAGTGTGTCTGGATCTCCTGAAGGATCCGGTCACTATTATCTGTGGACACAGTTACTGTAGGAGCTGCATTACTGACTGCTGGAATCTGGAGGATCAGAAGAAGATCTACAGTTGCCCTCAGTGCAGAGAGACCTTCAGTCCAAGACCTGCTTTAGCTAAAAACACCATCCTGACTGAGATGATGGAGAAACTCAAGATCAAACCTTCTTCTGACTGTGACGCTGGAGCTGGAGATGTTCCGTGTGGCGTCTGTACAGGAAGAAAATATAAAGCCGTCAAGTCGTGTCTGGAGTGTCTGGAATCGTACTGTCACACTGATCTCGAGCGACACGAGGAGTTTCACTCTCGTAAACGTCACAGAATGATTGAAGCCACTGATGGACTGCAGGAGATGATCTGCTCCACACACCAGAAGCTTCTGGAGGTTTTCTGCAGGACGGATCAACAGTGTGTGTGTGTGTTGTGTGTGAAGTATGAACATAAAGACCACGACACTGTATCAGCAGCAGCTCAGAGGAAAGAGACACAGGTAAGAAAACTGAGAAGATTATGTTCCATCAACATCTCACATGCTTCAGCAGTGTATAAATGAAATAATTACGAAATTATCTATTAGAGCTTTAACCTTCAGTCACTGATCATCACTCAGACCAGATTATTTCACACATCATTACGACACATGTGTCTTCTGGTTTGTTCTGCAGAAGCAGCTGATGGAGACACAGAGAATGTTTCAGCAGAAGATCCAGCAGCGAGAGAAAGATCTTCAGCAGCTGAGAGACTCTGTGAAGTCACATAAGGTCAGTCTGGAGAAGAAGAGAAGAGTCTGGAGTGAGTGTGATGAAGAGGAAGAAGCTGATGCTGGTGTGTTTCTGACAGAGATCTGCACTACAAGCAGTGGAGGACACTGAGAAGATCTTTACTGAGATGATCCAGTCCATCCAGAGAAGATGTGATGAGGTGAAACAGCAGATCAGAGATAAGGAGAAGACGTCAGTCAGTGAAGCTGAAGGAATCATGGAGAAACTGCAGCAGGAGATCAATGATCTGAAGAGAAAAGAAGGAGAGATAGAGAAACTATTACAGACACAAGATCACATCAGCTTCATTCAGGTAACAGATCTAGAGGAACAGAGGAACTTCTCATGAGAGCAGAATGAGCAGATGATGAGGAAGAGTCTGATGTCAGTATAGTGTGATGAAGCTAAAGTTCTGTACTTTTCATTTCAGAATAATTAAATTAGTTGACGAATATTGAGATAATTAACAAATAATAATAATAATGAGTATTTGTTAGGCGCTTTTCACAGTTTTAACTGTCTCAAAGCGCACGTGTAAAAATGTAAGGGAAGTGTTGCTTTTTATTCATTTGATCGTCTGGATTGTTGGTGTTGACTAAGTGGCTGCAGTTATGACAAGACAAAGACAAAGACCAGTGAGCAAGCACATACGCGACAGTGGCCAGGTAAAAAAAACCTCTTTGACAAGGAAAAAAACCCTGGGGAGAACCCGGCTCACTATAAAATAATAGACAGTAAGAAGGCGGCAACAAGAAGCTAAACCATGTCACGTTACAAGCTAGACATCTCAAACACACTGAAACTTAAACTCAGACATCACAGTGACACGTACACTCGGAAAATCTACAAGAGAAGAAAAGAAGAGATAGAGACTGAATCCTGAAGATTCTACAGAGATTCAAGAATTTTTGATGTTATGAAGTGGATGGTGATGAAGATGATGATGATGATGAGTTTCTCTTCTTTCTAGAGTTCTCCATCACACTCAGCTCCTCCTGAATCTGCAGATGAATTCTTAATTTCTTTCTCCTCTTTTGATGATGTGACACAATCTGTTAATGAGATGAGAAATAAACTGGACATTTTTTGTAACAAAGAGATGAAGAAGATCCACGACAGAGGTACATTTCTGATGATTTATCTCACTTGTAGAACTTTCTGTCAGAAATGTCTGAGGAACAGAAGCAGATAATGTGTCTGTCTCTTCTTCTCCACAGTCACTGTCATGAGCATTGATCTCTGGAGCCGGAGGAACTTCCTGCGCTGTAAGTCTCTCAGAAAACCACAGAAACTCTCAGTGATGGTCCTTATGATCTTCTGCACAATGTGACAGAAGAGTTCATGTTCAGACTGATTTATCTAGTGTTTCAATGTCACATTCATGTCCACGGGCTCTCTGTTTGTTTCACGATTCATGTTGTATTTTATTTACCTCTCATCAGATTCTCGTCAGTTCACTCTGGATCTGAACACGATGAGTGATTGTCTCCGTCTGTCTGAGAGAAACACAGTCACTTACACTCACACAGTTCAGTCGTATCCTGATCATCCAGACAGATTTGATCATTATTCTCAGGTTTTGTGTGAGGAGAGTGTGAGCGGACGCTGTTACTGGGAGCTGGAGTGGACTGGAGTGTATGTGGAGATATCAGTGTCGTATAAGAGCATCAGCAGGAAGGGAGAGAGTCATGAGTGTTGGTTTGGGTGTAATAATCAGTCCTGGAGTTTGTTCTGTTCTTCCTCTGGATTCACATTCATACACAATAACATGCAGACTGATCTCTCAGTGTCCAGCAGCATCAGCATCAGCAGGAGAGTGGGAGTGTTTGTGGATCATGAGGCAGGAACTTTGTCCTTCTACAGCGTCTCAGACACAATGACCCTCATCCACAGAGTCCAGACCACCTTCACTCAGCCGCTCTGTCCTGGAGTGTCTGTTGGTCCTGGTTCATCAGTGAAAGTGTGTGACATGTCTGAATAAATCTACTGTTTGCTGATTCACCCCTTTATAACATAAAAATAAATAAAATCAGAATGAAACTTCACTAAGTGACAATTTATTACTTTCTCAATCAATACTTGTGAAATGTATTAATAAAGACAAATCGCCATCCACTTTTTAACGGTGTCCCACAAGGGTCAATTTTAGGGCCTCACCTTTTCTCGCTCTGTTCAATCCTCAGACAGTGTGGATTCTCTTCTCCTTGCTCTGCTGATGACTGTCTTTATATGATTTATATACCTCTACAGGCATATAAATTTGCTCCCATCAAGGGAGCTCGTTTTTTTTTTTTTTTAAGCACAACAGTAAAAAAGCAGAAGTCATTGTGTTTTGGTTGAATTGCTCTGCTGAGCGCTCCGTGTAGACCAGTGGTTCTCAGATTTTCTTGGTCTCTGTGGAACAATCTCGTGCCCAGAAGTGGTGGTCCAGCAAAAAGTGGTTTCTTCGGGACCACCCCAATTGGAGACACCCAAGAAGATGAATCGATCTTCTCGACAATATCTGCATCTAAGAGCCGTGCCAGTTCTTTTGAAACAGCATCACGAACAGAGAAGGGTATCTGATGGGAAGTACAGCATCCGATGTGTTAATTCAGTGAGCAAAGTTCTTCACACATCCAAACGCAGCATTTTGTGTCTGTGGTGTAGTCGGAGCATGAACAGAAGCAACTTGTGGAGAAGGCATCACACTGTGTCCATCAAAACAGAGCTGAAGACCTTTAATGAGGTCCGTGCCTAATAAAGCACCTTCTCAACTATAAAGAAGGTTCTTTGGAATGTGAGACCAGACGGGCAGTAGGAGGCTGTAAAGGTGCAGAGTAGAAGTGCTGGTCACACCAATGTCTTGGCAGAATTGACACAGATGAACCAGAATCCACAGTAAGCCACGTTCCTCTTTGGCAAAAAATGTTCCTCCAACGCTTTAATTGCGTCATCCAGCTTGTCACCAGTAGCAGGCGAAGTATTAAAGAGTCACTGACCTTCTGAACCAAGGAAATGGAGAAGAAGAGCATGTTTTCTCCGAGCTGGCCAGGCTTCACCAGTAGCATTAGTAACTAGCAAATAGTTCTGAAACATCTTTAGCCACGTGGCTAATGGAATCGGCGGATCACCGGGACACGACACAAATGGAGCTGGAAACCAATTTTGCTGTATTTTGTATGAATAACACAAAGTCTTCTGGAACTGATTTCTTTTATTATTTTAACATCAGCACATTGCATACGCTCAACCAACAAACTCTTCACTCTTCTCCTTCACTCTCACACACATGCACATTCCGAACTGTAATACGCATGAGAAAACCGAAATGCGCCATCTACTGACCTTATAGTCCTTAGCATATACAACTAAATCCTGTTGCTACACAGACAGTCCACCAGGAGGAGCTGCTGAGCAGGACTGTAACACCTGCTACTGTTATGATGTGCAATGAAATAATAAAACAGAAATACATTTTGGCCTTGACACTGGAGGAGTGGAGAAACTTTTAGGTCTGATCATAAGAATCTGCAAAAAGTAATTGAAGCCAAGCGTGCTGTTACGAATTGAAACAGGCTTTTTTTTTTTTTTTTTTTTTTTTAAGGGAATTTGCATCTCCTTGCGCGTTTTTTAGTAGGCTGCTTTTTCACACATCCATTCAGACGGATCATCACAGGGTTGATCATTCCATCCATCTTGTTTAGTCACAACACAATCTTCCTCTCCAGAATTATTAGGTTCACCTGGTCTCCAGAATCTGTGAGAACAAAGCAGCATTAGATCTTTGAAACGACAACAGTGAGAATCATGTATTACTTAATAATAACATTCTGTGTTTTCTCACTTTAAAATCAGTTTGGTTCCATCAACCCATTTCCAGTTCTTTTCTTCTTCTATGTCAGTCAGACCGATCCAGACTCCTTCAACCTGAATGTGACGTCTGACAAAGTCCTGATGGAGTTTCACAGTAACAATAGATTCATGAGGTTGTTGACATGTTGATATGTCACTCACTTGTTCTTCTTCACTGTTGATGATGATCAAATATGCTTTTCTGTTCTGACAGTCTCTTCTACTTTCAGTCCAGTTCTTCTTCTCAGTGGAAATGAAGTAAAAACTGTTTTCATAGCGAAGCCATTTGTCTGTCATTCACACGTAAGAAACCACAGGAAGTGTTGAAACCTCTCTGTAGTGCACATCTCATGAAGATTGAAGGCATTAAGTAGATTATGATAGGAGATATTATTAGAAAATAACCTGTTTCGGATGAAATCATCCATGATTTTTTATTCTCTTGGTTTATTTCTTTGTCCAGGTGAATCCGATTGCTGATGTTGGTCAGTGGCTGGTTTGTGAAGTTGTTGATGTTGTTTAGTTGCTGGTTTGTCTGGTTTGTAAAGTTGTCCAGTAACTGGTTTCCTTCATCAGTGAAGTGTTTGGTTTGGACACACATCAGAATTTTAACCATCAGCAGAAGGAAATACAGCAGAATCAAACACACTGTAGCTGCTCGGTAGCGTTTCACACACACACTTCCTGTGAAACCACAGACATGAAGATTAAACGACAAAAACACACAAACAAAGAGCTTTGCAGGTTATTTAGTGTCTCACCAGTGTTGTGAAGCTCCAGGTTTGTGTTGGTTCTGCAGTCATGATCTAAGTTCTCATAAATGTCTTCCATCCTCTCCAATCTGTTGCGTTCCTCAGACTCAGGCCTGATCACATCAACAGAAGTCTCCTCAGTCATTTCTGAGTTAGTCGTTTGCTTTTGGTCCATTATTTAGCTTTTACTAACAGTTTCTGTCTAATACAAAGACACTAGTGACTCTGAAGTTCAGCAGTAGATGTCTTCTGCTCTTTTGACCATCACACCCGTTCCGCTTATTTTAACACTTAACCAAATTGCCACTTCTTCTTCTAAACAGGGCGGTCACAAAACAGACCTACTTGTGGGCAAATATATACATTTATGATTATGGTTTTAGGATATCTCCCAAAAAAAATGGCTGCCCACTATATATATACCGTGGTACCTCACCTTACTAAATACATTTGTGTCGAGGTCAATTTTGTTAAGTGAATTTTTCATATAGTGGGATACATTCTGAATGTAAATGGCTTCAATCCCAAGCCTTTGTGAATTCAGACAAAATGTTTTCACAAATTATAAAATATTGGCAATAAATGTATTTTAAAAAAGCATGTTTCATATTACTACTACAACGTCGTTATGAATAAAAAAAATACATTAAAAATTGATTCTGTGGTAGTACTTCTCGATTATCCTGAAACCGTTGCATCATATGTTATGTCCGCATTAATATTTCTAATAACATATCAATTCAGACTCATTTGGATTCCAAGAAAATGCACAACTCTGTTTTCATTTTGTTCGTATTTTTACTAACTTCTTCAACAGGACACGAATACCCCGCACATAAACATCTTCACACTTCACATCTTCCTGGATGAACCTGGAGGTCCAGCAGTTGGGTGAACCAGGAGGTGACACCATGTTGACTGAGGTGAATGGTCCATGGATCCACACCAGTTTGCGTACAAAGCAAACGGATCCACAGAGAACGCCATACTCACAGCTCTCCATGCCACAACCTCTGGAGCTGCAGGTGATCTATGTGCGGAGGCTTTCTGTAGATTAGAACTCCAATCTGTGGGCCCACACACCTCCAAGACCCCCAAACTCAACAACAAAAAAACAATCTGCTCCTCAACACCTCAAAAGCCTCAACACCTCAAAATCAAAGGTTCATTCTCCATGGCACATTAGCACGACTGTGTGGAGAAGTTAGACATCTGCTGCTCAATATAGAAGAGGATCTATCCTGGGGAGAATGATTACAGTCTAGTTGTAGTGGAGATAGATTATATTTCTATTGAAAAACCTTTATCACAAACTAAATTGTCTCACTTTTCCTCTTCGTTATCCTTCATTAATAAGTCTGACATCTTCAATATCTGAGAGAGGAAGAAAAAAATTGTGTAGTTTTGCAAGTAGCAATTATCACAAAACCATCAACAGTAAAAAGTCAGACTGTCAGACACAATAAAAAACTTAAAAGAATAAAATGATACAGTAAAGTGAGAACAGGAAAATATATAGCATCAGTATTTTTACTTGCAGAGTTTGTGTAACGCCTTATACTTAAACTCCGCCCTGATTTACCAGAAACTACCTTCAGTTCTGAGAAAGTGAAAGTGACAGTGAAGAGTCGTGGAGCTGCTGCGTGTCTGTGTCTGTAAAATGGCAGAAGCCAGATATTCGGAGAATGAGTTTCTGTGTTCAGTGTGTCTGGATCTCCTGAAGGATCCGGTCACTATCAGCTGTGGACACAGTTACTGTAGGAGCTGCATTAGTCAACACTGGGATCAGGAGGATCAGAGCAACTTCTACAGTTGCCCTCAGTGCAGGAAGAGATTTAGACGAAGACCTGCTTTAGCTAAAAACATCATCCTGGCTGAGACGGTGGAGAAACTGAAGAACAAATCTTCTTCTGACTGTGACGCTGGAGCTGGAGATGTTCCGTGTGGCGTCTGTACAGGAAGAAAATGTAAAGCCGTCAAGTCGTGTCTGGAGTGTTTGAACTCCTACTGCCAAACTCACCTGGAACAACACGAGAATCTGTTCAGAGGAAAAACTCATCGTGTGATTGAAGCCACTGATGGATGCAGGAGATGATCTGCTCCACACACCAGAAGCTTCTGGAGGTTTTCTGCAGGACGGATCAACAGTGTGTGTGTGTGTGTGTGTGATGGATGAACATAAAGACCACGACACTGTATCAGCAGCAGCTCAGAGGAAAGAGACACAGGTAAGAAAACTGAGAAGATAATGTTCCACTAACATCTCACATGCTTCAGTTATAGCAGGTCTGAAATGAAGGTCTACACTGTAACTGCTAATTACACGCATTCACACACACACACACACACACATAATACCTGTCAAATATCATATTCAGTATATAATTCTTTAAATCACTTATAAAGACCTACACGGTCTAGCTCCTGTATATCTCAGTGAGATTATTACAAACGTATTACCAAGGCGACAGCTGCGCTCACAAAACTCGGGCCAGCCTATAAAACCTCAAATCTCCAAAACCTAAATAGAAGGAAGATAATTTGCATATTTACCACCAAAACTCTGGAATGCTCTGCCTAGCACGATTCGAGTCTCAGAAACAGTAAGTCAGTTTAAAACTAGACTGAAGACGCATCTCATCAATGAAGCATATGTTCTCCTGCAATAAAAACCACATCTAATAACTGAATATAATCATATAGAAAGGCTGCATAGTCTAGTTGCCCGGAACTGAAACACATCTGCACCAAAGAGTGTCAAAATCATCATCTTCAAGTTTTGCTAATGCTCCTGAGCGCTGAGTTCTGTACTATTCGCCTGAAGATGTGTCGGTGCCACCGGATGGATGTCCATCAGACTCCTTGGGAAGATGGCATCTCTTATGACTTTGAGTTAATCTTTTCTTTAATGTGGCTCCCCTTGACCTTCCGACAATATGGTGCCGCTGTGTTTTTGTGGAGGGATGGAGCCTCATTTACAACTCCAGAGGGAGATGCGTGAACAGCCATCTCAATGATTTTGTAGTGTAAGAATTCCAGAGGAGACTGGCACGACTGTGGCCGGGTTCTACCCAGTGTTTTTTCCTCTCACCCCGTTTTTCTTTTTCCATTTTTTTACCTGGCCATCATCGCATCGGTTGCTTCCTCAACGGTCATCATAGACATAAAACACCCACAAACAGTGGACAAAATGTTCTACTTTTAAAAGTTCACACAGCAGCTTTGAGACAGTTGTAACTGTGAAAAGCGCTTTTCAAATGCACTGAACCTGAACTAGAAAACTACAGCAAACTAATCTACTTGAATTTCAACCTTCAGTCACTGATCATCACTCAGACCATTTTCTTTCAATTACAATGATTATCTAACATGTTGCTTGTGGTTTGATCTGCAGAATAAGCTCGAGAAGACACAGAGAGAGTTTCAGCAGCAGATCCAGCAGGGAGAGGAAGATCTTCAGCAGCTGAGAGACTCTGTGGAGTCACATAAGGTCAGTCTGGAGAAGAAGAGAAGAGTCTGGAGTGAGTGTGATGAAGAGGAAGAAGCTGATGCTGGTGTGTTTCTGACAGAGATCTGCACTACAAGCAGTGGAGGACACTGAGAACATCTTTACTGAGATGATCCAGTCCATCCAGAGAAGATGTGATGAGGTGAAACAGCGGATCAGAGATCAGGAAAAGACGTCAGTCAGTGAAGCTGAAGGAATCATGGAGAAACTGCAGCAGGAGATCAACGATCTGAAGAGAAAAGAAGGAGAGATAGAGAAACTATTACAGACACAAGATGACATCAGCTTCATTCAGGTAACAGATCTAGAGGAACAGAGGAACTTCTCACGAGAGCAAATGTTAACGGACAGGGTGTCAGTAATTGTGTGTGTAAAGAGTGTGATGACGTAAGTTGTTACAATCCTGTGCTTGGCTCCCACTGGTGGCCGAGTAGGGACGAGGTCTTGGACTAAATTACAAGGACTTATAATAGCGTTAGGGTTTGGGATTAGTTATAGTAATAGGTTAGTTTTGCTATTTTTGGGGTTGCAACTCACAGTGTACTGGGACATCAATGCCTTGTATTTATGGTCCTCCAAAAAGTGGTCAACACGCAATGGGATACTTAACCATTTTATTAGTAAAAGCAATTCTTACTAATTCTTGGGGTCCAGATCCCAGGACAGAGCTATACTTTCTAAAATCGTCGTTGACCAGTCGACAAGAAGATTAGAAGGAGATTGAACCCTAAATATGCTACAGAGGCAAAAATGTCTGCTGTGGTGATGATGATGATGATGATGATGATGATGAGGTTTCTCTTTTCTCTAGCATTCTCCATCACTCTCAACTCCTCCTATATCTACAGCTGTTGCCTTCCCTTATTTCTCCTCTTTTAAAGATGTGACACAATCTGTTCATCAGCTGAGAGACAAACTGGAAACGTTTTGTAACACTGAGATGAAGATGATTCACAACAGTGGTAAATTTCTGCTAATTTATCTGCTCCGTTCCGGATCATGTGGAAATGTCTGTCAGAAATGCCTGAGAAACAGAATCAGTTAATGTTTCTGTCACTTCTTCTCCACAGTCACTATCATGAACATTGATCTCTGGAGCCGGAGCTTTTTCCTGTGCTGTAAGTCGCTCAGAAACTCTCAGTGATGGTCTTCATGATCTTCTGCAGAAGGAAACGAGACAGAAGAGTTCATGTTCAGATTGATTTCTCTAGTGTTTCTCAGTCAGACTGTGTGTGTGAGCTGTAACTCACATTCCAGCAGCACAACAGTGAAATAGATGATGAAGATTCTTCTGTAGCTGATACAGTGTGAAGAGTCTCATCACCAGAACTTCACCACATTTACCAGAAACTATTACTGAAGCTCCAGATTTTACACGTTACTGTATAAAATCCAAAAATCTACTGTACAAACATCTGGACACACACACACACACACAAACACAAACACTCATTAGTTATTGGTGCTAATTTTTAATCTGTGATGTGTTTTATTTCCCTCAGATTCTCGTCAGTTCACTCTGGATCTGAACACAATAAGTAATCTTCTCCGTCTGTCTGAGAGAAACACAGTCACTTACACTGACACAGTTCAGTCGTATCCTGATCATCCAGACAGATTTGATTATCCTCAGGTTTTGTGTGAGGAGAGTGTGAGCGGACGCTGTTACTGGGAGCTGGAGTGGACTGGAACTGGAAATGCTAGTGTGGAGATATCAGTGTCGTATAAGAGCAGCAAGAACAAACAGATTCTTGATAGTTGGTTTGGACATAATAATCAGTCCTGGAGTTTGAAATGTGGTTACTTTACATTTTCCTTCAGACACAATAACATAGAGACTGATCTCTCAGTGTCCAGCAGCATCAGCAGCATCAGCAGCATCAGGAGAGTGGGAGTGTTTGTGGATCATGAGGCAGGAACTTTGTCCTTCTACAGCGTCTCAGACACAATGACCCTCATCCACAGAGTCCAGACCACCTTCACTCAGCCGCTCTGTCCTGGAGTGTTTGTTTATCCTGGTTCATCAGTGAAAGTGTGTGACATGTCTGAATAAATTCCATGTTTGCAGATTCGTTCACGTTCACAAAAATAAATAAAACTAGAATTACACTTTATTAATTGACTGGTTTCTGATTAGTTCAATTCATTGATTCGTTTTTGGGATGGGAAAAATGGCAGCGGATGAGATGCTGCGTTTCGCTTGACTCACTCACACTAAACTCGAGATTATTGAATCCACCGATGACAGAGTCTTTGTGGACGACAAACTCTTAAACTGTGTGAAAATGAAGAAATAATTTTGCTTGTAACGAGCATCTCAGAGAGCAGTCACTCACCATAGAAAGTCCCAAACACAATCCGAACGCTGCGTTTCTCATAAATGTGGTAACATTTTGTATCATTATGACGATGTGAAGGCAAAAGGACATAAACAACACAACGATGTGCCTGAAAGTGCTAAACGAAAGTGGGGACACAATTCCAAGGTTTGTCTCACACTATTTGGATGAGCTAGATCATCTTGACATCTCTGCGCTACTGGCACGGATGGAGGACATAAACAATTATATGCGTCGCAAGAAACTAACAATTCAGTCTCGAACTACAGCTTTTGAAAATCTACATATTGTTGTGAGATGTTGGTGTTGCTACATGTCAGTGGAGAAGCATGTTGTGACTGCCCCCCCCCCCCAAACGCAATGGCATACAACATTCCAAATTTCATTAAAACTTGGTCAGAGCATATCGTGCTTTTAAACTAGCTGGTAGTGTTTATAAAAATATCGTTATTTTTGATACGTATGATACTGAAAAATCTGAAACGATACAATACTGTGACCCAAAAGTTTGTGTGTTTTCGTGTTTTCAGGGTTCTCGGCTTCGCGCATGAGCACATTATACACATGGTCAGATGATGGCGAGTGCGTTCTTAGCAAGCAATTTAAATCGAAAAAGCGGTAAAGAAGAAGTTTTCAGACAAATGAGCGCAAGAAGCCTGTGGATGCAAAAACCTCAAGATCCAAGCATTTCTATAGAAACACCGAGTAGGAGAAGCAAACTTGTTGAAAGAATCACGATAAGGAAGTAAAACACGAGTGTTTTGAAGTTGTGATCTAGCTTGCTCTTCTGGTCATAACCCATAGTCTGAACAAAGGTGAACAATGGACATTTTTCTTTTTCAATGACTCTTTGTTTCCTAATTCCGCATAGTGGTCTGACATTTGATCTGAGAAAAGCGCTAGATAAATAAACTTGAAATTGCAGTGGTTTTTAAGTGCATTATAACTAAAGCTGATTTGATTTGATTTAAAGTGGGAGTTATGTTCTTGTATTGGAGTAGAATGGCGCCATAAGAGCCGCACCAGTTGGTTCCACTGGAAGGACCTTCATTGCTCCAGTATTGTAAAAGCTTGCCACAATATCTTCAGCTTGTTACGCCCTTATAAAGCGTGAGAATGTGTTTGTACAGCCTAATCTTACCTCAGTATGTGTGACATGACCCACCGATTGATGTTAGTCGAATACAACATACAAATTGTACGAAAACAAGTGAAACGTGTGATATGAGGGTTGTGGACACTAAGGAATTTAACCCATTAGGTTTACATAGACAGGGTGAACTAATTACACAAACCTGAAGCAGTAGCCAGCTCTAAGCTATGACTCCTGGGAAGCAGGTTGGAGTCAATGTGTTGCTCAAGGACACAGTTACTACGTACGTCATTACCTACTGGACAGAGATTAAACTCGAGCTTCTTCTGCCTGGGTGTCTTATACCTACTACAAGCCCAGATGTACCAAATCAGAAGAGTGAGCGAGGCCAAAGGGACTAAATCTGAAGAGTGTGGTAAGAAGGTGTTAGGAGTGTGTGTGCAGTTTGGATGAGGTGCATGTGGAAGCAGCACTAATATTAAATTTGTGATTTGAATGCACTCAAATGTGTGCCTTGCAAATGGACAATGCATGCAAATATGTTTCAAGAAAGGTTTCGCTGCATTTAATGTGTATGTGTATTTGACACTGGTTGAGTGAATTTCATTGACAGTCCTGCAAAACCAGAATGATTCTCTGAATCTAATCAGACATCTGAATTTCACAGTTTTTGTCAGTGTCTCGCCATGGTTTCAATTAACTCAAATGTTCAAGACAATCAAAATTCCCCAATGTTTTGAAAGTGTGAAGTGCGGAACACTCTAAGAAGGGCTATTTGTTCTCTGACCGGAGCAGGAGTTTGGTTCGCATAGCCGGCAATAAGTCCAACATGGTTGTCTTTTGTCTCCTACAACATGCACGAATAGTTTGCTCTTTACAGGTGGGAAGACAGATCCTGGCTCAGGTAGAGAAGTTCAAGTAGACCAAGGAGTGTCACAAATGAGGGTAAAAAGGAACGTGAGATTGCCAGACAGATTGGTGCACAGGCAGCAGAATTGAGGTGCCTATGCACCAGGTTTGTACCAGTCTGTCTTGGTGTAGAAAGCTTTAAATTTACTGTTCGATTTGCATTCCAACCCTCACCTATGTACAAGGTCACATATACAAGTGGCGGGAAATGAGTGTCCTTCGCAGAGTGCCAGCGTGCACCCTAGGAGGTAGGGCGAGGAGCTCTGTCACCCAGGAGGAACTCGGAGTAGAGCCGCTTCTCCTCCACGTTGAGAAGAATCATCTGGGATGGCTGGGTCATCTATTTCAGATGCCCTCTGTGATGTTCCGAGCATGTCCCTTCGGGAGGAGAAAAGGGAGACCCATTGAAGAGACGTCTCAAAGCTGGTCTGGGAATGCCTCTGTGTTCTCTTGAAGGTGGCAAGAAAGAGTGAAGTTTGGGAAGTGGCGAAAGTGAGGGAAGTGTGGCCGTATCTGGTGAGGAATCTCCCCAAAAGGATGGATGGACGTCCTGAGAAAACTATTTTCCAAAGTGTGGCAGGTGGCTTCAGCCTGTGTTAAAGGTCCAACTTAATCTGAAGAGTGTGGTTGGTAGCTGTTGTCGTCAGACAAACTATAGCAGAGCGTGTGTGTGTGTGTGTGTGTGCTGATTGGGTGCAGCACATGTAGAAGCAAATTGTTGAACTTGTGATTTGCTTGCAAACAAACTTGAGCCTTGCATCCAGACATGCAAATGGAGATGTTGTACAACAGACAGGCATTCTCCTCCAGAAATCCAATGTCACCAACCTACCAGTTGCACTAACACCAGTGGCGATGAAATGCTTTGGAAAACTATCGTGTGATCTCTTCTTCCACCATTCATGGATCTACAATAGTTTGCATACAGAGCAAACAGATCCACAGAGGATGCCACAATGACAACTCTCCATGCCAAAACCTCTGGACAATCAGGGGAGCTATGTGTGGATTTATTTTTTCAAAATACTGCTCTGCATCATACCATCCTGCCCCATAAACTAGTGATTACATTTCTGGATAAAGGACTCACGGATCACAGTCAGAGAATGAGAGTGTGCCCACACACACATCCAAGACCCTAAGACTCCACACTGGTTCACCTCAAGGCTGTGTACTGAGTCCTCCGTACTTCTCTCTGTACACATATGACTTCACACCTGCACACCTCAACAACACCATCATCCAGGACTCATAACAGGGGATGGCCTGCATACAGAGACAAGGTGGACCAGCTGCAGATGCAGGTAGAGCAATCGGCTCCTCAACACCTCAAAGACAAATGTGGTGATCAGTGACTTTGATAAAAAAGGAAAAGGGTTATTTATCCACTGCACATCAGCTGGGATTGTGTGGAGAATTAGTCAGATATCTGCTGGTCAACATAAGGAGAATTGTCTGATTAGCAACTTTTTAATTCTTGAATTTGTGTCCAGGTTCCTAACGCCAATGTAGCTATTGCTAACCTGGATTAGATAATATTTCTGCTGAGGGCATTCTTCACTACCATAAACATCTCACGTACCTTCTTCATCCGCCTTTATTAGTGGCAGCTGTGGTCCAGTGGTAGTTGTGTCCGAGAGGTTTCAGGTTACAACTCTCCATGGCTGGTTCTAGAACCAAGTGTGCTTGGGCAAGACAGCTTAAGCGGCTCAGTATTTGTGTGTGTTCACTTCCATTGTGTGGAAGTGCACTTCACTGGATTAAACGCAGAGCACAATTTCGATATGGTTCGCCATATGGACAAATCTCACTTAGTCACTATTAAACCATATGACGCCTTCAATATCTGAGAGGGAAAAACACTGTGTATAAATAAAATAAAATCAACCCTGAAACATGATTTAAACTGATCCAGTTTTATTGTCAGACACAATTAAAGGACTGATTAATTCTGTGATACTGTTTAGTGAGAACAGGAAAATATAAAGCCTTGACCTTTTTGAAACTCCGCCCGAAACTATCTTCAGTTCCGAGTAAGTGAAAGTGACAGAGCAGAGTCGTGGAGCTGCTGCGTGTCTGTGTCTGTAAAATGGCAGAAGCCAGGTTTTCTCAGGATGAGTTTCTGTGTTCAGTGTGTCTGGATCTCCTGAAGGATCCAGTCACTATCAGCTGTGGACACAGTTACTGTAGGAGCTGCATTACTGACTGCTGGAATCTGGAGGATCAGAAGAAGATCTACAGTTGCCCTCAGTGCAGGAAGAGATTTAGTCCAAGACCTGCTTTAGCTAAAAACACCATCCTGGCTGAGATGGTGGAGAAACTGAAGAAAAAATCTTCTGCCGACTGTTGTGCTGGAGCTGGAGATGTTCCGTGTGACGTCTGTACAGGAAGAAAATATAAAGCCGTCAAGTCGTGTCTGGAGTGTTTGAACTCTGGAGTGAGAAAACTCGGACTCGGAAAACTCGGAGTCGGGTGACGAGGGCTCGGATGACGAGGGCTAGGAGGGCTCGGATAACGAGGGCTCGGACAGCGAGGGCTCGGCGTGCTCGGACAGAGCTAACCCGGACTTGGAAAACTCACGATCTGAAAACTCAGGCTTGAAAAACGCGAACTGGAGGCTCTCAGACTCGGAAAATTCTGAAAATTTGGAATGCTCGGAACACTCAGATCCAGGTACTGTTACCTCGATAGCTGTTCCTGGAAGACACGAGGGACTCGGATGTGGACGGTAGGGACGAAACAAAGAACGAGCGGACAATGGATGGAACGAGGGGGACCGGAGAGCGAGGGACCGAAACGACAGGGAGTGGAAGGACAAAGAATGGTAATGAAATGTCCGCTGCCTCCGTGACCGGCCGGACCGGGAACCGGCTCTAAGCGAACACGGCGGCAGGGAATTAAAAAAATACAGAGGTAACTCAGACAATAACCAAGGGAGAACACGAGGAGCATACGGGGAAACATGACGCCGACCGCGCGGGGAACAACTTCGCAGAGAGTCCGGCGAACGCACGCGCCCGACATCCAACGCACCAGCACACCGCGCAGCCGGCGAACATGCACGCCGAGCACACGCCGCGCCCGCACTCCAAACACCCGGCAAACGCGCTCGACACACTCCCGGCGAACGAACATGGCGGACAACCGGCAAATACACGCGCCCCACATCCGCCAATCCCGTACGCTGCGCACCCGACGCGCACGCACGCCAAACGCGAGGCGAGCATGCGCGCCGATCACTCGGAACAGATACGGACGCACACACGGAATACAACTCGGAATCGGAAACATAATCAACAGAAAACTCGGAATATACGGATTTGGGGAACGAAGGGCACGGAAACAGTCCAGGTGACGAGGCTGGGTGAAAGAGAGGGGGCAATGTCTCTGACCTGAGATGTCCCATTGGTCTGCCGGCTCAACTCCTCTACTCCAGTATGGTTTATGGTCCGTTGTTCTGTCACAAGTCACGCTCCTGGTGACGAGCGTGACTGACGTAGACTTCAACCAAACGGTGACGGTGAAACAAAGGGGTTTATTGGAACTGACACAATACAGGAACGAGGAGGGGAACAACGAGGAGACAAGGAGACTGAGAACACGGGAAAACTGGGAATGTCCTTAGAAACAGAAGGTCCAAATGTACACACTAGGGAGTGCTGACGACAACGGACAAAGGGATACACACTGAGGAGAACTTAAATAGTGCAGATAATCAACGTACAACATAAAACAGGTGTGCGCGACAAACGAGGGATGTGACAAGGGGTGGAGTCCGGGCGCGCAGGGCGGGCAGAGTGTGACATATATGAAACAATTGGGAGAATATTTATAAGGAATTGAATTATGTTTTTAACATATGTGTGTACTACCTTCACTCCTTTTTAATATATTTATTCTATTCTACAATTCGGTTGAATATTTTTAAATGGAATGTTTAAATGTTTAAATGGAAATTTAGTTTCAAAATTGTTCATATATTTCAATCGTTATGTCTTTTTTAATTTTTTTAAATGTGTTAAAAACATGTTTAATAATTTCCTATATATTGGATATATGTATGTATTTTGAAAATAATCTCACTCGCTTGAAACATATATTAGTACAATGTTTCTTGGATACATTTCTTCTGCTTTAAAGCTTTAAAGATTCGACTCCACACCCCCCCCCTGTCGCGCGGCAGACTTAGTGTAGTGCGGCCGTCGGCTTCGATTTTTGAGAAACGTGAATTTCCGTGTGCGGCGCTTCTCCGCCTTCGTTTCCACTTCTCTCACATTTTCTTTGCACGTCTGCACGACTCCTTCAGTAAGCACAAACGGGGCGCCGCAAATATGTAATAGAAAATTGCTTAGCGGACGTGCCGTGCCGCCCCCCACGTGACATGAAAAACACCGCCCTGGGTGACTTCCCCGTTCGCCCATGCCTAGAACCGCCACTGCCCTCCTTGAAATGCCACGTTATAGTGTAGGAGATACATTTTTGCAGGGCTAAAAACCCCCTGGAATGGTCAGACTAAGTGCAGTTCACAAACCGGTTGTCCATCAGTCCACAAGGCAACAAGAAACCGTGGGAAGAAGGTGTATGATTGACTTGGATGATGTATCATCAGACCTTCGACCAAGTTTCTTGGACACTTGAAGAGTGGCGCTGCGCTGTCAACCGATCACCACCTGGTGCTGAGTCTAATCCAAAGGAGAAGGAGGAACCTTAGTGTGAGGGTCTGCTGGGAATATAGTAGAAGCTATAGAATTAGGGATGGATGTCTCAGAGGCGGATTCTTTTATCACCCTGGCTGAAATCCCTGAAGAAGTCGGAAATCTCCTTAGTGGCAAGGTTCCGGTTGTCGATGAAATTTGCCCTGATGTCTCTGGATGTTGTTGGGTTGTCACAACTGGCACGCTTGTGCAACAATGCATGGAGGTCAGGGTATATACCCTTTGAGTAGCAAACCAGGATGGCTCCTATTTTTAAAGAAAAGGAGACCATAGGGTGTGTTCCCACTATAGACGGGCCACACTTAAGACTACCAGCTAAAGTCTATACTGCAGTGGAGAGGAGGATAAGGCAGGTAGTGGAATCTCAGATACAAGAAGAACAATGTGGTTTTCGTTCCGGACGGGGAACATTTGACCAACTCTACTCCCTCACAAGGATGTTTAAGGGTTCATGGGAATACGCCAATTAATTCTACGTGTGCCTACTAGACTTGGAAAGGGTGTTTGAGAGTGTCCCTCATGGTATCCTGCAAGGGGTATTTCGGGTGTTCTGGAGTGTGGGCTATCCGTTCTATGTATGACTGGAGCAGGAGTTTGGTTTGCATTTCCGCCAATAAGTGAAGCCTGTTCCCAGTGCATGTTTGACATGTTGGACAGTGCATTCCCAGGCTGTTCATTATATTTATGGTCAGGATTTCTATGCGCAGCCAAGAAACAGACAGGATCTGGCTTGGGGACCACAGAGTTTCATCTCTGTTTTTTGCAGATGATGTGTGTGTGACAACTTGTGTGACAATGAGATGAAAAAGATCCATGACAGTGGTACCTTTTTGCTAAAGACTTTAGGAACACTAGTAAAGAACATCAACAGGTAATGTTTCTGTCTCTTCTTCTCCACAGTCACAGTCATGAACATTGATCTCTGGAGCCGGAGGAAGTTCCTGCGCTGTAAGTCTCTCAGAAAACCACAGAAACTCTCAGTGATGGTCTTCATGATCTTCTGCTGAAGGAAACATAGGTTATTTAGTTTCATTATTGATGATGATTCATAAATCATGTTGTGTTTTATTTCCCTCAGATTCTCGTCAGTTCACTCTGGATCTGAACACGCTGATTAATCGTCTCCGTCTGTCTGAGAGAAACACAGTCACTTACACTCACACAGTTCAGTCGTATCCTGATCATCCAGACAGATTTGATCATTACCCTCAGGTTTTGTGTGAGGAGAGTGTGAGCGGACGCTGTTACTGGGAGCTGGAGTGGACTGGAGAGTGTGTGTTAATATCAGTGTCGTATAAGAGCATCAGCAGGAAGGGAGAGAGTGATGAGTGTTGGTTTGGGTTTAATAATCAGTCCTGGAGTTTGTTCTGTTCTTCCTCTGGATTCATATTCACACACAATAACATAGAGATTAAACTCTCAGTGTCCAGCAGCATCAGCAGCATCAGCAGGAGAGTGGGAGTGTTTGTGGATCATGAGGCAGGAACTTTGTCCTTCTACAGCGTCTCAGACACAATGACCCTCATCCACAGAGTCCAGACCACCTTCACTCAGCCGCTCTGTCCTGGAGTTTATGTTAGTCCTTGTTCATCAGTGAAAGTGTGTGACATGTCTGAACAAATCATTTGCTTGCTGACTCGTTCACTATAAGATTTAGAAAAGTAAAACTTAAAAAAATAAACATGTCAATCTATTATTTTCTAATTTGATACTTTTACTTGGTGAAATTCACAAATAAAATCAACCATTTCTCTTGAAGTCAAGCCTTTAATTGAATATGTAATAATTGTTCAAATTGTAAATGTTAATGTTGGGAAACTAAAATACATTTAGTGACACTGGTCCACGAAGGAAGGAAATTGAGGGAAAATGGGAGGCATTTTGCAATGATAAAAGTAAAAGCTTATGCAAACAACCAATGTGGTCTTGCCATAAGTTCTAGAATGCCAACATGCCCACATCTGGTTGTGGAGCCATAAGTGCATTTCACGTTCCAGGTGTTCTCTACACAGCATCAGACACCTTCTTGACACAAGAGCCAATCAGAGGAGGACAAAAATCATCTGCAATTTGTCAGCAAAATATGGGTTTTTGGTTTGCGTTCTTCAAGGTGCACCTTGATTATCACTTCTCTGAAGAAAAAAGCTTCTTCTCTGCAAGGGCTTTCCCAGTAGCTCAGTCTGTAGAGTGCTTGTGTTTGAAATGCTGGATCATGGATTCGCTTCTGAGGGAAAGCAGGAATAGGTGAATTGTAAAAATTGAAAGAGAGAGAGAGAGAGCAGAGCAGCCAGCACGAGATGTGGAGAGTTAGAGTTAAATGTTAGTCGAGCTTTCCTATGGCGGCTGACTGCTGCAAGATTTTTATACGGCGAAAAATACAGTATATATGGTATATATATATATATATATATATATATATATATATATATATAATTTTTTTTTATCTTATATATATATATATTATTTTTTTGCTCGTGGGCCTCACTGACATTAAACTTTAATAATAAGGTGGGGGCCACAAACTATTGTCTCTCAGGCCGCAAATGGCCCGCGGGCCGCGAGTCTGAGACCCCTAGGAAATCTAAGATGCTTTGGATGAAAAACGAGACAAATAATCACAGAGAGGATACGTTGCATCAGTCCATCCAAGCTGAGCCATCACACTGACTGTTAAGACATTGTCATTTATTTGTTTGATAGCACGCTGTGTAAGTTTGACAGATGTTCTGTATCCGAAAAATTTGTAAAAATCTGAATCGTCAAAATTTAGCTCCTGAGTCCTGATGTCCTCGTCTGTGTACTGACGTCATCATTTTCCCACCCTGACGTGCTAAAACCGATGGAGCATGTTGTCGTGGTCTTAGAGCGCCCTCTAGTGGTCTCCGATCCTCAAAGCACATTTTGCAGTTATAGCATGGAAATATGACATAGAAAATGTGTAGAAATGTGTAGTGAAGTATAGAAAATGTTGGAGAATAGGATGGAAGTTCTGTCGGTCGCAGTGCGAGACGCAATTTAATGTATTATTTACGGATCATTATGAGTCTCTTTTGTTAGGGCACGAAAGCATGATGAAAATAAATAATTATTATATAGTAGTAATATAAGTGATATCTCCAATACCAAATCATGTAAAGAAATTACTCTTCTAAAAACAAAGTTAAAGTTAGTAAAGCAAATTTTAAAAGCAATATTATTTCAGAACACGGGACTCTAGAGGATAAAGCTTGATTCAAATGTTAGAGTAGTGAATGTGTGCTTTTTAAAAAGGAAAACTGCATAAAACTAATGCTTTTATGAAAAAGACTGAAAAATGTGTTTATGTTGTGTGTTTATGTGTTTATAAATGTGTTTATGTTTATGATTGCTAAATTAGGCTAAAACATGAAAGGAAGAGCGACAATAAATTAAGAGTTGCTTTCGACCCGTCAGAATAGTAGATCAGAATCAACTTTATGTTTGTTTAGTAACTTTTATTTTAACAGTGCAAGTACAGAGCCATTGCGACACTGGATTGAAAAAAAAAATCATGTGACTTTGGAGAAATTTCTCGCAATAATATCGAAAAGCATGCAGGCCGAAATCACGGCTAAAGGTCGTCGGACAATAAAGTTTTTTTAAATTTTTAAATTGGGTGTTTACGTAAAAATAAATGGTATTAAAGCCAGACTGCAAAACCCTAACAAATTAGATCAAAATCGTCTTTGCAATGTGACAGCGACCTCTGCTGGTAATGTTATGAACACCATGTTTCCAGTCATTATGTCAGGTCAATTCTGATCTAGCAGACATGTTTAAACGCTGTAAAAATCGTTTATAATAAATTAAAGCTATATTTATCATGATCAGTATGGTGAAAAGTACATGATTTATAATAAAAAATACGTTTAAATTGTTAATGTAAATGTTTGACAATTATAAAGTGCTATTTCTTTGTTTACCTCTCCACGTCAGAGGTCTCTAAATCTAGTTTAAAAACATATTTTTGCACATTAATATTGAAATTATGCACTGTGCATGTATTTTTAAACCGTAAGTTGGTGTTGAATTGTTCTAATATTGTATAATTAATTGCTCTTACATGTACTTCTTTTATCGTTTGTTATTTCGCTTTTGTAAAGCACTTGGGATCAACTACGGGTGTGTTTTTTTTTATTTTACTTTGTTTTTATTGATTGTTTAGGCACTTGCCTAAATTTACATAACATTTTTACAATTTTCCCCTTTATATAATCAGAACTTGCAGTTTTAAAAGTAACGGTGTTGTAGAATTTTTTTTATTTTGTATTTACTGTTCTACATGGATGCATTCATGTTATTTTAGGTTCAAAATCTGTGTTGCATATAGTTCAATAGCAAAATATGAAAACTTTTAATTAATCTTTAATTTTTGTTTTAATTGTTGTTTTGTTGGGTAAGTAGTAAGTGATGGTAGTAATTATGTTGTAAGTGCGACTGTGACAAATTTACAACTAATCACCACAGACCAGAAAACGTACACATTCTCTTTTATTGACGTTCAGCATGACTACGACATGTATATTAGCACGTGTACAGACTTTTTATGAGGTACGTCCGACTCGCAAGGCGTTTGCAGCTTTTAATACACCGTTTGTTTTTGTTGCGCTGGATTTCTGTCGAATGCGTAAATTCGTACATTTCAATTCTTTAAATTTGTACAAGTACGAATTTCAACTAGTTACATTTGTACAAGTACGAGTTTCAATTCTTTTAAATGTGTACAAGTATAAATTTCAATTATTTAAAATGTGTACAAGTACGAATTTCAATTATTTAAAATGTGTACAAGTACGAATTTCAATTATTTAAATTCGTACTTGTACAAATTTCTTTCAAATTCGTACTTGTACAAATTTCTTTCAAATTCGTACTTGTACAAATTTCTTTCAAATTCGTACTTGTACAAATTTCTTTCAAATTCGTACTTGTACAAATTTCTTTCAAATTCGTACTTGTACAAATTTCTTTCAAATTCGAACTTGTACAAATTTCTTTCAAATTCGTACTTGTACAAATTTCTTTCAAATTCGTACTTGTACAAATTTCTTTCAAATTCGTACTTGTACAAATTTCTTTCAAATTCGTACTTGTACAAATTTCTTTCAAATTCTTACTTGTACAAATTTCTTTCAAATTCGTACTTGTACAAATTTCTTTCAAATTCGTACTTGTACAAATTTCTTTCAAATTCGTACTTGTACAAATTTCTTTCAAATTCGTACTTGTACAAATTCCTTTCAAATTCGTACATGTGTACATGCATTCGTACAATGCGTTTCACACCACCTAGCATTGTGTGTCGGTAATTCATCGCTTGATTCCACATAACCTCCGTTGATTAAAAAAATGTCCGTAATACATTATTTGGAGCTGGTCCATCAGGATTCGCCTGGGCGAGTGTTCTTCAGCTTCCTGTCGGGAAACGAATGTATCATTTATTTCTTTCCCCCCGGTCCTCTAAATGCTGTGAGTCTTCAGGTGTTTGCTCATGTGTGTCTTCTGGGAGAAGCCCCGCCCACACTGCGGACAGGCGAAGGGCTTCTCTCCGGTGTGCGTCCTCATGTGGATGGTCAGCACTTCCTTGCGCGAGAAGCTCTTGTCGCACTGCGCGCAGGCGAAGGGCTTCTCGCCGCTGTGGCTCCTCAGGTGCTCGCTCAGGTGGGACTTCTGCGAGAAGCTCCGCCCACACTCGGGGCAGGCGAAGGGCTTCTCGCTGGAGTGGATCCTCGTGTGGATGTTGAGGACCTCGCGGCGTGAGAAGCTCTTGTCGCAGTGGGGGCAGGCGAAGGGCTTCTCGCCCGTGTGGCTCCTCAGGTGGACCATCAGCACCGCCTTGTTGGCGAAGCTCTTCTCGCACTCGGGACACACGAAGGGCTTGTCGCTGGCGTGGAGCCGCTCGTGGACCTCCAGGCTGGCGTAGCTGGAGAAGTTCTTGTGGCACTGCGAGCAGGTGAAGGGCTTCTCGCCCGTGTGCATCTTGAGATGTTCCGTCAGGTGCGTGCGTTGGGAGAAGGTCTTGTCGCAGTCGGGGCAGGCGAATGGCTTCTCGCCCGTGTGCGTACGCGTGTGGACGCTCAAGGCTTCCTTGCGTGAGAAGGTCTTGCCGCACTGGGAGCAGGAGAAGGGCTTCTCGCCGGTGTGAGTCCTCAGGTGGACGTTCAGGCCGGTTCTGTAGGTGAAGAACTTCTCGCAGTGGGGGCAGGAGAAGGGCTTCTCGCCGCTGTGGGTCCTCATGTGGACGGTGAGGACCTCGCGGCGTGAGAAGCTCTTGCCGCAGTAGGAGCAGGGGAAGGGCTTCTCGCCGGTGTGAGTCCTCAGGTGGACCTCCAGGACTCCTCTGCGTGAGAAGGTCTTGTCGCACTGAGGACACGGCAGCAGCTTCTCGCAGGCGTGAGTGCCGATGTGGTACTTGAGCTTGCTGTGGACGGTGAAGGTCTCCACGCAGTGAGGACACTGGTAGGTGTTGGTTTCCGAGTTGAAGGCCTTGCTTCGGTAGCGCTTGTCCCGCGCTGAGAAGATCTTCTTGCAGAGCTGACAGTGGTTGACCTCGGTGTGGATCTGCAGGTGGAACTTGAGGCTGCGCTGGCCGGTGAACTCCTTCTCGCAGTGGTGGCAGGCGAAGGGCTTCTTGCTGAGGTGGCTCTCCAGGTGCGACTGGAAGAAGGTGTCGTTGTTGAAGACGTCTCCGCAGTGGACGCAGATCAGCATCATTTCCTCTTTTGGAGCTTCGGCGGAGGAACTGTTCTCCGCCTTCACACCGCTCGTGGAGGATTGGTCGGCTACGCTCTCAACGTCATGCTTGTGATCAACGTCAGATGGTTCCTCACTTTCCTGCTTCTGCAAAACGGCTGCTGAGCAAAAAAAAAAAACAAATAAAAAAAAACAAATCACGATTTTTTTTCCAGTCAGACGATTATTCGGCAACGATAATTCTGACAATTTTATAAAAACATAAAAATGATTACATTTAGACAATTTAGCTTTGACTGAAGTGAATAGCATGAGGAAAAAAATTGTCTATTATTTCTGCTTCTAAACTCAATTTGGTCAAAAACGTGACTACACTTTTAACCGAAACCACTAATCGCGACAAATCACTAACGATGTCTCGATCCAACATCAGGACCTAAATTGGTCACCAAAAAAGCAATTTGTTAATGAATGTGGATCGGTTCTGATCGGTCAAATCAAAATTCGGATGATTACGTCACGACGTAGGTGACACCATCAATACCGATGAATCAAAAAAACGTCTGCGATGCGGGAATGATATACGATTGATGAGTGATCTGAACCAATCACAGTCACTTGATGGACATTTATACAATCTTGAACGTGTATCGTGATTTATTTTAAGGTGCGCATAATCCAGGAAAAAAAACAGCAAACTATTTCTACGCAAATATTTTGCAATTGTTTTTTTTTTCTTCTAAATCCGCTGTGGAACATTTAAAAAAGAGAACAAAATAACGAGCTAGCAAGTTAGCAAGAAAAAGGACGAACGTGTGTTTTCAATAATTGGACCGGAGCCCAAAAATGTGATCGCGATCTATTTAATACCATCATTCAATTGTTATTATAACATGTCATGTTTTGGACTACCCTGATTCAAATTTAGATACGAATTAAAAACGATAACATGATGTTAATTGTGAGGATAAAACCCATTAACCGATTTTTTTTTTTTTTTAAACATCGCTGCGAACTGTAAATTATTGCAGACGGTTTCATATTTTCGGTAAACGTGCCATACGATGACAGCAAAATCTACATCTAAACGTGACGCTATATTGAGTTTTAGCGTCGTCGTTCTTAAAGTCTAGAGTCAAATTTCCGACTGGATTGAAAATAAAAATAAACACCGACCTGTTTTCTCCCGATCGTGATGATCGCTGGACGCTACGATTTCTCTCGGCTCTTCACTTTCTTCTTTGATGACGCGCATCTTGACGAAAAAGCGTGTACGTTGTGCAAAATATGTTTAAAAAAGCGTGAATCACGATCACCAGTGATTAAACGACACAACAATAGAAAACTTCTACACGTACACGAAGGCTCCCACGCGCCACCATGTTGAATGACGTCACGGCACCATCGTCATTCCCGTCACGGCAGCGCCACCTAGCGGACAGTCCGAGAACTTCGTGTCGTGTAAAATAAGGTGGATCGAAATTATGGCATTAAAATGTCTAGTTCTACAACAATCTGAAAGGTGAAGAAATTTCAGCCAAAAGGAGGAATCTGTTCAAATCACAAACAGCCTTTAGCGACTTTCTCACATCTGTGCAGTTTTTCATTTTCATCTCATCCTGAAGGTGAAGATCTTGAAAAATCAAAACTGAAGAAAAAAATGCAATAAATAATGTGACTTTTTATCTTAGAAGAAAGTGACAAAGAAAGTGTTCAATTTATAACAGACTTATCGAAGTGGGAGGGCATTGATATTGTTACATTGATACAACAATATATTAATGTATAAAAGAAAACAATAAAAAAAAGAAGACAGAAAGAAACAGGAAAGCGAGAGAGAGACAAGAGAAAAAAACAGTTTATAGGTCATATATTAGCACTTGTTTGGACTATGTTTTATTGATTGTAAGTATTTATGAATAACTCATATAGCATGCTATTAATATATATGAAGCATCCGCTTTAATATATAGAAACTTTAGCATTTTATGCGCATCGTAGCCGCTCACAATCCGTATAAACTGTTCACATAGAATAATTCAACACTCGGGTCCTTGACGTTCTCACGCCATCAGATGAGGAAAAACCTCTAATAAAAATGATCTTGCCTCGCTTATAATACAAATACTTTACAACTATTTTACTCATTTGTTTGCGTTAAGTTTGCAGAGAAGGTTTGTGCGATCTCCAAAGCAAATACGATAAAACTGAGTAAATTCGCAAAATTACTTTACTCATTCGTAATTTTTTTGACGTAAACTTTACAAATGAGTAATAAAAGTAAAAATAAATAAAAGTAAACTTTACAAATGAGTAATAAAAGTAAAAACTAAATTAAAAGTAATTTTGACACACACGACAACTCTAATTTTACAAGAGTATGTATTGTTACAGTTTTGACGCCTTCACCCGATTGGTTAAAAAGTGGAGTAAATTTGCCCATCATTGTAACTATATTGGAACGAGTGTTAAATCAATAACAAATTTTAAATTATCGACAGTTTTTCAGCTACGTTTTAAGATTCAGTTTCATACCAGAGGTGGTAGTAGAAGTTCCTTCTCATAGCTCGGCTAATATAATATAAAGATTATATATATATCCTCATCTTCCCTTTCCTTCAAGTTAAGAAACCATTTTTTTTTTAAAGCGCCATCATAATCTAAATTATCCAGCGTGAACGTGGAGCTTTAAAGCGGCTGAAATGGCGATGAAGTGCAACTAAAATTGTTATTACTCATTTACATAATTGTTTATAAGTACAATAGCATTTAAAACCATGATTCTACTGGTTTTAAAAAGCTCCAGGGATTGAAGAGATCAACGTTGTAGGATCTGAAGCGTGAGAACCTCGTGGACCTGAAGAACATTAGAAGACTGTGACAATACAAGCCGTTCTTGGACCAGGAACCTCCTCAGACAACATCTCGGAGGCTTTCCAAAGCTCTGGCAGCTAAATACTCTCCTGTTACACAAAGGAGTAAAAAGCACAAAGGTTCCTGCAAAAAAAAAAAAAAATGGTAATACAATACGTGATTCAAAGTTGTGGATCTTTGAGCTTGTACAGTTTGTCTCCTTTCCTGAATTTGTCCACCTTCCGTCGAGGATTTGTATGGAATTAGACGAGTGCTAAAAATATCAAACGCACATTTCTAACAAACGAACGAAAATGCTTCACGTTTACGTTTTTTTTTTTTTTTTGCCTGCAGTCTTCACGGTTTTGTTTGAAACTTTTTTCGCTTCGTTTTTTCCCCCCAGTTAAAACTTCTGGCACAAGCTTCACGTGGGGGCGGAGCTTACTCTGATAGGCTGGTGGGAATGTGAATGGCATCTGCTTGACCAGGAAGTGTGGGAGGAGTTTAGCGAGCGCTTAAACACATTCAGATCGGAACATCATTGTAGTAATGAGTTCTGAACCAACGCAAACAAAAATTGTAATAATAAATGTTGTAAAAAAAAATTGTAATAACAATTGTAATTATTGTAATAATTGTGCAAAAATAACACTTTAATCACAGTTTATTGTATACTAATAATAAAAAGGCAGTGAATGACACATCAGTGAATTACACAATCCGGGTCAAGCAGCTGACAATCACATTCTCACCAGCCAATCAGAGTAAGACACGCCCCATCACGTGACGCTTGTGCCAGATGGGATGAAGTCTGAAGCGAAAAATCGGTTTCAAACGAAAACGTGAAGTTTGCAAGCGAAGAGTTAAACGTAAATTTGAAGCACTTTTGTACATTTGAAGCACTTTTGTACATTTGAAATTTTTTCGTTCGTTTCAAAGGAACCGATCCGCTTTTGCGGAACTCGTTCTCCACTGGGTGCAGAACGCCGACTGGTCTTGTGGATTTCCGTCGTGAAGGAACCTCCAAAGTCTGATTCCTCCTCCACCCGCACTAGGAGCACGGGACCAGCTTCTCCGCGTGGACCTTCATGTGAGCGGTGAGGCTCTTCCTGCGCGAGAAACAGTTCTGGCACTGCGGACAGGAGAAGGGCTTCTCGCCCGTGTGGCTCCTCACGTGGAGCTTCAGGTCCAGGTGACGCGAGAAGCTCTTGTCGCAGTGGGGACACGCGAAGGGCTTCTCGCCGGTGTGGATCCTCAGGTGGACCTTCAGGTGGATCCTCTGGGAGAAGCTCTTGCCGCACTGAAGGCACGGGAAGGGCTTCTCGCCGGTGTGCGTCCTCATGTGGACCTGCAGAACTCCCTTGCGCGAGAAGCTCTTGTCGCACTGCGCGCAGGCGAAGGGCTTCTCGTCGCTGTGGATCTTCAGGTGAGCGTTGAGACCTCCTCGCTTCAGGAAGCCCTTGCCGCACTGGGAGCAGACGAAGGGCTTCTCGTTGGTGTGGACGCGCGCGTGGACCTCCAGGTTGCCGTTGCTGGAGAAGCTCTTGTCGCATTGAGGGCACGGGAAGGGCTTCTCGCCGGTGTGGACCCTCATGTGCTCCCTCAGGTGTATGCGCTGGGAGAACTTCTTCCAGCAGTGGAGGCAGGCGAAGGGCTTCTCGCCCGTGTGCGTCCTCAGGTGGATCTTCAGAACTCCCTTGCGTGAGAAGCGCTTGTCGCACTGCGGACAGGAGAAGGGCTTCTCGCCCGTGTGGATCCTCAGGTGGGAGTTGAGACCTCCTCGGTTTAGGAAGCTGCTCCCGCACTGAGGACAGGAGAACGGCTTGTGGTCCGTGTGGATCTTCTTGTGGACCGACAGGCCTTTTCGATCGGAGAAGCTCTTGCCACACTGGGAGCAGAAGAAGGGCTTGGTGATGGCGTGAGCTCCCATGTGACTTTGCAGCTTGGTCTGCAGGTGGAAGGTCTTGACGCAGTGAGGACACCTGTAGTGACGTTTGCAGCGCTTGGCTTGAGATGAAAAGACCTTCTGACAGGCCGGACAGTGTTTGATGTCCGCGTGAGTTTGCAAGTGACGCGTCAACGTTGATTTATCCGCGAATCTGCCGTCGCAGTGGTGACAGGCCAGCGGCTTTTTCCCCGCGTGAGCTTCCACGTGAGCGCGGAGGAGAGCGTCGTCGCTGAAAACGTCGCCGCAGTGGACGCAAATCAGCAGCCCTTCGTCTGTGTTTGCTTTGTCTGAGGGACTCGTCTCCGTCTTCAAAGGGGCTTGTGCGTCGACACGGTGGAGAAGCTCCGCGTGTTTCTCCTCCACCTCACACGTTTCTTCTCGTTCTTCTTTCACCGGCACCAGAACTGCACAGAAGACAAAAATACGCGCTAGTGTCATTCTTTATTTCCCCCCACAAATGCATAATAAAGCATATTTCTGATGCCTATTTCTCATATTTCATATTTCTTAATGCAAGTATCCCTTTCTGGCTATTTTGGAGTATGACATATTTAAACAGTTGGATGCAGGAATATGTGTCAATTGAGTGGCATAAACTATCATAAAAATATCTTATTCCAGGCTCAGTTGATTACAAATATATTCACTTTATCCTCAACTGAATGCCAATATTTATTTATATGCTAAACATTATAAAAAATTACTGAATTTAGTTCACGAGCTTTAAAGACAGAACATGGACAAGTTGTCACCATAGTAGAAATTACAACTTTGATACAATACTTGACAAAAACTGCAACAATGTCAAGGCATTTATTTTTTTTTTGGCTTTTTTTTAGTAAAAAAGAATAAGCATAAGACTGGAACATAAGAACGGGACAAAAATGAGGGATCTCGAGACAAGAAAGTGGCAAAAATAAATAAACTAAAGTAAACTTTAGCACAATCCTAAAGATTTTCTCGAAAAGAGAAATGAAAATGTGTTGTAGATTTTTTGGTTTCATCTCTGCTGCACAGATTATCAGTTGTTTTTGTCTGCTACACAGTCAATTTATCAGTGATTGATATTGTGACATGAGTCTCATGAGTCTACAAATTATTTCACAATAAAAAATGCCCGTTTTTAGTTATTGTCACAAAAAAAATGCCTGTTTTAAAAATCCTTAATTCTACCATTTAATTCTAAAGTGTCATAATCTGTCATAAACCTTTACATAAACAGTTTACGCCACTGTCTTGAGAGAAACTGTGTCAAATCAATCATTCGAAAAGCAACCTTGCCAAAAATGTGTCAATTATGCTGCAATAACACAAGTTATAAAAAGTAGTCAAGTCACTATTCTGATCATTTCAATTCCATTCTGATTTTCACAAAAGAATAAAGTTAACTTTTTATTCATTTTAGCGCCACATTTGCCCCAAAAGATCACAATTAAAATTCGATTGCAAAAAATGCAACAGTGCAATAGCAAAGCATAGAAAAACGGGTCGTGATTAAGTGTTCAGAAATAGAAACTTTTAATAGAAAAATAGAAATAGGTTTTAAAACGTATAATTTTAATTCTGATCATTTCAAAAGGGTTCTGATTTTCACAAAATTACAAGTTCACTTTTCAATCTTAGCGCCACATTCGCCCCAGAAAAATGCCAATTTAAGTGCATTTGCAAAAATGTTTTGTAATATATATCGTTGATTTGTGCTTTAAAACATTTAATTCAATTTAATTTAGCGATCGCTGCGACTTGACGTCAAACTCCGCGTGCACGCGCAATTTACCACAGTGTTTGAACACACGTTTAAACGAAAACAAGTCTCCAGATTTGTCGTTTTATCGATGCCATTCGGTGAAAAATAGTGAACAAGGAGCAAACGGACCTGGTTTCTCCTCAGGATGCTGATCGCTGACTCCTGGTGTTTCATACTCAGTCGCGTCTTCACTTTCCACTTTAATGACGCGCATCTTTTCCAGAATGTCGGACGCTTCTCCAGACACAGACGCCGCGTGGAGTCGTGGAAGCTGCTGAAGTGTCAGTGCGGGGTTCCGCGCGGCGCCGCCGTAAACGCGTATGGTTGTGCGACACGAAAATAGACAGAATCCACAAAAATGTTTCCAGACGTCGCCATGTTTGTTTGTTTGTTTGATTGACGTGCGTCGCGTTCCAGCGATTCGCGATTCTGCTTGCGAGAGCGCCACCTACCGAACTGGAGAAGACTTTCTCTCTTTCTCTCAAACACACACACACACCCCAACCCCCAGCTCCCCACTTTCTATCACATCACTTCTTTATTACTCTATATATCTCTATCATCATCCCTCCCTCTCTTTTTCTTTCACTCTCTCTCCCCCTTTCTCTCTTTATCTCCCTAATTCTCTATCTCCGTGTCTCTAACTCCCTCTCCTCTTTCTCTTTATCTCTCTCTCTCTCCCCCTTTT
>CM051493.1:15814775-15867425 GCA_028031935.1 Paedocypris micromegethes
TCTCTCTCTCTCTCTCTCTCTCTCTCTCTCTCTCTCTCTCTCTCTCTCTCTCTCTCTCTCTCTCTCTCTCTCTCTCTCTCTCTCTCTCTCTCTCTCTCTCTCCCTATCTGCCTTCTCTCTATCTCCCCCTTTCTCTCTTTCTCCGTCTCTCTCTCTCTGTGAGAAAAGCACCACAATGACTGAAACCAGTATATTGTTGAATTTGTTGGTATCTTTATTAAAGTCGTTGGTCAGCAGGAATCAGTAGGACGCTACAGTCAGTTGCGTTTAATTCACATGTGATAAGCTGCTTGTTAACTACATGTTGATACCTAAATCAAAACATAGTACATGTTCATAGCATGCATGAGACGGGGTCCGGACCCGTGTCTCTCAAAGTCCCAAAACCTGTTCAGAAAAAAACGAAATCTGGGGAGGCGGAATCAATCCAGAATCAATAAGAATTGAATAATGATAATTTAAGATTTATTAATCCCTGAATAGGGAAATTAATATCTGCATTTAACCCATCTGAACAAACTCGGAGCAGTGTGCACCTCAAGAAGTGGCTCCTCAGTTGCCGTAGAGGGATTTGAACCGGCAACTTATCGGACACAAAGTCCAGTTCCTACCACAGGACCACAACTGACCTACAGGGACTAAGCTCATGTTGTCTCATAAAAACCTGGGATAAAATGGAGGAACATTGATGGCGTCACTATATGGAGACGTCAAGAGTCCCGGGACCTTCTCTGAGCCCGTCTACTGACATGATGCCACTACTTTGACTAAGAAAGGCTAGAGAGATTCCGGCCTCACTCAAGGCTCCTCGATTGTCGTTTGTCTTCACTCGGAACTATATGACGAGTAGTTCGTGAGATTATTAATAATGAGTGGCGGTTCACTGGTTTTCTGACCTTACAATCCCATGATTCCTTGAACTCTTGCCAAGTCTTGGGAGACTCTTTTGGGTTTGAGGAACCGTTGATGCTCTTTGAAAGAGGCACTTGATTGCTCCTGCGTGTCAATGGAGGAACATTGATGGTGTCACTATGGAGACGTCAAGGGTCCCGGGACACTTCTCTGAACCCGTCTACTGACATGATGCCACTACTTTGGCTAAGAAAGGCTAGAGACATTCTGGCCTCGATTGTATTTCTTCTTCGCTCGACACTCGCTATATGATGAGTCGTTCGTGAGATTAATAATATTAAGTGGCGAATCTAAAGCGGCAGCTAAGGTTCACCCCTTCTCCGACCTTATGATTCCTTGAACTCTTGCCAGGTCTTGGGAGACTCTTTTGGGTTTGAGGAACCGCTGATGCTCTTTGAAAGAGGCACTTGATTGCTCCTGCGTGTCTTGGCCTATCTGGTGCTGGACGAGCAGTCGGTCAGCGGGATGCTGGACCTTTGCGTGGGACAGAGCATCTTGACCAGCAGGGTCTAAGGACTAAGCTCATGTTGTCCTCAATTGTCACTTTGATGCTCATAAAAACCTGGGATAAAATGGAGGAACATTGATGGTGTCACTATGGAGACGTCAAGAGTCCCGGGACCTTCTCTGAGCCCGTCTACTCACATGATGCCACTATTTTGGCAAATTAAAAGCACAATGAGAGCTCCGGTTCACCGGTTTTCCGACCTTACAATTCCATGATTCCTTGAATTCTTGCCAGGTCTTGGGAGACTCTTTTGGGTTTGAGGAACCGTTGATGCTCTTTGAAAGAGGCACTGGATTGCTCCTGCGTGTCTTGGCCTATCTGGTGCTGGACGAGCGGTCGGTCAGCGGGATGCTGGACCTTTGCGTGGGACAGAGCATCTTGACGAAGGCTCGGCGGAAGCTGCTGTGGCAGAGCGGGTACAGGAAGGGGTTGATGGCGGAGTTGAGCCACAGCAGCCAGAAGGTGACCTCGTACCAGTGGTGCTCCACGCAGTCACCCCGGCACGCCGCCCTCACGATCATCAGCAGGGTGTAGGGCGCCCAGCACACGGCGAACACGCACACGATCACAGCCAGCGACTTGGCGATCTTCTTGTCCTGCCTGAGGCGAGAGCGCTGGATGCACCTTCTGGACAGGACGTCACTCTCCAGGCGCTTCTCTCCGTCTCTCAGTCGCCTCTTCTTCTGCGTGAGGGAGTTCCACCCCACCCGGGCGCTGACCCCCGTCCTGCCCGCGTACAGGGAGGTGGTGACCTGCGTTTTGGGCGAGCACGACTCCTTTCGGCCGCTGAGTCGGCGGCGGCGGATGCTCAGGTAGATGCTGATGTTGAAGAACGCCACGGAGAGGAACGGCGAGAAGAACTCCACCACGGAGGCCGACAGCAGGAAGTACCAGGTGTAGTAGAACTCGGCGAAGCACTCGTCCTCCGCCACGCGGCTCGTGCCCGTCACCTGCTCCCAGAACAGAATGGCCGGGCCGTAGAGCAGGAAGGCCATCACCCACACCAGCGCTATCTTCAGCACGGCGAAGCGAATCATCCCTTGCTTGGCGCGATACGACACCTGGAAGCAGGGAAGACTTTTGGAATTTGAAGTTTGAATTTAAAGTCATCCATCCATCAATCTATCTTCCCACAATTCTTTCCATTCTTTTTTCTGGCTGCCCATCCATCAATCCATTCATGCATCCTTCTATTTAACAACCATCCATCCTTCCACCCTTCTTTCTCTCCATTCTTTTTTCTGGTTGTCTGTCTGTCCATCCATTCATCCGTCCTTCTATTTAACAACCAACCTTCCATCCATCTATCCATCTTTCCATCCTTCTTTCCCTTCATTATTTTATTTGGCTGTCCATCCACTTGTCTAATAACCACAATCCATTCTTCAATCTATCTTTCCACCCTTCTTTCCCTTCATTCTATTTTCTGGATGTCCATCCACTCATCTAAAAACCACCATCCATCCATCAATTTATATTTCCATCCTTCTATCCCTCCATTCTTTTTTCTGGTTCTCTGTCCATCCATCGTTCCATCCATCAATCAATTATCCATTCACAATCAACTAACCAACCAACCATAACATTTTTCCTTTTTCCCATTTCTTTTTGCTATCTGTCTATACATTCATTCATTCATCTATCAATCCCCCTTTTCATCCATCTACCCATCCAATCATCTATCTATCTTTCCATCTTTTTTTACACCTTTGCATGTTGCTGTTCTGTCTGTCATTCAAACAATAATCTCTCTCTATCTGTCCATCTTTCCTTCCATCCATCTATCAATCAATCAATCTCTTTATTTATCTGTCCTGTCTGACCACATAGCATTTTTGGCATTCCATCATCCCATCAGTCCGTCAAGCTTTTCATCCTTCTTTTGTTTTGTTCTTTTAGTTGTTTCCTCCATCATCCATCCATCAATCTTTCCCTCCATTCATACACCCGTGCTTTCATCCATCCCTTATTTATCAATTAAATTCCGCCTTCATATTATCTTCTGAGGTAATCGAAAACTGGCCTAATCGTCAAATACGAGAACCTCTGATGAGAACTTTACAAACACTCTACCAGAACAATGAAATTCTGTTTGAAGACAGCAGCAAAGGAGACGTTAAACAGCAACGTGTGGTGGACAACAACCAAATACTGATCTCATTCTTCAACCAGGAACCACTCAGGCGTGTGATGCTGGACGAATCAGACGGTCAGAAGGACGTGGTGGAGTTACGCTCAGATGTGTGGTGACCGGAGAAAGAGGACGCGCTTTGATTGAGGCTGAAGCTCAGATCAAACGCCGTCGCTCCAGCAGATTAAAGGCAGACGTTACGTCCGGCGATTTACGGCCGAATCATCACGTCTCTGATGTGGAGAGCTTTTGTGAGAAAGCAAAAAAAAAAGAAGAGGCATTTTGAAGGACACTTTCTGACTGGAGTGATCAAACATCAGAAGAAGCTTTGAAGAGCATCGTCCTCCGTCTTCGTCTCACCAGCTTCACCCTGATGCTCCACATCATCTTCTGAAAACACCAACAATCAGGGCTTGTTTTTGGACACACTTTTTTCCCCCCAGAAATGTGTTCTGGACATTTTGCAAATGCTACTAAATTCTGAAATTTTGGAATATTAAATGCTACATTTTAATATTTATATATATGTTATTCCGTTCACGACATAAGCAGCTTCCGCTCTGAGTTTCTGTCCTTCTCCTGTGGATTTTGAACATGTGAGATATTAAACTGCTGATTTTGAACACACAAAAACACTATGAAAATATAAAGCAAAGAAAAAGTTGGGTTTATATTTTATCTTCATCAAACCGTGAGCCTCAAAATTGACTTTGCAGCCAAACTTGATTCAGCAACTCAAGTTTGATTCACCAAAAAAAAAACAAAAAAAAAAACTAATGGTGAACCAAGTCTTGATTATAGAATCTTGAGACAAATGGACAGACAGATTAATGGATGGACAGACAGACAGACAGACAGACAAGTGGACAAACACACAGATGAATGGTTAGACAGACTGACAGACAGAAAGATTAACAGATGGATGGAGGGACTGACTGATTGAGAGACATAAAGATGTATAGATGGATATATAGACAAATGGCCGCGTATACAGAAAGACAGACAGACAGACAGACAGAGAAATTAAAAAAGCGACAGAGAGCAGACAGATGACTGGACCGACAGAGAAAAAGACAGGCAGACAGACGAATGCACAAACAGATAGATGAACCGGCAGACAGACAGGTGGATGAGCAGACTGGCAAACAGGCAGAAAAAACACACAGACAAAGTGATATAGACAGGTAGATGGACAGACAAACATAAACAAAAAGATGGATAGTTGGACAGACAGACAGACACATAAATGAGTGAGACAGTTAAAAGTGGGAAAAGCGCCTTACAAATACTCTGAACTTGAACTTGAACTTAAATGGACCGGCAGTAGTGACGTGTCGTTTGTGAACGATTCGTTCGAATCTTTGAACGAATCTTTCGTATGACTCGGAATGAACGAGTCTCCTCAGTGAACGATTCGTTTGTGATTCGTTCAAAAGGATCACTCGTTCACCGTTCATTTCGCTCACTTGTGGCGTGACCGCGATAAAGCTGTTAAAAGCAAAAGGCAGATGCAGGACGTAGAAGGATCGAGTTTTGCTAAGGTTTACACATGATTTGAATAGATTTGTCGCTATTTATGTATTATTTGTTGCTTTTGTGTACGTATATTGTTTTAGATGAATGGCGCGACCACCTTTACAGCGCCCCCTGCTGGAAATCAACGAAATGACCGAATCTCGAAATGATTCGTTCACTTTACTCTTCGAGAATTAAAGACTCGATTCAGTTAAAATAATCAAACTTCCCATCACTAACTGGCAGATGGACAGACAGACAGACAGACAGACAAGTTGCACACAAACAGCTAGAACTATGTTCAGACAGACAGACAGACAACTGAATGGACGTACAAACAGACAGACAGGCGGACAAAAAGATGAATGGATAGACAGACAGACAGACAGAGAGACAGAGACACATACATGGACTGACAGACAGATGGACAGACAGACAGACAGACAGCTAGAAACATGTTCAGACAGACAGACAATTGAATAGACATACAAACAGACAGACAGGGAGACAAAAAGATGAATTGATTGACTGACAGACAGATAGACAGACAATGATAAAGAGACAGATGAATACAGAGAGACAGACAGACACATAAATAGACTGACAGACAGACAGACAGACAGACAGACAAATTGTGTACGGACAGCTAGAAAAATGTTCAGAAAGACAGACAATGGAATGGACTTACGTATAAACAGACAGACAGGCAGACAAAAAAATGAATTGATAGACAGACAATGATAAAGAGACAGATGAATACAGAGAGACAGACAGACACATAAATGGACTGACAGACAGACAGACAGACAATCGAATAGACATACAAACAGACAGAAAGGGAGACAAAAAGATGAAAAGATAGACAGACAGACAACAATAAAGAGACAGATGAATAGTTAGACAGACAGACACGTGAATGTACAGACAGACAGACACATGAATGAACATACAGACAGACAGAAAAACATATGATTGGACAGACAGACAGACAGCTACTTAAGTGTAAAGGCTGTAAACGACACTAGCGTGACCTCTGACCCGGCCGTGACCCCGGGGTCACCCTGTGACCTAGCAACATGCAGCAGGCTTAGCCCCGCCCCGCCCTCGGACATTATCAAGCCACTCCCCCTTTAGGCGTGACTCACCGCGTGGGTGACGGAGAGGTAGCGGTCGTGGCTGATGAGGACGATGTTGAAGACGGAGGCGGTGCAGAGCAGGTAGTCCACCACTAGCCACAGCTTACACAGACCCTTACCCAGCATCCACCTGCCCGTCAGCACGTACGGCATGTACACCGGGATGCAGAAGGCGCCTGTCCACCAATCAGAGTCCGGCATTAAAACACCACACAAAGGCCGACGCCCACCTGCTGTGGTCAACACTGAGGAGCAGAGCCCTGTCGCTGTCTGATTGGCTGTCTGTCTTGCTGTCATTTTGTCTATCTTTTTATACTCTAAAGTAATTTTAATAGGATTTTTAGATTTTTCAGTTTGTTTGTGTTGTCTGTCTGTGTCCATTTACTTCTACACTGACAAAAGCGTTTCGTTGGATCAAAGTAAACGTTTTGCGTCGACTCGTTACACCTAATCCGTTCACCTTGGATCAACTTGAATTTTTCACTTTGAAAGAAATTCACTTTCCACTGAAAACAAAAAACCTCTGTGAATCGAATTGTTTTTTAAATTTAACGAAATCTCAAATGACACGTTTTCTTAATTGTTTCTCATCGGAGCGGTTGAAAAAGAGACCACCACAATAATATATGCGTCAATTAAAGAATTAAAGAGAAAATGCGAACAGCACATGCAAGCTTCTCATTGGCTCATTCAAGAAACAAGGTCTTCTCTTCTCATCACCATCTGGCTCCAAAGCACATTTTCACTTTACTTCAAATAAATGTATTTACTTTACACTAAAGACTTTTAATTTGGATGAAGCACATATTTTACATTACACTGATGGTTAGACAAAAAAAAAATAAACGCTTAAAGTTAAAGAAGCTTAGAGAAGTAAAACAATGTATTCATAGTAACAACGCGCCTTTGGCACTTTTTACAGTGTAGTATGACCATTTATTTTTGCATGTCTGACTGTCTGTCTGTCTGCTCTTCTGTCCGTCTGTGTGTGTACATTAGCTTGTTTGGTTGTTTTTCTGCCTGTCTGTCTGTCTGTCTGTCTGTGTCAATTTACCTGTCTGTCCATTTACTTCTCTGTAGGTCTGTCTGTCTGTCCTTTCATCTTTCTGTCTGTTTACCTGTCTGTCTGTTTACCTGTCTGTCTCTCTTTGACTTGTCTGTACTTAATGAAGTGACCTTGATTAAACATAAAGACCCACTCAATCATCAAGAATCACTCACAAACATGTTATTAAAAACTGATTTTGCTCCTTTGCATAAACCTAAAATTTTAAAAAAGTAAAGTGTTAGAAGCTCAGAAATGTGAGTAAACATTTGAAAAAATAAATGTTTTTTCTGAAGTCTGAAGTTTTCTGTAAAATTCTAATATTTGAATCCAGGTCTCTCTCTCTCTCTCTCTCTCTCTCTCTCTCTCTCTCTCGCCATCAGGTATTCGCTCTTTGCTCTCTCTCGCTCTCGCTCTCTCTCTCCATCCCTCCCCTCCCTCCTCCTCCCTCCCTCCTCTCCTCTCCTCTCTCTCTCTCTCTCTCCCTTTACCTGCAATAAACTTTTCACTTCATAAATCGACAATAACACGCGCACTTACGCATTTTGAAGAGTTCTACAGACGAAGATTCTATAATAAAGTTCTATTTCAGTTCCAATCGTGTATTTTACTGCATATTGAACAGCTATTCAGAATAAATAAATTACAAATTATAATGAATAAATTGAATTATTATAATAATTATAACGAATAATTAACGAATAATGAATAATTATTATAATAATTAACGTTTATTGCACTTCTACAGCGAATTCCAGATGTGGCAAAGTCCACTCACCGACCAGAAAGTCGGAGATGGCCAGGTTGAGCAGGAAGTAGTTGCTCTGCTTGCGCAGCCTCTTGTCCATCTTGAAGGCGACGATGACCAGCGCGTTCCCGCACACGATGACCGCCACCAGCACGACCATGGCCAGGGTGAGCAGGGCCAGCTCGGGACCCCTGAAGCCGCCCGCCTCCACCGCGGTCCAGTTGCCGCTCATGTTGGCCGCGCAGTGTCGGATGCGCACGAGCACGAGCGTCTCGGGAGCGCGCACAGGTACACGCCCCTTGATCGCCCCAAACACACATCCAGCGCGGCCGATTACTGACAATAACACCAGTTTGTCCGGAACAGTGTGTGTTCTCTGCCTTAAAGGTAGGGAAAGTGAAGTGAGGGGCCAGTTTTTAAACTCATTCAACAGGTGAAAGGCGCGCGCGCACGCGCACACACACGCACGCGCACGTGAAATTTCCAAATCGAAATTCCAGTGTGACTGTCTGAACACTGGGCTGCAATACTGGACATGTTTTAAAACGAACGGTGGAAATAAAACACATGCCACAAACAAAGATGGTGTACGATTTGATTAACGAAGGATTTAAGTTGGTCGTGAGTGAAATTAAACAACGAATTTGTAATGTAATGGACTCTGGTGGAAAGTTTACAAGCTTTTCCTTTTTCACGACTTCTGCAGAAGGACTGATTTTTTTCTTTCCACACAAATTATTAGAATGGAAAAAAAAACCCACCAAACGTCTCAAGTCAAAAGAATAAAATGAGTGAAAGTTGACTTATTTTGTATTTTATATTGAGTGTTTAGAGTAAATGACGGGGAGAAAAAACAGCAGAAGAAAGGCAGATGGTTTGGTCGCATCATAAAATGCATTTATATTAATTAATTGGAAAAATATTTAAAAGCATTAAATTTGTCTTTAACAATAAACGTGTGTCTTAATGTAAATAAATAATTCCATTACCCTAACCCCTTTTTAATATATTTACACACAAGTACTATTCGGTTGAATTTATTTTTATGAAATTTATATTTGAAACAGTTTTTAACAATAAATGCATGCACATGTTAAAAACATAGCAAAAATGTCCCATATATTGGATATAGGAACATTGGATAACACAGAAATGCTTCTTCCTCGTATATGAAACCGTGTATTTATATTTCGTTATTGATGAAATGGATAGAGAATGCTGTTGCGTATCTTTACATTTTACTCGTTTTCCCCTTTTTCTCCTTTTTCTAAATTGTGCACCCCATAGCTATTCTGTGCATGACTCCTTCAAACAGGGGCGCCGCAAATAAATATATATTACTTAACAGAAAATCGCAGATATTTTTTTTTCCTCGGGGAACTTTTGCCCCCACGTGACTTGACTGAAAAAATTCCTAAAACCGCCACTGTGTGTGCATTTTACTTCCCTGGATGGTAAAATGCAGAGCACAATTTCGGTTCGACCCCTAGTGGCCATAATGACAAACTCATTCACGTTACTTTACTGTAAATTTTATTGCCACTGGAGATTTAGTATCCCGTCCCTCTGGAAAATAAAGGGTTAAACAAACTCTTCATTCAGTCGATCCACACTGTAAAAAATAATAGTTAAACTCTTCATTCAGTCATAGATGTTTTGACTCATCACGACGAGGTTCGTTTGAGAAATATTGCATCAATTATGCATTTTCACGCGATAATGTCGACCTCGCAGCTGCTGAGCTTCTCCGGAGGGAAACGGGTGCTGACATTTTTCCCGCCTCCCCGGGGACATTTAGCGCTCAGCTTAATTACTCGCCAGTGTTTTCCCTTCGCTTTCACACGCCAAATGTCAGCGTCTCCCGCCGTGCCACGCAGGCAAGTCTTCCCCGATCACACGCGCCATATTGTCTAAAGTTGTGGGGTGGTCCGCTTATCGATGAAGATTCAGATCAGCATCTTCATCAGCATCAGCATCAGCTCAGGGTTCGAACTTTAAGGATCTTCGTTTGCCGAGGTCTAGGCTGGTCTGTGCTTCTCCGATTGAATTTGACTTGAGCTTTTTGTACCGAGTATGAAAAATATGAGCAACTTTTACTCTCTACTTGACTACATTAGGGATTGAGTATCTGTATTTCTACTCGGCTATAAGTTTAAATGGACACTTACAACTCACAAATCGTGACATTGTGATTGTGAGCGACAAGTCGGCGTCTTTTTCTGTCGTAGTTCATTTCTTTGGCGGATGAGGTGATATCGCCATCTGCAGGAAGCTGAAGGTACTGGATGCTCTTCATCAGCTCAATCACGTCAATGTGAATTAGCGATTGCACATGTTTGCACACTTGGGTTTGACTGACTGACTTTTTGTTCGTTTTTTATCTATTTTGTTCTGCCTTTTTGAAACGTTGAGGCGTTAATTTTAATTCCTATATTGGGAAATAACACCTCATAAATAGTTTCTTGCTTTTTACATTTTATGTAGTTTTTTTAAGCCTACATTTAATAGAAGTAATTTAAGAAGTAATTTAAAATTGGATACTTTACAACTTTTACTCAAGTCTCCTTGGAATTGGTGACTTGTAACTTGTAATGGAGTATTTTTTTCACAGCAAAGTATACATACTTTTACTCAAGTGGTTTTCAGGTACTCTTTACACACTCAGTATATTTGCATTCACGTTTAGTTTAAGCTTAAGTTGTATTTCTTGCCAGACTTAAAATAACAGCCTTTAAAAAAAAAAAAGAAGATTAAAATCAGTCACAGAACACATTTCCCAGCGTCCTCTCTGGCACTTCCAAATATAACTTTTGTTGATGGTCATCATCTTCTGTTCAGCTGCTTTTACCTGTCTGTCTTTTAATCTGACTGTCTGTCTTCAGACGCTTATATACACGGAAGCTTTTTCGCAAAATTTCTTATGGACTTATTTGCAAATTCATGTGACGTACAGTATCCGATTAGTTCAAATATTCTCTCTTCAGTTGTGAAATTTACGCATTTTATAAGTAACTGTTATTTACACATACACAGAAATCACAAAAACGTGATTGTTGTAACAAAAGACACTGCAAAATGTTTTTTCTGCTGTTTAATTGTAAAAAAAAAATGCAAAGTGATACGAGTCGTACATCACTTCCTGTTTCTGTCTTGCATCTGGATTCAGTTTGACACTAAAGTAAAAAGAAAAACAGTAAAAATAGTTTATACTTAATAATTAGAGATTTTAACTTCTTATCTGTTTCCCCTTGTTGGATTGTGATTAAGTAATTCAATTTCACATTTTGAACGAGTAAATTTCACATTAACGAGTCACTTTATTACAAATGCAAAGCTCAGTTAACACAAAGTGAATTGAAACACAGTGCTGTACAAAATATGTAAATGATAAAACAGATGATCATATAAATAAAAGCAGCAGGTGATAAAAGAAAAATCAGAAAAACAAACAATTAGAAAAGCAGATAAAATAATGTCACAACTCAAACTGTGTCAAACGGCAGATGGGTTTTGAGTAGTGATTTAAAAAGTCGGTAAGGATGATGACGGTCTATTGTCCGAACATCTGTACACATGTTCCACACAATGAAGCATATTTTGAACTGTAATAATAACATGCTCAATAATAACTAGACTATATTAACCAAAAATAGACTAATATTAACCAATAGAAAGGCTGCATAAGGTAGAACCCCGGAACCGAACCTATTTCTTCTTTAAAAACAAATTTTCCCTATTTACGCATAGCGACTTTGTGTTGGTCTGAAACTAAGAAAAGCGCTATAAAAAAAAACATAAACTTGAACTTGAACACGGGTTGTGGAGGAGATGCTGACCTGGAGATTCACAGATGTTCTTCAGCACGGCAGGAGTTAAACCAGACGTCTCCGTCAGAAGAGAAAGAGCTCAGGTCCTCGGCCACAAACAGAGACTCGGGTCTACACGCACACACACACGCACACACGCACACACACACACACAGATCAGAAGACAAGAGCGAGTGAACGGAGAGCTGAAGAGAAGGATGGACAATGACCTTCGGAAGTAAAGATTTGCCAGGCAGCCCTCAAAGGTCCCGGCCCCCAGGAGGATGCTGGGAGAATTCGGTCCTGATGCTGATTCCGTCGTGATCAGCCCAACATCATCCTCATCGACTCGAAACTCCACGCTGAAACACAATGATGTTCACCATCAAATGAGACTCTAAGTCAGACTCAATCATTTCTCTTTTGATTTTTTTTTAAAAGGTCGTTTATTATTGCCATAAATATGACCAATGTATTTTTAAATACTATACTAAATTACAATAATATATTACTATATATATTTTTGTAATTTAGTATATTAATTGTAGAATAGAATATTACTAATACTAATAATAATAATAATGGTTAAATATACGCACTGAATAACCAATATAAATAACTACAATATATTAAGATAGATGGCAAGAAACAATTTAAATATAACACAAGATACAGGAAAATACAACTCACAAAAAAAACATAGTGCAAATATATTATATCTGTGCATTATATCTTTAAATATTTTAGTAATATTACAAATCTATTAACACTAGTAACAATATATTTGAAGATTAAAAAGAGTAGGCGTACATTTACGCTATTATAAGCACCAGCAACGCTTCCACAGCTCACACGCTGGGGTATAATAAAGTGATTTGATATCACTATATGTAATTGTAGCTATCTCTAATGTAATTTGAGATATCTTCAATTCAATTGTGACTAGGAGAAACTCATTTAGAGATATCTACAAATGATTTTTAATGGGAGTGTATCTAGTCGAAGTAGATTTGTTGTGACTCGTCAGAAATGTTTTATGATTAGTCGCCGCGAAGGAACAAATGTTAATTCCGATCTCTCGTTACCCGATTTTAATTTGGGCAGACGAGAACTGAGCGTGAGCGCGTGTCGATACGTCCGCGGTCAAATCGCGTTGCGCGTGCTCGCCTTATTTTTACATTATTAAATTTAAGACTTTTTAAGACTTTTTAAGGACCCGTGGATACCCTGCCAGAAGTTAGCCAGACAAAAATATACAAACGTTCTCATTCAGTTTTTCAATGAGCCTAAATTTGCAAAAGTAAAAAAAAAAAAAAAATGCTCAATGCATTCAACCAACTTAAAAAAATGGCCATTGTGAAGTCAGCGTCTTTTCCTACTGTGGTTAATTTCTTGGGCGGAGGTGATATCGCCATCTGCAGGAAGCTGAAGGTACTGGATGCTGTTTATCAGCTCAATCACGTCAATGTGCACCTTTTTTTCTTTTTACTGCCACTGACTTTTTGCTCTTGAAAAATTGAAGTGTTTTCATTTCTATATCAGGAAAAAAAACTTCATGAATAAAGAGCTTCTTGTTTTTCACAATTCTGGGTGATTATTTTTTTTTAGCCTAAATTCAGTATGAGTAAATTACTCAAGTTCTTTTAAAATTGGACACTTTGACTTTTACTCAAGTCTTGTTGGAATTGGTGACTTGTAACTTGCAAAGTTGTAACCGGATGACTTGTTTTGAATATTTTGTCAGTTTCGTCATTATGTCTTTCCAACTTTTCACACTTGCGAAAAATGTGCCGGTCGCTATTTACATTGCCTAGGCAAAGTACGCAACAGAAGCTTCGCACTTCCTTTCGAATTAATAGGAGTGTTCAAAACCAGACAGAGTGAAAGAAAAGACGTGTCTCGTACTCGTCTCTCCGTCGGATCACGCTGAGGTAATGCCATTTGCCGTCATGGTAGCGTCTGGTGGACTTCCACACGCCGTTTCTCGAATTCAGGAGGACGAATCCCTTCCGCATGGAAAGCTCGATCCCAGACGTCTGGAGGAGACACGGCAGAGTTTGATTAGCCACTGGAGGGTTTAATCACGTCTCGGAGATGATTGCTGACATTTCCGATCCTCCCCGTGTTCCAGCAGGTGTTTCTGCAAATCGTCACCACACTGGCGAATCACGTCTAGAAAAGCTGGAAAACGCACCGAGTCGCCGTTCTGCAGCAGGACGCCGTCGGACCTCCGGCTCCTGAAGCCCAGGGAAAGGTGGAGGTCTCCGTCCAGGGTCAGCTCCTCCTGTGGCGCCTTTAAACTGCTTCCCAAGCTCAGCTCAGCTTCCCGGACCACCTGCACAAGAGTGACATTCAAAATCAAAATCAAAAGATATCTTGACGATCTTGACAAGCCAAACACGTCTACCGTAGTGATAAGCGCGAAAAACCTATCGCCCGAAAGAAATAATTTGTGATAATAGTGCTGTCAAAGTTAACGCACGTGATTTTTTAAAAGTGCTTAATCGCGTCAATTATTTTTAACGCCATTAATCACAGTTGCTTTTATTTTTTTTTACTTTCGGTTTGGCTAATGCGGCTCATTAGTCACGTAGAGTTCAGGTGTTGACACTTAGGTGCAACGTGTTTAAGTAACACTGACCTACTTTTCCCCCCTCAGCGAGCAACACAGGCACAGTTCCTTTTTTCAACTGCAAATAACTTGCTCTAAAAGCCAAACCAAACTTGACTATTTTTGTGCGTCTTATCTTGAAAAAAGTGCGACTTGACCTCGGAGGGTTAAAAAATAAAAACAATACATTGCAAATTGAACAAAAAGTATACCAAATTTTTTAAACAATTGTTTATTTAGTGTTGCATTTAGAATAATCATTTCTCCCCACAGCAATAAGACTCTATAAATCTGTAATGCAGTGACACTTTTGTCTGTCAAAATTGCACTATTGTATTTTTGGAATTGCACATTATATTTTTATTTTTATCTCGTCACAACTGCACCACTGATTTTGCACAGTTGTATTTTTGCACAAGCTATTTGTTTTTGTTTCTTTCTTTATTTCTCTTTGCTGTTTGCATTTTCGCCTTCACTGTGGTGTTTCAAATCGCCCTTACTCGTCTCTGTTATAAAACTTTTTGCTGCTCCTGTACACAAAAATTTCCCCTAGTGGGATTAATAAAGTCTTATCTATCTATCTAATTTACACATTACATCTTGTTATCCAATATTACAAGCTTCAGTCATCAATTAATCGTGAATAATCACGAATTATTTGGTCAGGGAAGTGCGATTAACTAGTTAAAAGTTTGACAGCACTACTTGTTAAAAATCATGGTCCAAAAATAAACTCTGAGATAAACTATGAGACTACCAAACTTTTATCTAAAATTTGGGTTCGTAATGACGCAAGTTACCAGAAACTCTTCAGAACATCCTCGCCCGACTCCGACCTTCTCCACAATGTTGGGGCTTATGCCACCGGCCGTGCCCATCTTCACACATCCTCTCAGAGCTGGAAGACTGATGTTGTACCTGTAGAAAGGTCCAGAATCCACCTTCATCGCGGAGCGGTACACGGTTGATAATTTAACCGCGGCCCTAAAATTTATTTAGTATTTAGCCTATTATAGTGTTTATTTGTACTTAAACATGCATTCAAAATAAAAACAGTTATATCAAAAGATGAATCAAAAGTTGTTTAAAATTTTTAGAGCTTACTTACTTGATATTGATATTGTAAAAAAAAAATCTATATTTGCTTTGTTTGTTTTAAAATGTCACATTTTTTTAATTAGACATGATTATATTTTCAGCTAAATCACAAGAACTAGAGGTACATTTGAGTTTGACTTTTCTGATTTATCCGTTTTGAAACATTATGGTGCTACATCTCAATTCTGTTTTAGGAAATAACTTGATACATAAAGAGATTCTTGTTTTTCATATTTCTTGGTGTTTTTTTTTATCCCAAATTCAGTATGAATACTTAAGTTATTTAAAAAATGTGACTTGGTGACTGGTGACTTGGTGACTTGTACCTTGCAACAGAGTAATTTTTACGGTAAAGTATTCATACTTTTACTCAAGTACTCTTTACACCACTGGGTGTGAGGTTTACAATAACACTGACCTCTGACGCAACACATCTGGGACGCCGCCGATGTAGAAGAAGCTGAACTTCCCCAGCGTGAAGCCGGAACTCTTGATTTCTGGATCTCCAATCCGGACTAGAAGCTCTTTAGCTGCTGGGACGATGAAGATTTTTAAATCGACTTCCTGATAAACCGAAGCAAACACACACGACTCTTAGTTTGAGGACTAGACCAACCAACCAAATCAATGTTTTTACGTCCAGTAACCCAGAGTGAATGGTAAAATCCCAAATATTTCGTACATAACATTGGTTCACACACAACTACAAGAACTACAAGAAAACATCATCAAGCTCCGTAAAACGAGCAAAAAAAGTCCAATTATCGCAGGATAAATTTGTACAAACCGGAGACAAACTGATCTTCTCTGCACTTTTGATGGGCTCAAGAACCTCATCTTTGTATTTCCCACGCAGAACCGCTCGACCTCTCTCCAAGGAGACGCTGTAGAAGAAGTCCTGAGTAGATGAAGGAGGATCCACCACGTCAGAGACCGAGATCAGACGGAGAAGAAGAGAGGAGACAGATCCTCACATCACTCTCGTCTCCTAAATAGAGAAGCAGAGCATCCTCGAGGCGAGTCTCCACCGTCTGATAGATCCTCAGCTGGCTGGGGAACCTCTGAAGAAACACTTTGGCATAACCAGAGCCTTGAAAATAGTCCGATTCTGGGCTCGTGCCTGGGACATTTCTGCAGGAACAGAGAACAGTTTGAGCAAAACGTACGTTCTACGCTTGCAGTGAACCAGTTTTACAGGGAGTTCTCACCTCTTGCAGGGCGTTTCTAAATTAACGTTAACAGCTTTCCTAAAGTTGTACAGACTGATGAATCTCTCGTTGAAGATGGTGAACTCAATGCAGCCCTTGTATTTCCCATAGTTGAGCGATTCCGGTGGCTAAAACGCACAAAAAAAAAACAGATTATTTTTTCTTCGTTTTTGACAAGTTCTCATGAAAAACTGTGACCGAAAATTGTCACACAAAAATGTTTAAAGACAGATTTTGAGTTGGATATGGAGCTCAATTGCATATCAAAGTTTGTGCAAAATTCCTCAGCAAACATTTTTCTTAGTAGACAAATTACGGTGAAGTCATCCGGATAGCCTCCGACATAAAACACCAGGTCGTGTGGACTGAGATCCAGCAGGTGGTGGGCCGACTCAGGCAGGCTTTCATACGTCTCGGGAGCATTGCGAGTGCTGGATGTGAACTGCTTGGTCTGAACCAGCTTGGCATCTTGGTAAATCCTACAGACAAAGAGGAGAAACGCATAAACGGATCTGAGAAAACGACTCTTCTGCGTCTCCCATCCACCTGCGAATCTCTATTTTGTCGAAGGAGGCCGGTTCAGATGGAGATGCTGTGATGTTGGACGCCTCAACGTCATATTCCTCGTCACTCAGCTTGTAGACGAAATGTAGCGTGTTATCCCGCAAGGCCATGCCGAGGAAGTCTCCAGATGCCTGTGAGGGAGGTTAGCAAGGTTTGAGCCATTTTTACCACAGCACTTGCCTTCTAAAGTCTACAAGTTGAGGTCAAAATATATTCTTCTGAGGCATCACCGAAACAGGCAAAGTCAAGAGCAGATCACATGGCACGGGTACGGAACGCCATCCTCACCTTTTTGCTTCCAAGGAAGAGGACAAATTGATCGTCTTCGTTGTCCTGGGTCTGTCGGCGGCGTCTAGAACCATCTCCGCGTGGGAGGGGCTTCTCGGGTCTCTGGAGATACAGAGTCAATGCCGTGTATGCCCGCAGGTCATCTACGTCCTTCGGTGGGCGAAGCTCCACATGACCGTTGCCCATGAACTTCATCGGTACAACAATCTGTGAAAGGCATTACAATCAAGGAAAGATGCGGGAAAAGGTTGAGGTGTGGTAGGAACAATTAAGGACCAAGCCAATGACCATCTGAACTGTGAAGTTCAAGTTGTAGAAGCCCAGACACTATCAAGTTCAGCGTCTTTCTCAAGGACAAGTTGTGGAAACTGCCGGTCAAGGACTTGGAACTTGCAATCTTCTGATTTCAAATCCCACTCTAAACATTGGTTCAAACCTGCTCTAGGCAAGATGAAGTTAAGATCAACTCAACGGTTCCAAATCGGTGTTGGCACTACTCATGGTAAAGGTTTAGTGGACTGGTAGTGACTTAAGAATCTGACTTCTGCTTCCTGACTTCTGAAAACTGATCTTTCGTTGGCGGCACAGCAGTGGAAGCCACAAGTTCTGACCTTCAGTAGATTCAGAGATCCTTATATACATGTAGGAAAAATACTTCATTGTGCCACTATGTCAAGAATAACCTGTGAGACCCTAACTCTAGTGAAGTCATATTAGGACTCATCCCGGGCCAAGAACAGAGTCTGTACCTTGAAAAAAAAACGTTCAATGAGGAAAGAGCTACAAGACATTCTTATATGTACATATTCTTATAGGACATTGTGCCTCTACGCCAACAGGTAAAGAGATACTGACTCTAGTGAAGTCATTTTGGACTCTTCCACAGCCAAGACCAGACATAGTCTGCAGCTTCAGAAATGTGACTAAACAAGGAAGAGACCACAAACCCGGCCGTCAACCTAACCCTAATCTAAAGGCAAAAGTGAGTATTGGAAAGACCCCAACTCTAGTGAAGCCAGTTTGGGCATTTCCAAAGATCAATATCTCCAAGATCAGTCTGTATCTTGAACAAAAGTGACCAAGGGAGCCACATTCCAACAAGGAAGAGACTGCACAGCCATTTTATTTAAGAAGGAATATCCCTCTAATATTTACATGGCCATTATCAACCTAACCCTAACACTCAACACTTCAATCCTAAGTGAAGTCATATCCTGTAGATGAAAGTCTGTAACTTGGACAAAACCAAGGAAATGAGCTGCATTCTATTTTTGGATTGGGGTTCTCTAACAAGTCGAGAAAAGTAGTTCTACTGTCCTTCTAAAAAGAAAGTGTCTACAAGAAGAGGACTGAACAAGATGGCTGTCTTGGTCAGTTTGGGCCAATTGCTATTACGATGCTCTGACAATAATAGTGTGAAACAAAGGTGTTTAGATGTAAAGGCCCATCAATCGTCTGAAATTGAGAAGACTCACTCTGTTAGCCGCCTCTCGCGCTTGTTCAATCAGCTTCTTGATCCTGTTAATATTATCGGTCACGTTTTTCTCTGGGCCAATCTGAGAACTCAGCTCTTCCACTTTATCCAGCAGAGATGGAAGCGAGTCACTCAGGTTCTTCACTGGACACGAGAGGAAGAGTTGCAGGAGTTCTGGAAACCTGTGAAGACCCGTGAGTCTTTACCGGTCATTTGGACATTGTCGAGAAGAGCGTCTGTGTTGGAGACACCGGGGCTGATGGAGAACTTCTTTATTTCTGCGGTGATGTTGTCGAGCTGGTTTAGTGTGTCCGTGGCGCTGGAATTGGCAGCTGCTGCTGCTTTCTTAGCCTCTGCAATGATGTCACCAACGTCATCTAATGACAAGGAAACCTTATGGTTAGGGTTGAGGTTAGGCTAAGATTTACTCCAACCCTGGTAAGATGGTACTCAGAGATCCTCATTGGAACGCAACAAGATAGTAAAACTGCACCAAGATGGTGATAGAGCGTATCAGTTCTACCTCGGTGAATTGCCCCAAGAGAATCCTGAAGTCTTCGCAGCTCCTCTTCCACCAATTTCTTCTTTTTCTCAGCATCTCCCAATCTCCCCATTTGACTTTTGAGACTTTTGGAGGCTCCTGGTGAAAAACAATTCACAGAATGACTAAAATATTTTATCGTCACCCTGGTCGGACTCGACGGCTCCAGACCTTTCAGATCTCTGCCTGCAGCTTTAGCATCTTTTAGCAGGTCGCTGCTGTTGGCTTTCAGACTCTTGGCCCTGGCAATGACGTCGCCTTTGGAAACTGCCTATAGGTTACATTTAAATAAAGAACATTGAGTTCACTCTTTTCCCCTGTGTTAAGTATTACACCACAAGTCGAAACAATTCTCAGAACGCCCATCAAGGGCAAAGGTTTCGTAGAGACTTTTGAGCTTGATGTACTACAGGATATAGCTCATTAACCCTTTACTGCTGGCTACCAGACGGTAAACTTTAAACATTTTTTTTTTCGATTCGTAATATTTCTAATAAAAATATTTAAAAAAATGAAAAAAGAAAAGACATTTTTTTATTATAATTTTAAATGTTATTTTAAACGTATCACCAGAAGATACATTGTGTAATAAAGGAAGGGTTTAAAATTTCAATCACAAAAATGTACCACGCCACATTCAAGAAACCCACCAGACGACCCTTCTCTTAGAAATTTGAGCAAAAATGTTACTGTTCTCACCCCCTAGACCTCAAAAACTAGTTTTTTTTTTTATAAAAATCTGAAAAAAAAATCAAATTTTCAAAATTAGGAGCGGCTCCCCTAGTGGTCACTGCTGTGGAAAAGCAAAAGAGCAGATAATTGCTGCCACCTGGTGATCAAATTATGTATTACAAGTGTATGTTTGAATCGATCAAGTATTTTTGAAAAATAATTTTAAATTTAAGGCCCTGTAATCTGACAATAAACAAAGCACATCAAAATTGATACAGAACGCAGTAAAGACAAATGACGCCATGTTATGAGGCCGTGAGACGGAAAAGCTGAAAAGGAGCCTTAAGGTGGCTTTGGAGAAAAGTGTCGGACCCATCCTCACATCCAGGGCCGTGTTCGCAGCCTCTTCAGCCCGTCTTGCAGCCTCATGAAGAGCATCCGTGATGTTCTCGTACGAGTGGATCCCAGAGAGATCCCAGCCGGTGTTGTTCCCCACGGTCCAGCTCCATGAAGCTGCGAGCTTGTGCAGGGCTTCTGCGTGATCCTCCGCCTGCTTCACGATGGCTTCTTGGTCTGCCACCTGTGACAGCGCTCTCACCTTCTTCTGGAGCTCCGACTCCGCACCGCTCACCTGCGCTGACAGCTGTTCCAACTCCTGCAGGAGATGAGAAATGTTAGTGATGAGAAGAATGTTAACGCACACACACACACACACACACACACACACACTCACACTCTAGAATTTTTATCTTAAATGACTGTTTCGTCATTTGTTAGGGAGCGAGGGCACAGAAAGAGAATGACAGAGATGAAGAGAGAGAGGATGGTATAGATAGCGAGAGACAGAGATAAAGAGGAAAAGAGAGAGCAAAATGTAGCGAGTGAGAGGAAGAAGAAGAGAGCATGAGAGATAATGAGAGTGAGACAAACAGAACGAGAGAAAGCAAGAGATAGTTAAAGATGAATGCAGAAAGAGAACAAGTGAGAAAGAGAAGGAGAGAGTGAGAGAGAGGGAGAGAGAAAGGGAGAGCGAGACAGTGAGACAGAATGTTTGTGAAACAAAGAGAGAGAGAGAGAGAGAGAGAGAGAGAGATAAAGGGAGTTGGGGAAAGAAAGATGGAAACAGAGAGAGAGATAGAGAGAGTCAGAGAAAGTTTGTGAAAGAAAGAAAGAAAGAAAGAAACAAAAGTGAGATAGAAAAAGAGAGATCGAGTCAGAGTGATGCAGACAGAGAGAGAGAAAGAGAGACAAACTGTGTGAAAGAGAGTGTGTACGAAAGAGAAAGAGAGAGGGGTAGATAGAGACAGAGAAAGATCAGGGATGCAGAGAAAGGGAAAGAGTGTGAAAGAGAGAATGAGAGAAAGAATGAAAAAGAGAAAGGCAAAGAAATAGGGAGGCAAGGGAAGATAGAGAGAGTGGGTGGTGTGACCAAGAGAGAGAGAGAGAGAGAGAGAGAGATGGGAAGAGTGAGAGAGAAAAAGTGTGTAAAGAGGTGTGGTGTGTGTGTGTGTGTGTTGTGTGATGAGAGAGAGAGAGAGAGAGAGAGAGAGAGAGAGGAGGAGGGGGGGGGTTATATGGGAAAGATAGATTATCAGAGAGAGAGGGGCAGACAGAGAACGGGAAGTGTGTGAAAGAGAGAGAAAAAAAGAAAGAAAGAAGAGGACAGAACAAGATTGAGAGACGGGGAAAAGTATAGGGAGACAGGGAGGCAAAGAAAGATAGAGACAGTGTGATGGAGAGAGAGAGAGAGAGAGAGCATGAGAAAGTGGGTGGTGTGACAGAGAGAGAAAGAGAGAGAGAGAGAGAGAAAGAGAGAGAGAGAAACCAAGGGAAAGTGTGTGTTCACTTTTAAACTGGAGGTCAATACACTCCTGTAAACTCACGGTTTTGCTATTCTGAAACATCTTGAGAAGATCTTCGGTCTCTCTCAGCTGCTGCTTGAGCAGAAGAATCTGATCTTCCGCAACTTTCCTCTCTCCATCCAAAATGACCACTCGATTCTTACAAAACACAGAGAAGAACCGTTGGTGCACTAGCAGATCACACAGTCTGTCCTGGTAGGATCGTACCGGAATGTCTCTAAGAACCTCCATGTTCCTCTTGTTAAGACGGCTGGTGTTCCTCACCATCTCCCTGGCCTGGTTCAGCAGCTTCTCCGGCTCTGCTAGCTTGGTCTGATGGCTGCTCAGAAGACTCGCAAGACGCCTGGACGCCACTTTGTTCTCATTACACTGTTGTGTGATGTTCCTTACGTTCTCTAAAACTGCATTTGAGGACAGACGTGAGATCATGTCACTCCTCAATCACCGTCTGAAGGTCTCACATGTCTTTGCTTCAGCTTGTTCCCTCTTTGCATCTTCTATTTGAGCCGCGAAGCTTGTCTTCTCCATTTCCTTCAGCATCTTCTCCACTTCCAGAAGTTCAGCTCCAAAGGGCCAAGTTCCTCCATTTTTTGAGTTCTCGATCTGCTTCAGAAGGTCTGAGAGAACGCAAGGTCTATCACTCAACAGATTCACTCAACACCAGGAATTGTTTTCACCATGTGTTTCCTTCAGCAAGTTCTTGGCCTCGGTGTCCAGATCTTTTGCTCTTTGCATGTGCTTCTCAGCAATAGCTTGAGCCACCTTCAGATCTTCTGAGCGCTTTCGGACCTGCACACACAGGTCTGATGACTCATTCTTGCTTCATGAAAGCAACCAGTGTTTGTGTAGAAGATCAGCGTATTGTTGGTCTGAAAGGGTTTCCAGTACCAGCTCTTTCAATCGGTACATGTCGTCCGCTAGATGAATGGTGTCCTGCTCCAGCTGGTCCAGGGCAGATCGCCGACTGCCAACTGCAGAACTGAAAGAGCTCACGTGGCTCTGGAAGAAAGAGTTAGGAGTCATTGAATTGCCGTCTGGATCAGTGGGGATCAGTCTGGTCTGGAGAAGGTCTTTGTTTGAAGGACTTTTTTTGAATGGAGCTCTATTTACGCCTTTCACTAAAGGAAAAGCACAAGGTCTTTGAGAAAAGAGCCGTTTAAAGAAGTGAAAAGACAAACGCGGCACTGCCATTGAGACATAGGAAAGATGTAGGTATTTTTCTTGAGGTATTGTGTTATTACGTTTTCTAGGGACTTGCATTGTCTACAGTCGAACTTCTTTGTTTTAAAACTATCATTTAGAGTCCTGGGTTATCAATTGATGGACAAACATGAATTGTTATCATAACATAGCTTATCAGGAACATTTTTAGCAGAGGAAATGTATGGATTTTATTGTCTAATGATGAGGTGATCCTCAGGGCTCAGTTATCGGTCCTATTCAACTCTCCCTATTTATGCTTAGCTACTTATAGGTGTTTAGGAAGCTGTGAATAGCATACATTTCGTTTATTTGGATTATATCAGGATTAAAAAAAAAGTTGATAAAAATACACTAAAAATGTGTTTGGCACTGTTTTTTGGACAAGTGTTTTTTAAACAAGGCAAACTGTGCTTCAGGACTCAGTGGTCATGGTTTAAATGTCTTTATGTGTGCTAGTCAATGAGTATTGAAAATTACTATGAATTCAAACCTCTACAGGATCACACGAATGTTCCAAACAAAATTCAGCATCAAATTCAGTGTATGAACTGAAATCTGCAGTCAAACAGTAATTACACTGTAATTCACCTCACAGTCAATTATTTATTTCTGGCATGGATATGAAGAAAATATGCATAAAGTGAAGGTCAATGGAGAAATGTACCATGGTGACACGTGTGGCCTTTTCCAGGTTCCTCAGATGTTCTCGTGGAGAAGGTGAGAGGGAGTCTGAGCCAACGTGGTTTTGAATTTGCATCAGTTTAACATCAAGCTTTTCCAGCTGATCCAGAAGCGTTTTAGCACAGCTGTCACACTCTGAAAGCAGAACGATTGATGACGTAAGGCTGAACAACACGGATCTGCTCGGTTTCTGTATGTTCTTCACCTTGACACTGCTCTGGGTTTCTGTCCTGGAGCTCATGGTGATATCTGCAGACTTGAAAAGAACTACACGTGAATATACGTCACTACAAACACACAAAGAACATAAAACATGGTAGTAGAATCGCACAAGACCTCCGGTTCTAGAATTGCACAAGTTGGCAGCACAGGTGCATGCGCGACAGCGCCCCCCAGCGGCCAGAGGATTGCCGTAAAAACCTGGAGCACATCTGACAAAACAAAGACTTTCCAACATCTCAATTTGACTACTTTGACTATTTTATTTGTTAGGGCAAAATACTGACCGTTGACATCTCTCACCCACGTGTCCCGCTTTACACCGACACTGGAACCCACCAGGAACCTCACGGCAGCTAGCTGCAAAACTGCAGGAGAAGCAGCTTCAACATCCACAAGATCAAACGTCTGTTCTTCTCTGCTCAGCTCTGGTGGGACGTACTTGTTGGACTCTGTGCTGAGAGGACATGGACAGACCCGGCATCTTCTCTGAGCCACGTCCAGGAAAAATCCCTCTCTGCAGCGCTGACCCCAATCAATCAATGCGTTTTCCTGGCACTTCTGCTCAAAACATCATGCTTTCAGTTTGCCACGTGCACCACAGGAACACCCACTCTGGTTCGGAATTAGACCACAAAATAAACGCGTTGAAAATCAAACACGCTAAGACCATGGTTCTCAAATGGAAAAGGGAGGCTAAGTCTCCACAGAATTGAGGGAAGATGCCACCTCAAGTTCAAGTCTCATGTCGATGGGTTGAGTCTAGATTGTGAAGGTCTGAGCCTAAAGGTAAAGCTCTCAATTTAGAGTCCAACCCTTGACTTATGGTCATGAACTTTGGGTCATTACTCATAGGACACGGTCTCAGACACAAGCTGCTGATATCAATGTCCTTCACAGGGCGGCAAAGCTCACCCAAGATATAGTTGCTCTGACACCTTGGAGGAACTTGGAGTAGAGCTGCTTCTCCACACTGAGAGGAGTTAGATGAGATGACTTGGGCATCAGTTTTGGAGTCTCCCAGAAGAGGCGTTCCACACTTGTCCCACACTTGGCCCAGGACACACTGGAGAGACTACGTCTACAAGTCTACAGGGAATGCCTCGATGACCCTGTGAGGAGATGGAGAAGGTGGCGAGGGAAAGAGAAGTCTGGGCATCTCTGCATCTCCAAAAAAGCTGAAGATGAATTGGTGGACCAAATAATTGCAGAGAAAGCAGCCCAATTGAGATTCTAGATACTCATGTTGCACAAACGTTGACTGTGCTCAACAGAATCATTTTCTATCTTCTAGAAGTCGTCACTCTGCTCGGAAGATGAATAGTCTCACTCATGTAGCATCAGGGGAGGGATGACATCACTCTGGAGCCCTGGAATGGTCATTCTGTGCCGTCTGTGTGTGGTGGTGGTTCCAAAGAACGTTGTCTCTGTCCTGATCTTCTTCTCAGTTTTGAAATGAATCCATACATCTCAAAGACTGTGTAATGTTAGAAAGCCAGAGACTGAGCTTCTCCACAGGCTGTTTCTAGTTCTCTCTTTACGTTTGATGTCCTAGCCATTATTGCGTTGTTTTTCATTGCTCTGTCAGCTGCTTTGAGACCGTCCGTGACAGGAAAAGTACTTTGGAAACACATGTGATTTGGAATGGAGAAAGCATCATGGACAATAGGTGCTGTGAATAAAGTGTCCTCCTAACTATTGGAAATTGGCTAATGTAGTCGCTAAAAGCAACAATTCTCCTACATATTCCCACGCCAGCTTTGAGAAAATTAAACCTGTAAAAAGCGCCTTACAAATGCTCAGAACTTGAACACACACAGAAGATATGACTCAAATCGCCTTCAACTCCAAATCCTCCAAAAGAGTTTCATGGGTGGAGGTCAGAACTCAAGTTCAAGGTCAAGTCCATTCCCACCAGATTTCAGTCTTTGTCTTTATATGTTTTGCTTTGGGCCCTCGCGAGAATACAAGGGACAAGTTGGCGGTTTATGTTGTCATGAATACTGTAATAGGTTTTTTACAGTAATACTGTAGTATTACGTTTTACAGTCTATTACAGAAATACTGTATTAAACCGTATTTTCCAAAGCAGCTTTTCAAAATTTAGCTTTGCTTATTTATCCAAAAACAATTTCCGGTTTAAAAGATGCTGATGTTGGTCAATCAGGATGCGAGCAGAAACACATTTACACGTACGAAGAGCGAAATAACAAATGCATGAATGTACAAATGCAAATACCGTAATAAAAAGCAAAATTGCGGTAACAATCTCCAGAGGAGGACGTGTTCACCTGTCTAGCATCCCGCGAAGGAATCTGCATCCGCTGGGACCGCGAGACCCCCGGAGCCGTATCCCACCCTAGAAAGTGAAGGCCCCGCGTCCACTCCGCCTGGGGTCCGGGGTCTCTGGGACCCCCACACACAGACCCCAGCACAGCCCCCAGGACGAGGGTCCGGAACGCTGTCCCAGGTGAAGCAGACGCCTCCATTCTGACAAACTGTGCTGAGGACGGAGAGACGCGCCTTTTTAAAGGAGACACGCCCGCTCCCACACGGGCCCCGGAAGAACCAGGATATCCCGTCACGCTCAGGAATGTGAGTGAGTACAATACAACACCTGGAGAAGTGTGTGTGTGTGTGTGTGTGTGTGTGTGTGTGTGTGTGTGTGTGCGTGCAAACATAGAGAACTTTGCACGTTTTAAAGCAATAAAAGGAAAATAATTACACATAAATGAGCAGTTACGGCCTAAAATAAAACAAAAACTTATTAAGTATTTTTTTTTTTTATAAAAACTTAAATTTCAATTAAATCTGGTTTAGCTCAGACAATTTATTTACTTGGATTAAGCAGTAAAATCGAATTATTGAATCATGATTAATTTGTAACGTAAAATATTACGTAAAATATATTATTAAAATAAAAATATTATAGTATCTTATAATCAAAACATACTAAAATATTTTTATAGTATATTTAAATTATTATTTTATAATTCTATTATTATAAAATCGTACCAAGTTCATATAAAATATAATATGATTTTATATAAAATTATTATATTTTGTAATTCAATTATTATTAGTTTTTTTATATATAAATAGTATATTTAAATTATTATACAGTATATTGAAATAGTGTTAAGTACAAAACAATCCTAAAAAATATATTATCTTTTTAATATATTATTAAAAAAATAATATATATATATATATATAATATTTTCTGGATAATTTAAACTGGCTTATTGTACGGTAAACGACGTGCGGCAGGGTGGGAGAGAAAGTGAGTCAGAATAAAGATTTTTTTTATTTGTTCACACCCAGTCTGGAGCAGAACTTGTGCCCTCGGGCTTCAGGGCGCGGCCCTCGACACCAGACCAGACAAACTAAACACAGCACGTGTGTCATTCACGACGGTCGGAGATGATAATAAAACGATAAAACCAAGACCAAAACAAATCAGCATCCTATAGCTATAATAACTACTGTTTGAATTATAGTTTATTGCCATCTTTAAGAGGAATTTAAATGTAATTATGTAGTAAACGCAGAAAAAAAATGAACGGCATTTACTTACTTGAGAAATAATGGTGTTTTACTTTTGAAATATATTAATTTAAATAAACCTTAAATGTATAACCAATTAAAAAAATGGTTTGGCAAACAAGAACCTATAATGTAAAAGCTTGGACAAAAGATGTTAAAAATGTTTAACTGCATTAATAATAATAATAATAAAATGTAAAATACATTATTATTATTAATAATAATAATAAAACATTAATCATCATCATCACCATAATAATAAACATTAACTGATGCATATATTAATTGCAATTAGATTGATTGTAAAGGTTTCTAAATGAAACAAAAAAAAAGCTAAATTACCTTATTATATTATTATTATTTTATTACAGTTCACTTAATTAGCTTATCTTATCACTTCAGATGCACAAACAGAATAACGATCAATTTCTGACTAAAAGTTAAAAGAACTAAAAAAAAAAAAACAAAAAAAAAAAAGAAGAAGAAAAAAAAAACAACTTGTCCATGTCTGTGTTGGTACTGAATGTGTTAAATCCTGGGTTTATTGTTCTCGGGTGTGGTTCCACTGAACAAGTCCAAACACACACTCACACACACACACACACACACACACAAACACAAATCATTTTGTTCAAAGAAAAGACGTTGAGGGCAAATAAAGCAATGCACAGATTTGATGCATTTAAAAGAAAACCTAGTGAGATCATGACTTAAATTGTAATAAATTGCTATTTTTTTTTATTTGTAATCTTTGATAAATGTGTTTTTTTCCCCTTTTCCCTCATGACTTGTTAGATCTTGAAGTTGGATTACAACTTGTGTAATTATGTAGCTGCCTCATCAAACTTATAAGCTCTCTCACAAGAATGGCCCAAAATGATCAATTAAAGATTTATAACATTAAAAAATAATAATAATATATACAATTATAGTTTTGGGTGCTAGAGATCAATCTAGATTTTTTTGAAACTGTTACATTGTTTTCTCAAGATTCTGAATAATTGTAAGATCAGCTACACTGCAACAAATTCACATGATAAAAAATAAAATAAAAGACAAAAGTGGTAAAAAAAAAAAAAAGTGACAAAAAAAAAGTAAATTAAGAAAAATTGTCTGACAATGGGGAGAAAATTTTACATGGTAAGACGACTTGAAACAAGTGACCTGTTTTCTTGAAACAAGCAAATACATTTTTCTCTGTTAATTCATAGCTAGTTAATGTATATTGTAAGAAGAAAAAAAAAATATTGTTTAATATCAACATTTTTTGGTTTGTGAATTAAGCAGATCTTAATTTTTTTCAGTGTACAAAGAGAAAAGGTCAAGTAGTTACAATCAAAATGGTCCTCACACAGAGCCCTGACCATCTCCCCACTCTTTCCAGCTTGGGAATAATACAAATGTGTTACTTTCCAGGCAAACTTCACAAACTTTAACCATACAAAATGATCAACAAGAAACGATTTATTAGACCAATCCGCAAAACATTCAACGCGTGATTCTGGAACTCTCAACTTAAAATCTTACAACTTGACGACATTTTTTATTAACAATCATTTTTGGAAGGTACGCCAAACCTCTTTCTCTTCTCTGGGTCATGACTTGCCAGCCGACCAGTTGAAGAAGTCCACGTCCCGCAGCTCTTCGGGAAGATAGAGCTGCTCCACCGCCCCTTTACACTCCGGGTTGTACTTGTAGCCTTTGGCGTAGCCCAGGTCCCTCATCAGTTTAGTGGGTGCGTTGCGCAGGTGGAGTGGCACGGGTGGTAAGGGACCCCGGTGGGCCCTCAAACAGGCCTTGACGTTGCCATAGGCCTTATACACCTCCACAGACTTGGGCGCCCTGGCCAGGTAGACGGCACACTGGGCAAGAATCACCTACAAGAGCCACAGAGAGTCGAGCTGGTGTGGCAACGTGTCCGACCAGTCTTACCTCACACTCGGGCATGCCGATGAAGTGGCAGGCCTGGAACGCCGAGACGGCCTGGGTGAGCGCCGCAGGGTCTGCCAGACCTTTGGTACGGACAAGGTTGGAACCTTCGGGTATCGTTTGTCAGTGAATTGAAGCCGATACGTACCGATGTCCTCGCTAGCGAAGCGCACCAGTCTGCGGGCGACGTAGAGCGGGTCCTCACCCCCCTCCAGCATTCGGCCCAGCCAGTAGAGGGCGGCGTTGGCATCCGATCCTCTCATTGACTTGTGCAGGGCTGAGATACAATTGTAGTGCTCCTCGCCTGAGACGCGGAGACGAACCAGAGTCTCAAAACACGACTCAACAAAACCTCGCCACATCTTGAGATTGTTTCCTCCATTAGGGTCCGCAAAAAAAAAAAAAAAAAAAAAACGAGTTCCGGAGAGATTGACTTTGGCCTCTAAACACCACACTAAACACTGGAGCTCCACAGGGCTGTGTGCTCAGTCCTCTGCTGTTCACTCATGATGAAATTTGCTGATGACACAACTAGGGTGGGTCTATTTAGCAAAAACGACGAGTCAGCAAGCCAGAAAGAGGCAGGATCTTAATTTTCTCAGTTTTTTGTAGTTTGTTCCCGTCCCAGATCTTTTTTTTTTACTTGGAAAAAAAATGCCTTGTCTTGCCATTGGATCTGTTGGATCCAATTGGATCCACGTAATTTCAGCCTTGCAAAATACTGTACACATAACACTGTTGTTCTATCTAAGAATCCATATGGGGTAGTTTTAAAATAAGACTCTCTGTCTAAAAGTCCTTCCTTGCTCTTATTCATTGTACATCGGCACGCCGGAAGTAAAACAAATGCAACCTCGTTAATTGTGCGTTATTTATTTTTAAGAAGTTCAAGTTCAAGCTCAAGTTTATTTATGTAGCGCTTTTCTTAGTCCCAGTAAATATTTAATATTGTTCGCATACATGAATGCGTTAATTTTGGCAGCAGTAATTGATCCCGTCCCAGATTTTTTTTTTTGTATTTTTACTTAAAAACAGATCCAATTGCAAGACAAGGCCTTTTTTTGTAGCTTCATCAGTCAAAATGAATTTTTTCTATTTTGTATAACGCACGCAAAAACAAGTCGTGGTGGACAAAAGCGTCCGCGAAATGACCGTAAATTGTGGTTGTGTGAATTTAAAGTGAAATACATTTTTAAGTATTTCTCGTGACTTTACTCAAACCCCAACCCGCTTAAGTATGATGTCAAAAAGACACTTAAGCAGTCTTGAAGTGTGGGCGTGGTCAATCTTAAGCACACACCTCCCGACGCACAAACCGGTTCATTTAAGCGGGACGCTACTGTAAATGTTCTTGCACCTGCTTTATCGTAGAGGATGTGGGACCTCTGAAGCCCCTCTTTGACGTGTGGCTCCCGCAGGACGATCCGCGAGGGGGTCTGGCTCGAGCCCATCTGCACGGTACAGGCTGTTAGCGCCACCTGCAGGCCGTTGAGAGCGGCGCGGGCGTCGCCGTCACACAGGTGAGCGATGGTGTCCAGAGCTTTCTGCTCGATACACACCCGAGACCTGAAGACACACAGAACACGTCCACATCAGTAGAATAACAACAGTAGACACATGTTGTATCGTGGCATTTTTCATTCGCAGATTCGCAGATTTGCGTTGCACGATATGTATTAACGATATATTACAAGTAGGGCTGTCAAACGATTAATTTATTTATTTTTTAATTAATCGCACTTCCCCGACCAAATTAACTGCGATTAAAAATATGAAAGCTTGAACTGTGGCTATTGAAGGGTAATATGTAAATTTACGTAAACTCAACACTAAATAAACACCAAATAAATGTATTAATATAGTTTAGTAGACTTTTTGTTCATTTTGCAATATATTTTCTTTGTTTCTTAATTAAACATACTTACTTGCAATAAACCATAGAGCTTACTTGCAAAAAACCATAGAACTAAAAATCATTGAACTTCAAACTCACTGCACTAAATGTAAAAAGGTCCTTCCTTGCTCTTATTCATTGTACGTCGCCACATCGATTGTGAAAAAAGTGCAACTTTGTTAATCGTGCGTTATTTATTTTTAACAAGTTCAAGTTTGTTTTTATATAGCGCTTTTCTTAATCCCAGACCAACGCAAAGTCACTAAAACACGTAAAATGTTCATTTTATTTGCATACGTTAATGCGTTAATTTTGACGTCACTATTTACAAGTTGATTCAAGTCGATTGGGTTGTTCATGCCAAAATCTGACCCAAAATGTCGCAACAGAATTCAAGACTCAGACCAGACAACGCTATTCCAATTCTATAATCTCGACAGGAGAGACTCCCGGTGTGGACTTCTGCTTCTGTAGCCCATCAGCGCTTTTAAATGAGTCACATTTATTGCTGCAGAATATATTTCAATTTTTCAGGAATTTAGTTTCTTACCTGAAAGAAGGTTACAGTCCCTACGAATAACTCTTATTTATTATAGAATGTTTAATAGAATGTAACAAAGATTATTCAGAAAGCTAAAAGGCTCAACTATTTCGTGTTTTGCTGGAATGTTTTTAAATTATTTATTCTTTGAAGGTTTATAGGAATTTCAAGTATTTAGGCAAGTTCATTCAGTAATTATGTAACTTCTCAGACACAGTAATTAGAAAAGTAAATTAATTACAAAATTGTAAAGTAATTAGTAATCCGTTACTTTTTTCATTTTTAAAGTAACTTACCGGACACACTGGCATTTCCAGGTGCGGGACACTTACTCCGAGCAGAGCTCCGCAGGGTCCTGGTCCTCCTCGTCCTCGTCCAGCACCTTCAGCTGCAGGACGTCCACGGCCCGACGCAGAATCAAGCCCATGGCCTCCACAGACAGACGCTCCAGAACCAGAACCCGGCAGCGGCTCAGCAGGGCGCTGTTCACCTGGAAGGACGGGTTCTCGGTGGTGGCACCGATCAGCGTGATGGTCCCGCACTCCACGTGAGGCAGGAAGGTGTCCTGGTGAGAAGAGCAGAGGAGCCGGGAAGGCGTGAGAAGATGCCGAGCTTTCCAAAGCCGGGGTGAGGAGATCTGGCTTTGTGTTCCAAGGCATATCAGCATGTTCCTCAAAGAAAGAACATTCCAGTTGAGAGGTTTGTGTCTGACATTGTTCTAGATGTTCCTCAAGCTTCAATCTTCTGAATCAGCTAAGACTCACACATAATGCAGTTATCTGTTTCTGGCTATTTGGGGGTATGAAGTCTTTAAATAGTTGGATGCAGCATCATATATTGCCTTAATTGAATTCGATTTCTGGTCTCTTAAGTGGCGTAAGCTATCTGAAGTTAAAAATATATTATTCTAGGCTCAGTTGATTTCAAACACATGAACTGAATAACGTAAGATTATCTATATGCTAAACCTTACAAACAATTACCAAGTTTAGTTAATGAGCTTTAAAGACAGGACATAAACTAGTGCTAGATTCTTAGAAAGTAGAAATTTCAATTTCGATACAATAACTGCAACAATGTTAGTGTCTTTTTTAATAGGGAAAAAAACATAACTAGACTAGAACATGAAAATGTGAAGAAATTATGATTCCCGAGACAACAAAACGCCAAAATACACAAACCGGCACAATCTTGTAGTTTTTCCAAGAAAAGACCACTGAAAAACTGTTGCAGATGTTTTGTAGATGTTTCTTCTCTGCGACACAGATTATCAATGCGTACAATTTATCAGCAATTAATATTGTCTTAGCCTAATATTGTAACTTAATATAGTTAACAAATAAAAATGCTTCACATTTACGTTTGTTTTTTATTTTTTGCTTGCAATCTTCACGTTTTCGTTTGAAACTTTTTTTTCCGTTTCCAAGTTTCACGTGGGGCGGTTTTCACTTGGGTCATAAAATCGCTAAAAAAAGCGAACGAACAATTTTTTAAAATGAAAACGTGAAAATTGCGAATACGTAATCAAACGTAATTAAAAGCGAAAAATGAAAAAAAAAAACAAACGTAAATGTTAAGCATTTTCGTTCGTTTCTTCGAAATTTACGTTTGATATTTTTGGCACTAATTTAATTCCATATAACATCACACAAAAAAAACACCCGTTTTAAAAATCCTTAATTCTACCAGAAATATCATTCTAAATTGAATCTGGCCTACAGCTTTTATATGTTTTAAAGTTCTACAGTATGTAACACCAGTCGACTATAACTTGACTCGACAAGTCTTTTTCTGTTTCTGACACCTCGCCAAAAGTCACTTTCTACCAGGTTTCTGCCAACGTAAGATGTCAAAAACCATCCTAAACCTAGTTTCTGACAGTTTACGCCGCTGTCTCGTCAAAAACAGGTTTCCGCGGGTGGAAAAAGTGGAAATAAATCAGTCCAGTTAGTGTCGTTCCTCCTCAGAAGGTCGGAGTTCTCCAGTGGCTTTCTAAATCTAGCTGCGGTTTGACAGCCACGTGAAAGACTTTCAGTTCGGACAGGTTCTCCTGTAAATGGTTTGCCTGTCAGTGGAATGACACCTTGTAAATTCCTCCAAACATCAGTTCGACAGAAAGCTGTAGATATCAGTAGTAGAACTGCTGCAGAACCTTCTATGTTCAAAGTTTAAACGAGGAAATATGATCAAGTATAATTTTAAAAAGGTGTCGGACACTTTAAAACAAAAAACACATTTATGATATGAAATGAAACTTCAAATACCATATTGCGGCTCCAGTGAGTTAAAATGTCGTCTTGTGGTATAATTTGGAATACAAGTTTAAATGGAAAAAAATACTATTATATGATAAATACTAAATTATTACTAAATCTGAAAAATCCCCCTCCATCCCTGGGGACTTGATTAAAAAAAAAAAAAACAATGTTGACTGTACCGTGACAACAATCACCATATCACCATTCGTTTGAGTCCTCCATTCCAGTTTCCCCTGTATAATTACATTTTCAAGCATTTACAAGCACTTAAGCATTAAAAATTCAAGCATTTTCATGGCATTGAAAACATATTATTCGAGGGTTTCAAGCAGCCGTAGGAACTCTGAAAGTACACAAAAGCTCCAAAAAGAGTGTTTCAACTTCATCAGAACTTTTGGAAATTTGAAACAAACTTTCTAACATAGTGAGCATGTTCTAACCGCTGATATAAGCTAATAGAACTCCTTTCTTATACGTAACTTTCTAGTGGAATTTTTGAAATTTCCCTTCACTTTTATTTCATATTTAAATGTATTTTATTTAATGACATTGTTTTCAATTCCCGCTCTATTTAACAGATCTAATTTTATCGGATAAATTCTACCTGATGAGTTTGTGCATGTGTCTGATTTGGCCAATCGGAAAAGTCTATGATAGTAATCTGTCTTGTGATTGGCTGAAAATGTGTACATCCAAGAAAAGTACATGATTACTCAATTTAAGATACAAATGGTGAGTATTAAAGAGTGATATTTTCGTAATGCTTTTTTCCTCCACGTAGTGAGAGTAATTTAAACCTTTTCTTATCGTTCGATGGAGATCGGATCAATTCCGGATAGAATTGAATGCTTTTATTGTCATTGCATCACATATTGCATTCACAATGAAATTGGGAATACTACTACATTTGGTGCAACAAAAGGAAAAAAACACACAAAATCAAAACAATTTTCAGGGTTCCCGCACTTTCTGAAAGATAATTTTCAAGCATTTTCAAGGTTCATGTTCAAGTTTTTCCAGCACCATAGAGTTGTGGTGAAATTTATATTTAAAGTTGCACAGTCAAAATTAACTCGTTAACGCATGCAATACGTTTTAAATTCAGAATAGTGATAATTATTTAACGCAAGTTATTGCAGTTACACGTTTTTCCTGCGAGGGCCGTTGTTTGTTCGCCATGGTGATTGGCTGCTGAAAATGCAATCTTTTCTGCACCTAAATTCCCATTTCTGCATCTAAATTTCAAGCATTTTCAAGCACCTCATTTAAAATCCTTGAAAACGCATTTTTGAAATTCAAGCATTTTCAAGGATTTCAGGCGCCCGTAAGAACCCTGGACATTATACGTATTTAATAAAATAGAATATAGATGATATATATATATATATATACATATATATATATACACACTATATATATATATACACATATATATATATACACATATACACATATATATATATATATATATATACATAGTATAAAATAAAGGAAAAAATACCACAAATGTTTCAAGCGCACGTAAGAACCCTAGATATTATACGTATTTAATAAAATAGAATATAGATGATATATATATATATATATATATATATACACTATATATATACAATATATATATATATACATAGTATAAAATAAAGGAAAAAATACCACAAATGTTTCAAGCGCACGTAAGAACCCTAGATATTATACGTATTTAATAAAATAGAATATAAAAGAAAATCTCTACTTCTCTTTCGGCTTTTTTTCCCTTATATTTACAATATAAAATAAAATAAATAAAAAAGAATAGAAAAATTTAAGAAAAAAATCAAAGAAAAATGACCACAAATGTTTCACTAAATAGAGTTGATGGTAGTGTAAAGAAAGAACACTTGATAGAGGAGAAGCGGAGTGACCTGCTGGGATTTGTTGAAGCGATGGATCTCGTCGATGAAGAGAATGGTCTTCCTCTTGCACAGTCGCAGCTCGTTCTGCGCTTGTTTGATGACGTCACGCACCTCTGCGGTGGAGGCGCTGGTGGCCGACAGGGTGACGAAGCGCCCGCTGCCCTTCTGCTTGACCGAGCTGGCGATGATGTGGGCCAGGGTGGTCTGAAATAAAGCACAGTGAATAAGTGTGATCTTGTGTTGACCGCTATAGGGAAAAGTGAAAAAACCCGCGTGCCCCATTTTTCGAAAGACGTGTTTAATTCGCAACATAAACATTTGAATTGTGTCTCCGTTGTTGACTTTTCCGAGGAAGGGTGAAATATCTGCGCAGTGTTTTGAGTAAAAAAAAAAAAAAAGTCGAGCCCCCCACTTTGAGCCCGAAATTTTAAGAAGAAATTTGCGACTTATTCTTGAGTTTATACGGTGACGTGCAAAATGAACACCGTAAATGAAGTGTGATTTTGTGATTCGAAAACTTCTGATCGTTGAGATCTTAAAAATGCACAACGTAATAAACTAATTATAAGCAAATTATTTGAAAAAATATTGGTGGTGGTATTAAAATAGAGCGACTCAAATCTGACACAACAATAATTACAGTTGGTTCTATTATAAATATAAATATTAGAAATATAAACACTAGAGTTGAAAATAAAACACTTCTGTGGATGTTAAAACATCACAACTCAACCATGTTTTGATTACCTAGATTTGATTTCCATATTTTGAACATGTTTGATCATGTTTCAATGGTGTAAAATTGCATCTCCTGATAACTATATAAGATAATTAATAGAGTCTAACAAATATACCTACTGAAATGTTTTTTTTTTTTCCCAGCGTTCACGTAAGCTTTGAGATCTCCAATAACATGGCTATTTTTTTTTTAATGTAAGGAGTAGAAAGTACAGCTGATTGCATTAAAAAATATAATAAAATATATATATAAAAAAAAGAAAATATACGGGTTAATTTGACCAGACAAAATGCTAGTTGCAAAAAATTACTTCGTCACTATTCATTAAGCATTATTACTTTAAGTATTTAATACGAAGTGTTACTACTCCCTTACTAATCGTTGAGTATTATTACCTCGCTACTATTTGTTAACTATTATTACTTCGTTATGCATGTAATACTTACAAAGTGTTATTACGTCATTACTCGACACCTCAGGGCGACATTAACGTGCTGGGTTCGAATCATCACTCCTCAGGCGTTATTTTATCGCACTTTTTTTCTTTACTTTACTTTACTTTACAGTCATTTAGCAGACGCTTTTATCCAAAGCGACTTACATTTCATTACAATTGTTACAGTTCAACAAATTCCTGCTTTCCCTGGGAATCGAACCCATGATCCAGTGTTTTTTCACATTGTTGACAATTGTTCACATTTTGTGGATGAGGCAAACGCAGAGACCTCATGACTCAAAGTATAAACAGCCCAAATTCTATTCAAGTAAAATAACGAAGGATTTTTTTTTTACTTTGTTACTACTTGTTAAGTATCATTACTTTAAGTTTTTGAGACAAAGTGTTATTACTCCGCTACTATTGGCTAACTATTATTACTGATCGCCACAGTGTTATTACTTTGTTACTTGACACCTCTGTGGGTCATTGGAGGTGTATTGCTCCTCGGGCGTTATTTTCAAACTATTTTCAAACTTTGAAACAAGAAAAGACAAAAAATGAAAAATGCTTTTTTTGACTCGGAATGGCTAGCTCTTGGTCTGCAATGGCCTGGGAGTGAATATTAAAGGCTTTTGTTGATGTATTATTATTATATAATTATATAATGTTATTTTGTGAATATTAAAGGCTGAGTGAAGCTCAGAAAGGCTTGAAATTTGAGAAAGAGGAAAAGTCAAAAAGTGAGGAAAACGCCTGGAAGTGGGGAACGACAAAAGGCTGAAAAAGACTGGACTTTTGAAGAACTCCAAGTTTGAAAGACTGGAAAAGAGGGCGCATTGAAAAAGCCAAAGTTTGCAATGCTGAAAAAGACTTGAGTTTGACAAAACACAGAGTTTGAAAGACTGGAAAAGAGGGCACATTGAAAAAGCCTGAAAAAGACTTGAGTTTGAAAAAGAAAAAAAAACAAAGTTTGAAAAGCTCAAAGAGACCAGATTTTGAAAAAGACAAAGCTCAAAGAGTGAAAAAAGGTTCGTGTGTCGTATAAATAGTGATTTTTCTGTCGTGGATGAGGCAAACGCAGAGACCTTTCCGCACCCCGGGGGTCCCCACAGGATGAGGGAGGGGATCTGGCTCGCCCGCAGGAGGCTCCGGATCAGCGTCTGCTCGCCCACCGCCCGGTTCTGCCCGAAATACTCCTCCAGTGTGCCGGGTCTCAGCGCCTCCGCCAGCGGCCTGTCGCTCCTCAGCGCCGGGACTGTGGGAGGCGGCGGGCGGTCGGGCGTCTTGGCGGGCGCCGGGGGCTCGAGCTTCGGCTTCGGGTCGGGCGCTTTACACCCGCCGCCCTGGAAGAGCGAGAACACGCCCCCCGCCATGCGCGCTCCCGCCGGGCCAGAGCGCGCTTTCTTGGCGGGTGGTCCCGGGTCGTCATCCCGCGGGTGTAAACACTCGTCCAGGTGGGCGTTGATCTCGCCCGGCGGGAAGTGGCGCGCGCACACCGGGCACGCCACCATCTCGTCCTCACGCCGCTCGCTTTCTGCCATGACGATATCGCGACGCCTTCCCGCTCGTTTCTTATCTTCTTTTTTTGAAGTGAGGTAACACACTCTTCCGGAAACACTGGAACTCTCGTCTGTTCTCGCGCGAGTATCACCGGCCGCGATGCTCTGGCGCCCTCTGGAGGTCGGCAAGAGGATGACACATGGCGAAACTTTTAACACAAGCACACTCTTTACTTTTTACCTTTACTTTACACTTATTTGGCAGACGCTTTTATCCAAAGCGACTTACAAAAAAGAGCAATTTGTCTACAACAGGCTACAGTAGATGTCCACACAGCTACACGGACATGTGCACTAACACCCGGAAGTGCATCCATATATTTTATATAATCCACAAATGCTCTCCACTGCTGTAAAGTTCTGTGTCTGTAGTATATTGTACTAATGCAAATTTTGACTAGATTTATTAATGCGTGTTGCACTGGACAAAGAGAAGTAGTAGTAGTTATTCTATTCTATTCTATTTTATTTTATTCTATTCTATTCTACTTAAATAAACTTACTAGACAGACACTCACTGAATTATTGTTAATAAATCACTGTAGGGTACGATTTTGTTAGAATTATCACAACAAACGGATCCTATCTAATAAACGGACAAAACATATTTGCACCCGCATCTGGCGCCCTCTAGTGTTCATAATAAAATGGAAACAAATATGGCTCTCACAATCCCTGATCAGTGTTGGGATTTGGGAATGTTCTTTTTAAAACGTAACGAGTTACATTTGTTACTTCTCACAAATAATTGAGTTAGTAATTTGAGTTACATTGCTAAATAATAGCTAATCAGCGTTACTTGATTTTTTAATTTTTTTAATTTATTTGTCAAACAACTTGGCTGCTCTTCATATTGAATATGCTAAATTAATTGTATGGACACTCTATATAATTTTCTATAATATATATCATTGTTTATTGATCGGTGTCAATGTGAGAGACACCGATTAAATTCAAAATAGTTTTGTAAATATGGTCATCAGTAAAGTGAACAATCAAACACAATATGATGGTTTAGAACTTTTAATATTTATTGCACAGACCACAACTGGCCATCGAACAAAACTAAATTTAAATTTAAGTTACTTAGCACAAATTTACACATTTATATAGTGAAAACTAATTTGAGTTGCATCGCTTTATAATAGCTAATTACAGTGGGAAGTAACTATTGCGTTACTTGATTTTTTCTCTTTTTTTTTGTTGGCTGCTCTTGATATTGAATATGTTAAAGTAATCGTGTACACAATATATGTAATTTTATACAATTAATAGCATTATTCTTTTAAGGCATTGTACATTAATTGAATTGAATTGAATTGAAAAAGCCGTTATTTGTCCCACAGCAGGGAAATTCTATGTCTCAACAATAGAAACACAATTTAAATAAACAAACATGGCCATAACACACCGCACACATCATAACAAACACAAACCATAAATATATATATTTTTCGAAAACGGATCCATGAGTAATGCAAGGAGGAAAAAAAAAAACAACGTTAAGAGTTTAACAATTGGTTTTAACAATCCAAAATATAGATTTTGGGACACAAACGATCGGACAATTATCCGGTCTTCACGTACTATCCTCACGAGAAGCATGAGAATAACACGATTAAACACTTAATTACAAACTCTTTTAGTACATGTATTTCTCCACGAGAGAGTTGTGCGCCGCCTCGGAAAGATGATAAATTTTGACTGTTTAAAGGTCACATTTAATTGTAAAAGGAAGTTTTCTGTGCTGACAGAAAGCTAAAATTCGACAAGAGGCTTGATTGGGACCTTCATTTGACTGCAAATTAACACCCAGAGTTAATTTTATTTTAAGTTAAGAGTAAAAATGAAGAGCAAAATATATTGACGTGAATACGGTAAAGACTAAAATGCTAAAAATAGTGGGAAATTAGTACATTGGTTCAATTTGGAAAAATTACCAGTGTATTGCGACCATCTTCGGAGTTAGAAAAAGAACAAATTGCTGAAAATTAAATTAAAAAGATATATTGCAAAGTTCAGTTCTAATTTTATCTCTACAGCTTTTACATTTTTTTTTACTAAGGAATCAGCAAACACAGGATTTATTCAGACATGTCACACACTTTCACTGATGAACCAGGCCAAACAAACACTCCAGGACAGAGCGGCTGAGTGAAGGTGGTCTGGACTCTGTGGATGAGGGTCATTGTGTCTGAGACGCTGTAGAAGGACAAAGTTCCTGCCTCATGATCCACAAACACTCCCACTCTCCTGATGCTTCTGGACACTGAGAGTTTAGTCCATATGTTGTTGTGTATGAATGTAAATCCAGAGGAAGAACAGAACAAACTCCAGGACTGATTATTAAACCCAAACCAACACTCCAGACTCTCTCCCTTCCTGCTGATGCTCTTATACGACACTGATATAGACACACACTCTCCAGTCCACTCCAGCTCCCAGTAACAGCGTCCGCTCACACTCTCCTCACACAAAACCTGAGAATAATGATCAAATCTGTCTGGATGATCAGGATACGACTGATCTGTGTCAGTGTAAGTGACTGTGTTTCTCTCAGACAGACGGAGACGATAATCTCATGTGTTCAGATCCAGAGTGAACTGACGAGAATCTGAGGGAAATAAAACACATGAAATATAAATCATCACCAATAATCCAGGAGTGTGTGTGTGTGTGTGTGTGTGTGTGTCAGAGGTGTAATGAGTACCAGACAACCAAGTACAGATACGTAAAAGTACATATACGTGCTGTATAAGTTGCTCCAATACAAGTAAAGTCACCACTATAAAAAATACTTAAGTCAAAGTAACAAAGTATCGAATTTTAAAAGAACACAGAAACGAAATTTAACACCTCCATGTTTCAAAAGTGTTAAAACAAAATAAGTAAAGAACACAGAGTCAGTCTCAATCAAACTCAAATGTGCAAAAAATAAATGAATTAAATTCCGAGCTGACTTTGATGTGATTCTCAGTGTCCTCTCAGTTATTACCTACCATAGACAATTACATTTACTCACGTTGCACAAAAAACATGAAGCTAAAATATAGTCACGTCACTGTGGTTTTTACCATGTTAGGCCTGGTAACATTACAACACCGTGGTAAAGTCTGTAGGGAAGATCTGTAGAGTTCAACTTAACGTTTAATTCACTTTAAATAGACTCTCGCCTCAATGTGTTTCCTCAAATGTGAAGGTGATTTTTTTAAAGCTCTTATATTGTTGTCAGTGGTAAATAAAGCAGACGCTGCATCTTGTAAGAGTCGTTCTGTTTTTCCTCAACGGTTCTTTCAACTTCAACTTCTGCTTCATCACTGACGTCAGTCATGTCACGATAGTTCAAATCCTGAGAAACATTCACGCCTCTAAATCACGCTCATGTGGTTTATAATTCACTATTAGCTTCCAGTATCTTCAGCAGACGACAGATGGAAAAATCACCTCGTTCACCCAAGAAATGAACAGCGGTAAAAACCGATTATGGTTTGTCGGCACAATCAAGATGTAACGAGTAACGGTGAGTGTCAATTCAAATGTAGTGGAGTGAAAAGTACAGTTACTCAATCAGATATGCAGTGGAGTAGAGAGTAAAAGTTGCTTATATTTTTGATATTCTGTACAAGTGCGAAGTAGCCAAAAACACACTTAAGTAAAGTAACAAAGTATGTTTACTCAAGTACTGTACACCTCTGGTGTGTGTGTGTGTGTGTGTGTGTGTCTGTCTGACTGTGAAACACTAGAGAAATCAATCTGAACATGAACTCTTCTGTCTCGTTTCCTTCAGCAGAAGATCATGAAGACCATCACTGAGAGTTTCTGTGCTTTTCTGAGAGACTTACAGCGCAGGAAGTTCCTCCGGCTCCAGAGATCAATGTTGACGACTGTGAAGAAGAGACAGAAACATTATCTGCTTCTGTTCCTCTGACATTTCTGACAGAAACTTCTACAGGTGAGATGATGGAGCAGAAATGCACCTCTGTCGTGGATCTTCTTCATCTTATTGTTACACAACTCCTCCAGTTGGTTCTTCAGCTCATTAATTGATTGTGTCACATCATCAAAAGATGAGAGAGAAGCAAAAGAAACCTCTGCAGATTCTGGAGATGCTGATAGTGATGGAAAATTCTAGAAAGAAGAGAAACTCATCAACAACATCATCATCATCATCATCATCATCACCGCACTAGAACGTCTTATATCTGTGCAACAGATCTGCAACAGACAAATCTTCAAGATTCAGTCTCCATCTCATCTTCTTGTCTTCTGGAGTAAAATCTGTGTGTTTAGTGTGTAGCTTGATTTTCCTAATTTGTCTTATTTGTTAATTCTCTGATTCACACTCGTCAAACACAATTACTGACATAAGACTCTTCCTCATCATCTGCTCATTCTGCTCTCATGAGAAGTTCCTCTGTTCCTCTAGATCTGTTACCTGAATGAAGCTGATGTGATCTTGTGTCTGTAATAGTTTCTCTATCTCTCCTTCTTTTCTTTCAGATCATTGATCTCCTGCTGCAGTTTCTCCATGATTCCTTCAGCTTCACTGACTGACGTCTTCTCCTGATCTCTGATCTGCTGTTTCAACTCATCACATCTTCTCTGGATGGACTAGATCTCTCAGTAAAGATCTTCTCAGTGTCCTCCACTGCTTGTAGTGCAGATCTCTGTCAGAAACACAGCAGCATCAGCTTCTTCCTCTTCATCACACTCACTCCAGACTCTTCTCTTCTTCCCAGACTGACCTTATGTAGACTCCACAGAGTCTCTCAGCTGCTGAAGATCTTTCTCTCGCTGCTGGATCTTCTGCTGAAACTCTCTCTGTGTCTCCATCAGCTGCTTCTGCAGATCAAGAAGAAACAAGTCAGATAATCAAGAGGAAGTGTCTGGTGTGAGTGATGATCAGTGACTGAAGCTCAAGCAGATGAACACAGGTTTGGGGGCTGATATGTTTCAGAAGAATTTCAGAAGATGGTTGAAATGTTTCAGTTAGAGCTGCAGGATTATAGAAGCACCAACAATTGCAATATGCAGTCTCCATGGCTTAGGCTGCCCACTGCTCCGGGTTTGTGTGTGTTCAATTCACTGTGTGTATGTGCACTTCACTGGATGGTGAAATGCAGATCAAAAATCCGATACGGTTTGCCATACTGTCAATCTCACTCACTTCACTTTATACCGTAAAACCTGTGAGGTCGAAGGAGACCAACAACCTCAGTTTAGAAATAATCACAAGACAATTTCTTCTGAGTTCAAGCTTGTGTGTGTTGTGGTGCGGCTTCCAGCGTCCAATCAGCTTTCTCTCTAAATAAATACTTTTTCTCAATTGTCTCTATTTCTTCTATGCCACTTCATGGTCGTCTGGAACACGGGAGTTGTAGTTCTGGCTCTATTTCTGTTCACTCTCTACACCACTGACTTCATGTTCAGCTACCTGTCACCTGCAGAAGTTCTCAGAAGACTCTGTCATTAGCACCTTTCACACAGCAATTCTTGGGCAATTGCCGGAAAAGATTGTTCACACAATCACTGTCATTCCGGCATTGTACCGGTAAAACACCGTTCACACAGCGCTTTCAAAACGTAGGAATATTCAGTGACATCATTAGCTGGTGACACCTTTTAAACAGCTGGACCTGCGAAGAGGAGTGAGCACGTGACCCTCTTCAGAATGATCCGATTGGCTCAGAGCAGTTGTTTACGTCTGCTAAATACTGTTTTTTTAATTTGCCCTATAGCACTTTTGAAAAACGTTTAAAACAATTACAAATGTAACAAATCACTTCAATTGCCTCTTATTGCAACGCAACAGGTTTATGTAAACGTGTTTATGCTGTATTTTAAAGTTTATTAAGAGATAAGAACTGGCTCTCATTGGCCACGTCCTGTCACCGAGCTCAGTTGAGGATTCAGAGCTGCTGATTCTCTTTCTCAGTGTCTCTCAAATCCCCAATGCAAACCAAGAGTTGTGATGATTATTATAACCACGCTTTTGTCTTCGTTTTTTGGACTTGGAAAGTGTCTCAATGTGTCTTCTTCGTTTTGTGAGTGTCGTGCTGTCCGCAGTCAGCGTTTTAATCTTTCCTCCTCACCAACGACATTAACTGTGAAGCCGAGAGCAAGATATGCTTTGTCATTTTTTCTGCATGTAACTTTTAACTGGCCTGACTGAGTCTGTCTGACTTTAGTGCCTTTTCTTTAACAAACGGATCCATCTCTAAAAGTGATGTGTCGTTCGTGAATGATTCATTCTAAATGAACACATTTCTTATATGACCGTGATTTACTAGGTTTTTTTTTTTTTTTTTATAAAAATGTGCCTGTGCGCCCCTCCCCCCAGACGGGCCCGCCCCCCACTTTGAGAACTACTGTGTTAATGGACCATTATCTTCTCAGTTTTCTTACCTGTGTCTCTTTCCTCTGAGCTGCTGCTGATACAGTCACATGACTTTTATGTTCATTAATCAGACACAACACACACACACACTGTTGATCCGTCCTGCAGAAATATTCCAGAAGCTTCTGGTGTGTGGAGCAGATCATCTCCTGCAGTCCATCAGTGGCTTCAATCATTCTGTGACGTTTACGAGAGAGAAACTCCTCGTGTCGCTCAAGATGAGTGTGACAGTACGATTCCAGACACTCCAGACACGACTTGACGGCTTTATATTTTCTTCCTGTACAGACGTCACACGGAACATCTCCAGCTCCAGCACAACAGTCAGAAGAAGGTTTGATCTTCAGTTTCTCCATCATCTCAGCCAGGATGGTGTTTTTAGCTAAAGCAGGTCTTGGACTGAAGGTCTCTCTGCACTGAGGGCAACTGTAGATCTTCTTCTGATCCTCCAGATTCCAGCAGTCAGTAATGCAGCTCCTACAGTAACTGTGTCCACAGATAATAGTGACCGGATCCTTCAGGAGATCCAGACACACTGAACACAGAAACTCATCCTGAGAAAATCTGGCTTCTGCCATTTTACAGACACAGACACGCAGCAGCTCCACGACTCTTTACTTTCACTTTCACTTTCTCAGAACTAGAGAGAGTTTCTGGTAAATCAGGGAGGAGTTTCTCTATAAGGCGTGACAAAGACACATCGGCGTCAGCAAACTAGAGAAGAATTTCTAGTTTTTAAAACAGAGCTAATCAAGAAGAAATTAAGAAGTTTGTGAATTGAGGTTCCGCTGAATATTTGGTTCATAACCAAAACAGTGTGTTTTTTTAACCCAGTGTGTCCCGCAAATCAAAAAGCTTGGCCACCTCTGCTCTTACCAGTCAACCAGTCACAACAGTGCTGCTTTTTTATTATCGATTCCGCAGCGGCTTCCCTCTCTCCCGAAGATCGGTGTTTTTTGTTTGTTGTCTTTATCTTGATTTATCCTTTATTTTTACATCAACATGTCTGGTAAGCACACCTACAACCGTGAGTTATTCCTTTTTAAAGAATCACAGGATTTATTCAGACATGTCACACACTTTCACTGATGAACCACGACCAACATAAACTCCAGGACAGAGCGGCTGAGTGAAGGTGGTCTGGACTCTGTGGATGAGGGTCATTGTGTCTGAGACGCTGTAGAAGGACAAAGTTCCTGCCTCATGATCCACAAACACTCCCACTCTCCTGCTGATGCTGATGCTGCTGATGCTCCTGAACGCTGGGTGAAAAGTCCATATGTTATTGTGTTTGAATGAGAATCCAGAGGAAGAACAGAACAAACTCCAGGACTGATTATTAAACCCAAACATACACTCATGACTCTCTCCCTTCCTGCTGATGCTCTTATACGACACTGATATAGACACACCAGTATCTCCAGTCCACTCCAGCTCCCAGTAACAGCGTCCGCTCACACTCTCCTCACACAAAACCTGAGGATAATGATAATGAAATCTGTCTGGATGATCAGGATACGACTGAACTGTGTCAGTGTGAGTGACTGTGTTTCTCTCAGACAGACGGAGACGATAATTCATTGTGTTCAGATCCAGAGTGAACTGACGAGAATCTGAGGGAAATAAAACACATCGGAAATTATAAAACATCACCAATAATCCAGGATGGTGTGTGCATCCACGTATGTGTGTGTGTATGTGTATGTGTGTGTGTGTGTTACAGCTATGTGTGTGTGAACATGAACTCTTCTGTGACGTTTCCTTCAGCAGAAGATCATGAAGACCATCACTGAGAGTTTCTGTGGTTTTCTGAGAGACTTACAGCGCAGGAAGTTCCTCTGGCTCCAGAGATCAATGTTGTCGACTGTGGCTGTGGAGAAAAAGAGACAGAAACATTATCTGTTTCTGTTCCTCAGACATTTCTGACAGAAACTTCTACATTCAACTACATTCTGAAAACAACTTCACAAATGGAGCAAATGAACCATAAAACATGTACCTCTGTTATTGATCTTTTTCATCTTATTGTTACAAAAATCATCCAGTTGGTTCTTCAGCTCATTAACAGATTGTGTCACATCATCAAAAGAGGAGAAAGAAGTGAAGAGAACATCAGCAGATTCTGGAGATGCTGAGAGTGATGGAAAACTCTAGAAAGAGAAGAAACTGATCATCATCACCACCATCATCATCATCATCATCATCATCATTATCACACTACAACATCTCATATATTTGCAGCATCTTCAGAATTCAGTCACCATCTCATCTTCTTGTCTCTTGAAGATTTTTGCTTCTGCGTGTTTGAGATGTTTAGCTTGTAGTTTGATTGTTCTAATCAGTCTATTTTTTTTACATTCTCTATTTATAATAAATAAAAAAACTAAAAAAAAAATGTCCAGAACTTTAACTTTCTGACACTCTTCACTCACAATTACTGACATCAGACTCTTCCTCATCATCTGCTCATTCTGCTCTCATGAGAAGTTCCTCTGTTCCTCTAGATCTGTTACCTGAATGAAGCTGATGTGATCTTGTGTCTGTAATAGTTTCTCTATCTCTCCTTCTTTTCTCTTCAGATCATTGATCTCCTGCTGCAGTTTCTCCATGATTCCTTCAGCTTCACTGACTGACGTCTTCTCCTGATCTCTGATCTGCTGTTTCACCTCATCACGTCTTCTCTGGATGGACTGGATCATCTCAGTAAAGATCTTCTCAGTGTCCTCCACTGCTTGTAGTGCAGATCTCTGTCAGAAACACAGCAGCATCAGCTTCTTCCTCTTCATCACACTCACTCCAGACTCTTCTCTTCTTCTCCAGACTGACCTTATGTGACTCCACAGAGTCTCTCAGCTGCTGAAGATCTTTCTCTTGCTGCTGGATCTTCTGTTGAAACACTCTCTGTGTCTCCATCAGCTGCTTCTGCAGAACAAATGAAACAGACTGAAAGTTGAAGCTCAAGAAGATGATTTAACAGAAATTAGAGCTGATGATCATGATTCAGAAGAATTTCAAATCAAATCATAGACATATAGCAGATTATTGAGAAGTTTCCGTTTGAGATGCAACAATATTGAAGTAATAATAATCACAATTTATTTTTAGCGCGTTTGTGTGTGTGTGTGTGTGTGTGTGTGTGTGTGTGTGTGTGTGTGTGTGTGTGTGTGTGCGTGCGTGTGTATGTCTGTGTGTGCTATTACAGTGCAGCTGTTATTTCAAATAATCATTTTATTTGAGAATTGCTGAACCTGAAGCTTGTGAGATGTTAATGGAACATAATCTTCTCAGTTTTCTTACCTGTGTCTCTTTCCTCTGAGCTGCTGCTGATACAGTGTCGTGGTCTTTATGTTCATCCATCACACACAACACACACACACACTGTTGATCCGTCCTGCAGAAATATTCCAGAAGCTTCTGGTGTGTGGAGCAGATCATCTCCTGCAGTCCATCAGTGGCTTCAATCACACGATGACGTTTAGGAGAAAGAAACTCCTCGTGTCGCTCAAGATGAGTGTGACAGTACGATTCCTGACACTCCAGACACGACTTGACGGCTTTATATTTTCTTCCTGTACAGACGTCACACGGAACATCTCCAGCTCCAGCGTCACAGTCAGAAGAAGGTTTGATCTTCAGTTTCTCCACCATCTCAGTCAGGATGGTGTTTTTAGCTAAAGCAGGTCTTGGACTGAAGGTCTCTCTGCACTGAGGGCAACTGTAGATCTTCTTCTGATCCTCCAGATTCCAGCAGTCAGTAATGCAGCTCCTACAGTAACTGTGTCCACAGATAATAGTGACCGGATCCTTCAGGAGATCCAGACACACTGAACACAGAAACTCATCCTGAGAAAATCTGGCTTCTGCCATTTTACAGACACAGACACGCAGCAGCTCCACGACTCTTTTCTTTCTCCTTCACTTCCTCATAGTTTCAGGTCAATCAGGGAGGAGTTTCTCTATAAGGCGTGACAAAAACTCACAGGATGTGAAACAGGAGGATTTATATTTTCAGTGTCAGTAAACTAGAGAAGAATTAACACGGAAATATTAAAATCGAGAAGACAACACAATCTGACGGATGCAAGTAATTCAGCTTGAACAAGAATCATATAAACTACTGTATGAACACGCAACACAGAGAAAGAGAGTGAGTTTGTCAATATGGCCACTAGGTGTCGTATCTAAACTGTGCTCTACATTTCACCATCTAGTGAAGTTACACACACACACACAGTGAAGAGACACAGACAAACCCGGAGCAGTGGGCAGCTTTGAGACTCTAGATCAGACCGGGGAAAACCACGACCCGTGAGCCACATTAAACGTTATAATCTGGCGCGCCGAGCTTGTAAAAATAAAATGAAAGTTTGATTTTTTCCAACGTAAATCCAGTTAATCCGTTATGAAGGTTTATTTTATTTTATTTAGGAACATGTTTTTAAAAACGGGACCATGCACACTAAATGTACGTATGTGTATTTTTAGAACCCAATGTTGCCTGCAAATAAAAAAAAGTTTGGCCACTTCTGCTCTTCTCTAATACAACGTCAAAAATGAATACAAGTTTCAAAGAAAATTCTCAAAAAATACAACTCAGGTTCATCTCATTCCGAGGTAAAAAAACGAAACAAACAAAAATACTTGAGAACAAAGCAAAACAAAAGCTTCACGATGGTAGAAAAGCAAATGAAACAAACAACCACTACAGAGCTTGAGAACTAGAGAGTAACTGAGACGCTTACACACTTGTGCTTCAGCTCATTTGGTCCGGACCGAGAGTAATAAATGATACACACACTCTTTTTGCTCTCATCCCAACCGAACCAACATTCAGTCGTGTAAGCCGAGAGTGGGTCATTTGCGCGCCTGCTGCCTTCCTTATATGTGTCGTTTCTCAGACTCTCTCTCCGAAATCCCAGATCTCAGTCCGTACAACTCGCAGGTTTTACTTCTACTTATTTAAAGATTTCTAAAGGAGTTCCACAGGGATCAGTCCTAGGTCCGGTATTATTCTCCATATACATAAACAATCTGTGTGACAATCAAATGCCCAGTACTATTTGTATGCTGATGAGGCCCTAAAGTTGGTATTGAACACTGGTAAAACCAAAGTCATGATTTTTCCCACCCGGGTAAAGTTCCTGTAAATCTGCCATTGATAAAATCTGTCCAAGATAAGACGATTGAGATCGTGTATAGTTATAAATCTTTGGGGTTTTTATTGGACTGTGAGCTCTTTTAAAGCTCACACCGACAATCTGATTAAGATATTGAAGCTAAAGGTCGGGTTCTTTTATCGCAACAAGTCCTGCTTCTCCCCCAAAGCGTGCAAATATCTTGTGTCAGCAACTTTTTTACCTCTGCTTGACTATGGTGACGTTCTGTACATGAATGCGTCAGATAAATGCCTGAAATCTTTAAACACAGTGTACCATAGTGCTTTGAGATTTGTCACTGGATGCAGCCGACTAACACACCACTGTGAACTTTATGCCAAAACAGAGTGGCCGTCTTTATCCACGAGAAGGTCCACACACTGGATGATGTTAGTCTATAGGGCTCTTATTGGCTCAGCCTCTTCTTATCTGTCCACGCTTTTGCGTAAAAATCCTCATTATGGCGTTCAGCTTCCTCTCACCGGCTCACCGTGCCTCGCACCCGGACTGAAATGGGAAAGCGACAGTCAGACCTTGGACTTTTAGAGCCTGTCCGACTTGAATCTTTCGGCTCATTGTTAATCTCCAAGCGAAACGAGACCATTGGTCACTGCACGTGCTTTTAAAACTGGTCTTTTTAGATTTGAACACTCTATCACTGTATTTTGTCCTGCAAATTGTTTGAAGCGCGTCTATTAATGTACCGTGTTAATGTCTTTATTGTAATTTATGTACAAATGTACTAGAGTGTTTGTAGCCGTGTACATCTCCAAGCCAGGTCACCCTTGTAAGAGAGATCTTGATCTCAATGGGTTTCTTTACCTGGTTAAATAGAGCGGTCAAACCGCTCGACCGATGATGCCATCGCCTCTGCTCTCCACCCAGCACTCACACATCTGGACAATAAAGACTCATACGGCAGAATGCTGTTCATAGACGTTATACAATCATCCCTCAACAACTCACCTTCAAACTCTCTCAGCCGGGACTGAATACGTCGCTGTGTAACTGGCTGTTGGACTTCCTGTAGCTCTGAGTTCCTGGGTGTGCACACCACAGAAGATCTCTCCTGGACTGCCAGGAGAAAAGCGACTCTACTTTCTCCGCAAACTGAGAAGAGCCAGAGCTCCAGCTCCCATCATGTGCACCTTCTACAGAGGAACCATCGAGAGCATTCTGACCAGCTGCATCACCGTGTGGTGCGTCGTGCCGTGAGACACTTCAGCACATAGTGAGAGCAGCTGAGAAGATGGTTGGTGTCCCTCTCTCCTCCCTCCAGGACATCTACTTCAGCCGCCTCACCCGCAAAGCCCTCAGCATCTGCCCCCTCTGCCCTCCTCTGCCCCATGCTCCTGACCCCCCCCGTCTGTCCTACTACTACCTCAAACATACAACCACATCTTTATAAGGACTGTAAGCCATTGCACTACTGCCTGAATTGCACTGACTCTGTTTGCACTATTGACTATATCATCGTCCTCTTTTATCAGTTTCACCTGTTCTTCATCTGTCTTTTGGTGGTCAGTCATTAACGTTGCACTCCGTCTTGTACCTGAGTCTTCTGTGAGTTTAAGTCTTGTTTTTCGTCATTAAATGTCCGTTTCTTGTCACATCGATCCCTGGCTCTTCATCCAGTCATCCTCATCCGTCCCTGATCGTAACACCTGCATATGTAACATCAGGTTTTTACACATTAACGATAACTTACTGTGTAAAGTTTCATATCAATTACACAATCTTTTCATTTATACACAGATGTACATACTGTCATGGATCCCGGCTTAAAGCCGGTCAGGACTTTTATTTTGATCTTTATCTGGACTCTTATTTTGAAGTTTTTTGTCTCAGTTGATCATGTCCTGCTTCGTGTCCTGTGTCCCAGCTGTTCTGTGTTATTCGTTAGTCTATGTATTTAAGTCCCTGTGTCACATGTATCACTGCCAGTCATGCTACCTGTCACTCTCGCCTCTTGTCGTGTCTCGTGTCTAGTTAAGTTCATGCCGTTTGGATATCCTTGTGTACCGACCAATGGCCTGCTCCCGATTACGATCTTGGATTAAACCCTTTTTGTAGCATTT
>CM051493.1:15870032-15898843 GCA_028031935.1 Paedocypris micromegethes
TGTCCCATAGTCAGGTCTCTGACTGACGTCGAAGTGACCTGACTATGAAAGGGAAACATTTTTACTGGTTAATGTACATGCACCAAATGAAGAAAATGAAAAGAGGGATTTTTTTATCAGCATGGAAGGGATTGTAAAAAAGCACAAAGAAACAATAATAATGGGGGATTTTAATACGGTTTTTAGTAAATATGAGATGGGAGAAGGAATGGTATTTAAATCCGACAAAGGAAGAAGAGAACTAAAGAGAATAATGAACGAAAATGATATGATTGACATATGGAGAGAAAGAAATGGAGAGAAAAAAAGAGTTTTCAAGAAGACAGTTAGTAGGAAACTTTATGTGTCAAACACGAATCGATTTCACTTTGTGTGCAAGGAACGTAGAAGGCTTTATCACAAAGATTGAATATAAAGAAACCAGTTTAAGCGATCACAAACCTATGTACCTGAGTCTAGATTGGAGCAGTCATGAGAGGGGTCCGGGGGTCTGGGTATTAAACTCGAAAGTTTTAGTCGATGAAGGTTACAAATCGAAGATAAAACAAATTATAGAAAAAGAAAAGGAGAATGGAATGATAGAGGTATGAAGAGGATAAAATAATTTGGTGGAACAATGTAAAACATTCAATCAAAAATGTTACAATAGATTATTGTCAACAAATACAAAAAGCAAAGAAAATTACGGAAAAAGCTATCAGAGAAAAACTGGACAAAGAACTTAAAGCAAATATGATTGATATACAAAAAGTAAAAGATTTGGAGGGAAAACTAAAAGAAATTGAAGAAAAGAAATTTGAAGGGGCGAAAATTAGAAATAATGCTAAATACACGGTAGAGGGAGAAAAGTGCACCAGGTTCTTTCTTAACTTAGAAAAAGACAGAGGAAAAGCAGAAGTAATAAGAGAAATAAGAAAAGAAAATGGAATAATGGTGATAGGTAAGGATGATAAATTAAAAGAGGTGAAATTATTTTATGAAAATCTTTTTAAAACAAATGGGGTGGGAAGTGAAGCAAAGGAGAGCATGTTGAAGCGAATAACAGCAGAAGTAGAAGAAGAGGATAGAAAAGAGTGTGATGCAGAAATAAATGATGAAGAGATCAGCAGAGCGATAGATTAACTAAACAAGGGGAAAAGTCGGGAATAGACGGGTTGGGGAGCGAGTTCTACAAGGTGTTTAAAGATATCGTAACAGTAATTTTAAAAGAAGTGTATGATGAGATATTTAGAAAGGAAGAAATGAACCAAAGAATGGGAATGGGCATAATCAAGCTAATATATAAGAAGCGAGGTGAAAAAGTGGATTTAAAAAACTACAGGCCAATCACAATGCTCAATACAGATTTAAAAATCTTATCCAAGGTTTTAGCAAACCGATTAAAACCTATAATGCCAAAAATAATAAAAACAAATCAGGCTTATAGTGTGAAAGGAAGAGATATTGCAGACATAACATTGAGCATAAAAAACACAATAAGGTACATGCAAGACAAGAAGAAAGATGGGTTTATAATCAGCTTAGACTTTGAGAAGGCATTCGACAGAGTGGAACATGAGTTTCTATTTGGAGTTTTAGAACGTTTTGGGTTTGGATTTGGGAAAGTCTTTATACAATGGATAAGGATCCTATATAAAAAGGTTTTAACTCGAGTAAAATGCAATGGTTTTTTAACTGAGTGTTTTAAACTAACCCGCTCAATACGACAGGGCTGCCCTCTGTCAGCGCTCTTATACTCACTAGTGGCAGAACCTCTGGGATTAGCAGCACAAAGGAATCAAAGGAATAGGCGAGGAAGGGGTGGAAAATAAAATTTTTCAATATGCGGATGACACGACACTGCTGTTGCACGATCGGGAGAGTGTGAGAAGGATGATGGAGATAGTGAAGATGTATTGCAAGGGAGCTGGAGCAAAAATTAATGAAGAAAAGACTATTTATATGAGATTGGGAAAAGCAGAGGATTTATCCGAGCATTTTTATTTTGCCGACACTAAAGAGATTAAAATTTTGGGAGTGATAATGGGCAAAGACGAGAAAGCAGTAGAAGCAAACATGTGGGATGGAATGTTGGAGGAGATTGAGAGAAGACTACAATTCTGGAAGCTAATGTTTTTAACACTGAAGGGAAAGGTTTTAATTCTGAATGCATTGATGGTGTCAAAATTATGGCATGTCTTGAGTGTGGTACCTATGCCAATGTGGACGGAAAAAAAGTTCAAAAGCTGTTTTTTAAACTTTTTGTGGGAAGGAAAGCCTCCCAGAATTGCATATAATACACTAATTGGAGATGTGGACAATGGAGGACTGGGACTCATGGACATCGAGCAAAGAAAAAACAGCTTGAGGGTGAAAGTGATGAAAAAGTTTCTCGACCATCAGAACGAATCACCTTGGAAGAAAACGATGCATTTCTTCATGAGGAAATGTGGGAACTCAAAAATGGGGGAAAGTGTAATATGGATGGGAATGAGGAACTGGATGTTTGAACACATGCCTGATTTTTACAAGGAACTGATGAGCGCGTGGGGGAAATTTTTAAAGTGTGTGCATTATGCTCCTTTACAAAGAGAAGACGTTTTAAATCAGCCTTTGTTTTTAAATAAGCATATTCTCTATGAAGGAAAACAGGTTTTTTATAAGAAATGGTGGGAAGTAGGAATAACGAAAGTTAGAGATGTTTTATATGAGGTTAAGGAAGGTTTTTTACCACTGCAATGCATTATTGACGAGATGGAGGAAGCAAAAGAAGAGTACAATAAGAAGCAACTTTTAAAACAGTATGGGGAAATTAAAACTGCAATACCAGCGGAATGGGTAGAAGCGATTACGCAAAGTAAAGAAACTGACGAAAAAATGCAAGTGTTTGTGAGGTTGGGTGAAAAGATGCATGATTTCAAGCAAGTTTCATTGAAAATGCTATACGGTTTCTTTAGAGAGCGCATTTTTAAAAAACCTACATCCAATCAATATTGGACGAGAGTATTTGGAATTGTGGAAGAAGGAGAAATATGGCAGAATATTAGAGGGAAGTTGATTCAAACAAAACTGGAAAACTTTGAGTACCTTGTGAGACAGAAGGCGTTGTTTACGGATGTACGTTTGAAGCTAATGGGAATCGAAGAGAGTAAAATTTGCAAAGTCTGTAACGACACGGAAGAAGATTTTTTACACCTGTTTTATATTGTGGGAAGTTAAGGTTTTTTATGGGGAAATGCAAGGACATGATAAACAGTTTGTTGGAAAAGCAAGATGATGATTACGATTGGGGTAAAATCTTTATGTTCGGAGTAAACAAACAATGCAGAAATGAGAAAGTAGTAAACATGCTTGTGATGATGATGAAAAGAACAATATGGGAACGAAGAGTTGTTGCAAAAAAGGAAAAACAAATGCTAAATGTTTGGGAGCTTTTCAAGAAACGTTTGGGAAAATATATTGAATTGCTGGTCATATATTTTACAAGACAAGAGGGAATGAACGCATTTGAATCGGTTTTTACTCAAGATGTTTGTGATGTGTTGAATAAGTTTGAAATTAATGTATCATTCTGCACTAGTTTTTCATCATTTTGATGATTTTAAAGAAAAACAATGTGTGAATTAGTATTGAATGTGAATTTGTATTGAATGTGATTTTGTAAAAAAAAAAAAAAAAAAAAAAAAAAAAGCGCTCGATCTCGTCAAATCTCGGAAGCTAAGCAGAGTAGGGCCTTATTAGGACTTGGATGGGAGACCGCCAGGTAATGTAGGCTTTTTTGCTCTTTTAAATCAATCTATCTATCTATCTATCTATCTATCTATCTATCTATCTATCTATCTATCTATCTATCTATCTATCTATCTATCTTTACTTTTTTTCTGTTGGTAAAATCTTTAAGTGTGGATTTTTGTCAAGCCTTAATTGCCTACAGCCACACCAGTTTGAATGCGCTCGATCTCGTCAGATCTCGGAAGCTAAGCAGAGTAGGACCTGATTAGGACTTGGATGGGAGACCACCTGGGAATACCAGGTAATGTAGGCTTTTTTGCTCTTTTAAGTTGCCGGTAGTCAATGCAGGGCCGGAGACCTCCATCCTTCTTGCCCTCAAAGAAGAAGCTGGAAGCGGCAGGGGAAGTCGAAGGTCGGATGAAACCCTGCTCGAGAGCCTCCTTCAGTACACGTTGAGTGCTTGTCTCTCTGGGATGGACAATGGGTAGATCTTACCGTTGGGTAGTTTTGCACCTGGCAGTAACGGCACAATCCCAGGCAACGTGTGAGGATAGCCGGGGACTGAAGACATCCCGAAACTGGTGGTACTCTGGAGGGATGCCAGGTAACGACACTAAAACACAGGGTTCTATAGAAGTGGCGGAGAGGGTCACATTTGTGGTGTGGAGCTGATGTGATTTGTGAAACCTCTTGAGTGCAACGGCGAGGCACTTTTTCCTGCACGTCTCACCCCATTGTGCTACCTTGGCCCGGTCCCAGTCCATAACCGGATGGTGGACCATGGCAATACGAGCACCAATTCTGCCGTGGACCCTTCTAAGATCATGAATGGTATGTCTTCGTTGTGGAGTTGGCCCACCTGTAACTGGAGCATGGAAGACTGTAACCGGATACGCCCGTGAGCCATAGGTCGTCCTTGAATAGTGTGATCACGGTATTTTTCGGGACTGGGACACGGGGACGAATTCAAACGTGACAGCAGGTTGCGACTGATGAAGTTGCCTGCTGATCCCGAGTCCACTAGGGCTTGGGTTGTAATACATGACGTGGCAGAACAAAGTATCACCGACATGGAGACCGGAGCTCTCACGTGGATGGATTGCAGACCACATACCGGAGAAATGGCTGGGTGTGTTGGACATGTGTCCCGTTGATGACCAGGACCAGCCCAGTACAGACACAGTCGATGCCGCATTCTTTGTTCGTGTTCAGGGGGGGTGAGATGGCAGAAGTCGATCTCCATGGGTTCCTCAGTGGGACGGTTCACTCTCTCCGATGAACGATCACAAGCTGCGGCCGCAGCTGCGGCGTAAACTGATAAATTCTGAACCACTTCTTGAGTTTTGGTTATAAATGCATCTAACGACATTGCATCGCTCCATAACACCAAAGCTTGTTGAATCTTCGGTTTCAAACCGCGGCGAAACGCTGCTATCAATGCTTTCTCACCCCAGCCACTAGCGTTAGCCAGGGTTCGAAATTCAAAAATGTACTCACTCAGAGGACGTTTTCCTTGACGAATAGTGAAGAGTTTTTCCTGTGTGGCGATCGACGAACTTTCAGGTCCGAATGTTTGACGAAGCGCGAAGAACAACGATTCCAGAGAAAGCATTCCAGAGAAGGCATCGTTTTGTTTCTCCCAGAGAGGAACCGCCCACTGAAGCGCACGTCCGGTCAGGTGAGACACCACAAACGCGACCCAGGCGGCTTCATCTGGAAACTCCGTGGGATGTGACTTGATGTATAAGCATAAAATGAATCCGTTGGAGTCCCCGGCTTGACCTGAAAAACACCACGGTTTGGCTACCGGACTACCCCCACTGTTTGAAGCGGCTGGAGGTAACTGAGGCGCTGAAGCTGGAATAGGAGCAGCGGGAGCAGCGGTCACACACCGCCTTCACCAGATTGTCAAACGACTCCGTGAAGTTGTTCATGGCTCCGGCGCATCCAGCCTGCTCCATTCTGTCCGGTCCGGCAATCTGTCACGCTCACGCCCTCGTGAAGCCGAGGCGAGCGTGAGCTTCAATGGAACACACACACGAAGGTAAATGTACAGTGGGTTTAATGACAGATGGGGTAACCAAACAACAGACAGGATACAAACATTGGATGATGAGACGATGAACACGATGAACTCTCCAGGGAACAGGAAGGAGGAAACGAGGAAACACAATACAAAGTGCACGAGGAGTCCGAGAGTCTCAGGGAAGTGAAGACGTTGCCGGACACGGAACAGATAACCCGGCACACCTTTATACTGGTGGTGATTAAGATCGCCTCCAGCTGAGAGCGTGGGAACTGAGTCAAGGGGCGGAGCCGGGAACGATGACGAACATATTGTGACAGCTACTCTGTCTGGTTATTTTTTGCTGAATTTTATTTTCACTTAGAGGATCCTTCATAGGCTCATTTCTGCCATTTAAAAAATTAATGTTTCGCAAGTTTTATATCGGATTGCGTGGTATAAAATCTGAATTCTGACTGTAAAGCAAGACCTTATGAGAGAACTATTCGAAACACCTTTTCCCAGCTGTATTACTTTTTAATGTACAGTAAACCAAGTACTGAGCCGGATACAACATCTTGACAAGTTACACCTGATTCAATTTAACAAACTAGGACAAGTGACATCTAGAGTCCTGGAGACACATTACACTGAGACCAGACGCTGACACGTTGTAAAAGTATCAAAGGACGCTTAGTTTTAATTTTATTTCTAAAGCTTTTTACATTTTTGTTTTTTTAACGAATCAGCAACCACATAATTTATTCAGACATGTCACACACTTTCACTGATGAACCAGGATAAACAAACACTCCAGGACAGAGCGGCTGAGTGAAGGTGGTCTGGACTCTGTGGATGAGGGTCATTGTGTCTGAGACGCTGTAGAAGGACAAAGTTCCTGCCTCATGATCCACAAACACTCCCACTCTCCTGATGCTGCTGATGCTGCTGATGCTGCTGGACACTGAGAGATTAGTCTTTATGTTATTGTGTGTGAATGTGAATCCAGAGGAAGAACAGATCAAACTCCAGGACTGATTATTACACCCAAAGCAACAGTCATTACTCCATCCCTTCCTGCTGATGCTCTTATACGACACTGATATAGACACACACTCTCCAGTCCACTCCAGCTCCCAGTAACAGCGTCCGCTCACACTCTCCTTACACAAAACCTGATAATTAAAACCATCAAATCTGTCTGGATAATCAGGATACGACTGAACTGTGTCAGTGTAAGTGACTGTGTTTCTCTCAGACAGACGGAGACGATTATTTATCGTGTTCAGATCCAGAGTGAACTGACGAGAATCTGAGGGAAACAAAACACAACATGAATTATGAATCCTCACCAATAATGAAACAAATAAAGAGCCTCTGTGGAGAAATCAGTCTGCACATGAACTCAGTCACGTTTCCTTCTGCAGAAAATCATGAAGAACATCGCTGAGAGTTTCTGTGGTTTTCTGAGAGACTTACAGCGCAGGAGGTTCTTCCGTCTCCGGAGATCAATGTTCTTGACTGTGACTGTGAAGACGAAGAGACAGAAACATTATCTGCTTCTGTTCCTCAGACATCTCTGACAAAATCTTCTACAGGTGAGTTGATGGAGAAGAAATGTACCTCTGTCGTGGATCTTCTTCATCTTATTACACAACTCCTCCAGTTGGCTTTTCAGCTCATAAACATATTGTGTCACATCATCAAAAGAGGAAAGAGAAGCAAAGGAAACCTCTGCAGATTCTGGAGATGCTGATAGTGATGGAAAATTCTATAAAGAACAGAAACTCATCATCATCGCACTAGAACTTCTTATATCTCTGCAGCATCTTCAAGATTCAGTCTCCAACTCATCTTCTTGTCTTCTGGAGTAAAATCTGTGTGTTTAGCGTGTAGCTTGATTTTCCTAATTTGTCTTATTTGTTAATTCTCTGATTATAAAAAATCTATTAAATTATTCTTAATTGAAAGGTCCAGCATTATAACTTTGTCACACTCGTCAAACACAATTATACATTATATTTTTTTTTTTTTTTTAAGCGCCTTTCAAGACACCCAAGGACGCTGTGGAACAGGAACAGAAAAGACAGAGACACAAACAAATAGTCCAAAAAAGAGTCCAAAACAAGTCCAGGGTGAAAATTATAATCCAAAAGCCAGTTTGAAAAAGTGGGTCTTGAGTTGAGCCTAGAAGACGGGAAGAGTGCCAATGTTGCGGATGTGGGGTGGAAGAGAGTTCCAGAGAGCGGGAGCCGAGCGGCTGAAGGCTCGACTCCCCATGGTGCTAAGACGGGCACGAGGAACAGACAGGGTGATGGAGGATGAAGATCTGAGGGAGCGGGTTGAGGAGGCAGCATGAATGAGATTGGAGAGGTATTGTGGGGCGAGATTGTGGATGGCCTTGAAGGTTAGGATGAGAATTTTGTAGTTGATCCTGTGCTCAACAGGAAGCCAGTGGAGTTGGTGTAAGACAGGGTGATGTGGGCAATAATGGTGTTTTGGTGGTAATGCGGGCAGCGGAGTTCTGAACCAACTGGAGTTTATGAAGAGTTTTCTTAGGAAGCGAAGAGTAGGGAGTTACAGTAGTCCATGCGCGAGGTCACCAGACTGTTCACCAAATAGCAGACGAGTGGGGGTGAGGGAGGAGCGCAGACGGGACATAGACTCTTACTCATCATCTGCTCATTCTGCTCTCATGAGAAGTTCCTCTGTTCCTCTAGATCTGTTACCTGAATGACGCTGATGTGATCTTGTGTCTGTAATAGTTTCTCTATCTCTCCTTCTTTTCTCTTCAGAACATTGATCTCCTGCTGCAGTTTCTCCATGATTCCTTCAGCTTCACTGACTGACGTCTTCTCCTGATCTCTGATCTGCTGTTTCACCTCATCACATCTTCTCTGGATGGACTGGATCATCTCAGTAAAGATCTTCTCAGTGTCCTCCACTGCTTGTAGTGCAGATCTCTGTCAGAAACACAGCAGCATCAGCTTCTTCCTCTTCATCACACTCACTCCAGACTCTTCAACTCCAGACTGACCTTATGTGACTCCACAGAGTCTCTCAGCTGCTGAATATCTTTCTCTCGCTGCTGGATCTTCTGCTGAAACTCTCTCTGTGTCTCCAACAGCTGCTTCTGCAGAACAAATGAAACAAAACTGAAAGATGAAGCTCAAGCAGATGATTCCACAAAAATTAGAGCTGATGAAAAATTAAAATCAAATCAAATCAGAGACATTTCAGCAGATTATTGAGATGTTTCAGTTAGAGATGCAAGATTATTGAGGTAATGACCATCAAAAAAAAAATGTTTAGCGTTTGTGTGTGTTGTGTAATTACGTGCAGCTGTTATTTCAGTCATAATCATTTTATTTGAGAACTGCTGAACCTGAAGCATGTGAGATGTTAGTGGAACATTATCTCCTCAGTTTTCTTACCTGTGTCTCTTTCCTCTGAGCTGCTGCTGATACAGTGTCGTGGTCTTTATGTTCATCCATCACACACAACACACACACACACTGATGATCTGTCCTGCAGAAATATTCCAGAAGCTTCTGGTGTGTGGAGCAGATCATCTCCTGCAGTCCATCAGTGGCTTCAATCACACGATGAGTTTTTCCTCTGAACAGATTCTCGTGTTGTTCCAGGTGAGTTTGGCAGTAGGAGTTCAAACACTCCAGACACGACTTGACGGCTTTATATTTTCTTCCTGTACAGACGCCACACGGAACATCTCCAGCTCCAGCCTCACAGTCAGAAGAAGGTTTGATCTTCAGTTTCTCCACCATCTCAGCCAGGATGGTACTTGTAGCTAAAGCAGGTCTTGGACTGAAGGTCTCTCTGCACTGAGGGCAACTGTAGATCTTCTTCTGATCCTCCAGATTCCAGCAGTCAGTAATGCAGCTCCTACAGTAACTGTGTCCACAGATAATAGTGACCGGATCCTTCAGGAGATCCAGACACACTGAACACAGAAACTCGTCCTGAGAAAATCTGGCTTCTGCCATTTTACAGATACAGACGTCTCTTTACCTTAACTTTCTCAGAACTGAAGATTCGTTTCAGGTAAACGATTGAGATATAACATCTAGGATGTCGATTATCTCTTTGGCCAGCAGAGCAGAAGGCAGATGTGCTGCTAGAGAATGTGGTATTAATTTTGAAATGAGATGGAAGAACCAACGGATTGGACAAGTGGTTTGTGATTTTCTTCAGTTACAGAACAATTGTGCTCATAAACATCTGGACCCAAAATTAATTGTTAAAAGTTAAATTTAATTAACTGAATGTCCTACTCATACATAGTCAGCTGGTTTGTTTGGAGCTCTCGCCACAACTACCAGAGTTCCCAGCTGTCGATCTCCAGATGAAGTTTCATCTTAGAATTCGTATTAAAAAATGAAACAAATCTTGCATAAAAGGCCAAAACAAAGCTTCAATAGCAAATTCAACACAAACTACACATTAAAATAAACGTGTGCAACTTATACAGGAATCCCTGAGCATTACAACATCTGCTCATGTCGTTTAACAGTAGTAAAACACAAAATAGATTGTGTGAAGAGAACCTGTTTTACCTCATCATTACATTTAAACTATTTAACTGTTACTCATAAAAAGCACATATTTTTACAACAACACAACCTCCGTCACGTTAGCATTAGCACGTCCACATGAATTTATGATTTAACTGTGAACTCACCAGAGGATCAATCGTCAAACTTGCTGCCATCAATTTTCATCGATACAGGTCTAATTCTAAAAAAGAAAGAGGATACAGGCTGTTATTTAATCTAAGCGACACATTGTTTGGAGTTCAGTGAAACCATGGCGACCGCCTATGACATGAGGAATTAGCATTTAAACCTCCACGACAACTCATCCTCAAATATGTGTGACTACGGTAACGCGTCATCAAACATGTGTGACTCGTCGCATTTGAAGATATCTTCATCTATTTTGACTAGTCACAACTCAGTTGAAGATATGTTTAAATATGTATTTCTTTGTCTCGATAATGAACAATGTACATTTTGCAGCAGCCACCATGGTAAACAATAAATAAAGATAAAGAATATGAATGGAAAAATGTTGCACATTGTTGATATACAAATTAGAATATGAATGAACAAAAAATAAACAATACTGAAAAAAAAACAAAAAAAATATAGCGAGAAAAAAAAATATTAGAGGAGGTTAATTGTTAAGTTCAACTTCAACTTCAAAAGGACTTAATAATGATCGTTATTTAGAGCAGTGGTCCCCAACCTTTCTTTCGTCGCGGACCGGTCAACGTCTTATAATTCAACCGCGGCCCGGGGGGGGGGTCTGATTTTTTTTATTTAGTATTTATTATTTTATTATAATAACCCATAAGACGTCTCACCAGCTCATCCACATGTGCTCAGATCCTTCAATCACTGCTCATGATAAAGGAAGAAGGCCCAGTCAAATCATTGCCAGGTCCGGTCTCTGTTCCTTTCTCTGTGCCTTGCCCTTTTCCTTCTCTTTCATCTCAATCTCCTGTCTTTCGCTCTCCCTCTCGTCGTCACGCTTTTCGTTCCCTTTCCGTTCGATCACTTTCCTTTTGTTCTCTCTCCCGCTCGTCTCGTGCCTTTCATGCTCGATCTTCACGTTCACTTTTTCGTTTCGCACATCATGTGTCTCGGTCTTCTGTTTCACCCCTTTCTCACCTTACTTCATGGCTGATCCTGACCTCCCCACACTTCCACCCCACCCTGTCTCGCCAAAGCCTGCCCAGGCCGACCCTGTCTCGCCACAGCCTGCCCAGGCGAGCTCCAACCTGGAGCTGTTTCGGACTCTGCTACCGCCATGTGACTCCATCGCAGACTCACCAGAGGAAGCGGAGGAGCTGCTCTGGCTTCTTCTAGCCCCACCAGCAGCCTTCGCTGACACTTCACTGCTGGAGCGGTGTCTACGATCCTCTGATCCCGATGCACCAGCACAGACTCCGCTACCTTCTTCTTCGGCTTCGCCATCCCTCTCTTCGTCCTCGTCTCGTCATCTGTTCTCAGTGTCAGTATCTGTCCTTGTGATTCCCTTCTGTTTGTATTAAACATCACTGTGCACGAATTTTTTCCACACTCACGCTCACTCTCTCCCTATCCGAGCGGTGAGCGTAACAGAATGACAGACTGAGGTGAAATGGAGCAGGATGAGGCAGCGGCACCTTCCCAGAACCCGCCAGCCTCTGTGGACGAGTTGATCACCGCCATTCTCCCGGAAGTCGCGGCCATGATCCACCAGCAGCTTCCGTCAATTATCCGCTGCCGATCAACCTCCACCTATTGTTCCGTCCCCTCCACCTTCAGGATGCAGCCTGGTAGTCCAACCGCCAGCTTTCGACGGCCGAACAAAGGACTGCGAAGGGTTCATTGCTCAGTGCGAGCTCTATTTTCTCGCAAATCCCGGCACGTTTGATAATGAGGCCGCCAAGATTGGCCTTTTGTTCTCTCTCCTGGCCGGAACCGCTCGGCAATGGGCGACTCCCCTTTGGACTACGCAGTCCGAGCGTGTAACCAACACAAAGGCGTTTTTCTCCGCTTTACGCCAGGCCTTTGGAGGAACGAGCACGGCGCTGGCGATTCCAGATCATCTCCTCACGTTGCGTCAGGGCGCTCGGCCGGTGAGTGAATATGCGCTGGAGTTTTGCGCGCTAGCTAACACTACTGATTGGACTGATTCTGCGCTCATTGCTGCTTATCGACGCGGTTTGGAACCGAAGATGCGAACCGCTCTCGTTGTATTTTTGGAAATTTTGGGACTTGAAGGATTTATTGAGAAGTCTCTCCAGGTAGCCCAGCAGTTAGCTTTCGAGAAACCCAGCTATTCCGTGCGCCGCCCTCCCGCTGTGCCTGACACCGCCACGGTTGAAGGGATGGAGATCGACAACTGCCATCTCACTCCCGCTGAGCGCTCTCGCCGGATCCAGCTGGGACTTTATTGCGCCGGTTCTGGTCATCAGCGCCTCGATTGCCCCATGCGTCCTCCCGAGACACCGGTATGTGCACAGTTACCCAATGCTAGTGTGTCCTCGCCTCTGTTGATGTCTGTGACTATTTCCTCTTCCTCTTCTTCCCGGGTCACAGTCAAAGCATTAGTGTATTCTGGTTCAGCGGGTAATTTCATCAGCCCTCACTTATTGAAACGTTTACATTTGAAAGCTTGTTTAAGTGACACTGCTTATCACATCTACTCCATCCAAGGTAAACCTCTGTTCGATGGACAGATCCAATTTCAATCCCTCAAGCTCACTCTCCGTGTTGGTCTTCTCCACTCTGAGAAAATACAATTTATAGTGTTACCTAACCCTAACCGCTCGCCGCTGGAGATTGACGGAGCCCAAGTGGAGATCGTCAAGAGCACCAAATTTCTTAGTGTTCATCTGGCGGAGAACCTCGGCTGGTCACTCACCACCAGCTACATCACCAGGAAAGCCCAACAGTCTTCCTGAGGAAGCTGAGGAGATCACGCCTCCTCACACACAGGGCTGTATCTCACAACATATATCTGCATAGATTGGTTATCTGTCTCACCCATTCTGTTCTGGCTTCTCTTGCAGTGGTACCCTGAGGAACACCCGCCCACTCAAGATGAGGGAAGCCTGGACACCCTGACTTGTCTTCTCTCCCTGTGCCCTAGTCGGGTGCACCTCGTCTCGTCAGTCTGTCCTGTCTTCGTGTCCTGTTCTGTCGTTGCACTTGTGTACCCCTATTTTCTTTGCGTGCCCCTTGTTGTACAGGTCTCTCTGTTCTGTGTAGCACCAGGGTCCTGAAGAAACGTTGTCTCCTTTCACTGTGTATCGCTCTGCTATATGTAGTTGAAATGACAATAAAGCTTCTTTGACTTTGACTTATTGAATTAGCTGTCGTTTTAATTGGCTTTGTGGGTTCAATAATGATAATTTGATTGTTTTACAATAAGTAGCTTGTTATGAAAATTATGAATTATACATTTGTGAAATTGAAATTTCCACATAGTACAGTGTAATACAATATTAAAAAACTTTTAAATGTCAAAAACACGTGATTTAAAACACCTGTCCCTCCGCTGTGTGTATTCACAGGGCGCACACACAAATCTCAAGGTTTGTCTTGCAAATAATAATTATTTGTTTCAATTAGTAGTTGATAATAAGTTAATTTGATCAATTTCTCACACACACACGCACACGCACACACACGTGTTTGTGACCTTAGACCGTTATACACAATTACACATCAAAGACAATGGCAGAGAAACTGTAAAAACCATGACACAGACCGCAACGATATGTGCACTGGACTTAGTAAACTTGTCACAGTTAGCTACTGTCACCAGGATGAGGCAAGGTGGATTCTGGACGAGATCAAAAGGAGCACGAGGGGTTAACTGTTCTTCCCAAAAGGTTTAATGCAAAAGCACATGAACGTGGACGTGAGCAAGAACTTGACAAGACGAGTGACAGGAAACACTGTGACAATCCGACAACAAGACAATGACTGGACGAACTTAAATACACTGACTAACGAGTGACACAAAACAGCTGGATACAGATGAGAGCATGTTGATAAACTAGGATGGCAGCGGCAGGGAATACTTCAAAATTAGAGTCCGGATAACGTTCAACATAAAAGTCCTGACCGGCTTTAAGCCGGGATCTGTGACAAAACTGGTCAATTAATTTACACTATAAACACTTTTCATTTAAATTCACTTTGCATTAAGAGTACATTAAGTTAAGAACTAAAAGTAACAATTATAGTCTTCCAATTTTCAAGTTGAATCTACTTTGTTAAACATTACTCTTTTTTTTAAGGCAATCGATTTACACAATCTTTCAAGTTAACTCAAGCGCCACCCAGTGGCCACCGCAGAGACACACCCCTAACTGAATTTCTAATATAACACAGTGACCTTTATAATATAAAACAGAACTTTTGACTCTCGGAAACGGAAGACAATTGGACAGCTGAATTGGTCAATAGTGAACAAAATCAAGTGACAGCCAGATTTTATTATAATAATGATAAAGCATATGAGCGCCCTCTGCTGTTCACCAGCTTCATGCGCAAGTGTTGTTGCTTTGAAAGAATAAAAGGAAGATTGATGGAAAGAGACCGTGGGATAAATACATTACAGATACAAAGACAATAAAATTATTCAAAATAAATAAAAAAAAAAAACACATATTCAAAGACAAAAGTCATTAGATGGCGTATTAAAAAAATTATTATTAGTTGTGAACACTTTATACAATGCAAAAACAAACAATTCAGCGGTAATATTACAAAAGTAAATATCTAATTTTGTCCACAAGAAACCAAACACGACAAATATGAGCTGTATTTAACCTTCATTTTTACACATTCAATAATTATATAATTATTATTATACAAAAATTATATTATTATAATAATTGTAAAAACGTAGAGTTTCCATCACTATGCCAATGTCACGCCCACACTCCAGGGGGAAACCCCGAGGGTGGAGTGTGGGTGACGTAGGGAGACACAAACACAGATGACATTCAAACACTGGGTTTAATGGCGGATTCACACACAAGGGAACACCAAACGATACTGACACGAGGAGACGAGGCTCGGGAGAGGACTCAGGAATCCGAGGAGACTGAGATCACGGGATGACTTGGAAAGTCCTTGGAGGTAGCGTATCTTTGAAACTATGAGATCACTGGGATACAGGTAGGTCACGGAGGGTCTGTAGGTTCACACAAGGAGTGCTGACGACACCAGACGCATACTGGACGGGGAGACAGAACTTTATAGTGCACGGGGGTAACCAGCTCCAGCTGGGAACGGTGAAATCAGGTCAAGGGGCGGAGTGTAACAGCCAATTAACTTTTGTTGATTAGTGTTGGGTCTAAAACCCTTAATCGGTTCGTTGCCTGAGCTACTGTAATCATGTAATCATTTAAATAAATCACACAACACGATAGGTAAAGTTAAAAAGGCCAAATTACAAGACCAACGTTTCCGATTCTTCTCCTTCAAGTCCTACGTAGCTTCTGCCCGCTTTCCCCAGAAGTAAGTTTTTTTTTTACGTGGTACTAGGGCTTTTGAAACGCAGTTGCACAGTTTTTTATCTGATTGTTGGACACATTTCTTTCGAAGAAAGGGTCAAATTGGGCAAAGGTCGAACTTGCTTTCTCTTTGTCCGTGGAAGGGGGTAGCTTGGTTCTCATCTGTCGGTGTCAAAGCTTCGGGGATCATTGTGTCGTTTGTTTAGTGGGGTTGAGGCATCATCGGGCAATTTGTTTTCTATTCCTGCTCGGTTCATGCTGTTACCGAGGAGAAGCACGTTTCCTTGTCGGGGTCTTTTCCTTGTCGAGCTGGGTCGTTGCAGAGCAGAAGGACCTTTTGTTGAGTTGGTCCAACAAGTCCATGGAGGTGTCCGTCGTCGAGGCCAGTCCACACAGCATCAGGACTGTCGTGAAGGTCAGTGGGTACATCGCCACTCGGTTGTTGGTGGTGCTATCTTGCGGCCACGCTCAATCTTCATGGCTGCTGGCGTATTCCAACTTGTGCTTGTCCAGTTCTTCCTCCCTTTAATGTGAGCCAGGACCAGCCGCTCGAAGTGTGCCTGTGTGTATGATTGCAGCTCTTTGTGGCTCTAACACAGAAAAAAGTGTCTGACTGGTTGGCCACCCCTGGTCCAGAGTGTTTAGGCACCGGCACGATGGAGGTGGTTTTCAAGCAGGTTGGTACAGCTGCTTGTGCGAGTGACATGTTAAAAATGTCAGTGAAGACACCAGCGAGCTGCTCAGCACACGCTCGAAGATACCGTCTGGTCCAGCTGGAGACCAGAGTACGAGAGTTGACCCGGCTCAGAGCAGTAGAGACATCAAGAGAGGTGAATATGATGGGTTGGTGATCGGCCGAGGGGGGGAATTTAGTGGCAGTTACGTCATTGTTCCTTTCGAAGCGAGCGTAGAAGTTATTCAGGTCGGTAAGAAAGGACACGTCTGAAAGAGCGGGGGTGGAGTGGATGGTCTTGTAGTTACTGATGGCCTGCATGCCCTGCCGCGTGCGCCGAGGGTTAGAGTTGGAGAAGTCCTCCTCTATCTTCAGCTTGTAGCAGTGCTTGGCCTTCTTGAGATTTGCTCTGGATGAGTTGTAGGCCCTGATCTGAAAGCAGCATCACGTGCCTTTAGCAGAAGACGCACCTCTTTGTTCATCCGTGGCTTCTGATTCGGTAGGATGGTGATTTCTTTCTGGGCCGCTACACTGTCGATGCTAGAGCTGATGTAGTCAACAGATGAAGAGAAAACGTTAGGGTCTGTGTGAGAGTGGAAGGTGGCTCGGGACGTAAATCTGTTCCAGTCTGTGTTCTGAAACATGTCTTGGAGTGTAGACTCTGCCTCTGGTGGCCAGATTTTGATGGTCTTCACACATGGCTTCACACGGTTGATGAGAGGTGAGTACTTGGGGGTATGCTCCTGTACAAAGAGAAAACATTTCAAATCAGCCTTTGTTTTTAAATAAGCACATTCTCTACAGATGAAAACAGGTGTTTTAAAGGAAATGGTGGGAAGTGGGAATTACGAAAGTGAGAGGTTTTTTACCACTGCAATGCATTGTTGACGAGATGGAGGAAGCAAAAGAAGATTACAATAAAAAGCAACTTTGAAAACAGTATGGGAAGGTTTAAAATTGCAATGCCAGTGAAATGGGTATAGAAGTGACAACGCAAAATAAAGAAACTGACGAAAAAAATACAAGTGTTTGTGAGGTTGGGTGAAAAGAAGCATGATTTTAAACTAGTTTCTTTGAAAATTTTGTACGGTAAAAAATGGTTCCGTTGACATATTTGTAACGCCCGCTACATGTTTGTGTTACACAGATAATGTTCCGGAGATAACAATCTTATAAAATGACAAAATAGAAGCTAAAAAGAGTCAGAAAGATCAAAAATGTGTTTCTTGGCAACAATGACAGATAATACACTGCTGAATCACACACACACACACACACACACACACACACACACACACACACGTCTTATAACGTAATATAAACATGTAGTGTGGTGTTACGTGTGTGTGTGTGTGTGTGTGTGTGTGTGTGTGTGTGTTTAACCAACCAGACTTCAACTAAAGCCTCAAGCTTAATCAAAACTGATTAAGTCTAAACTTGTCATTCTTCCGAATCCTTGTCTAAAGACTAAAATGGAGATGTTTGTCTGAATTACAGTGTGAAGATCCAGTCTCTATATTTCTCACCTTTGTCGGCGTAACTTTGTTTGTGCGTCTTCCAGTCTCAAATTTTCCATCTGTTCCATCTGTTATATTTTCCAAAATTACAGTTTTTTCTGATTGCTTAAACCCAAACTGTGATTCTTGTAGCACAATTTCTAAAACTATTAATGCTTAAAGCAAAACCACTCACCGAGTTAGCAAAACTAGAAGCACAAACACTGCTTTGCACTCAGTTTGCAATTTTGTAACACACACATTCACGGCACAACACTCTTTTTGCAGAACTTTAAACACAATTCACTGCTTACACTCGATTACCAAATTTCCAACACACTTCGAGCAATTTATACACTAGTATTGCTATCATCAACACTATTTGGTCAACTTTCTGGCACACTCTCACATGTTAAAACTGTTTTAGTTTATTAGTTCACTTTGCAATCAGCCTAAGCACTACACATAAGCCACAGGTAAGCTGTCTGTGTGGAGTAGAATGGAGGGAGCAGTAATAGTGAGAAGAGTGAGAATCAGAAGAGGCCGAGGGAGAGGACGTGGAGGTGAAGAAGTTGGAGCAAGAGGACGTTGAGTTGAAGAAGTGAGAGGGTTAGAGGAAGATGACAAGGATGACCAAAAAGAGGACGAGGAGGGGAAAGAGGAAGGGTAAGAAGAGTAAGAAATAGAATATCTGATGACATCAGCGCTACTATAGTGGACCATGTCATCAACCATGGGGTGACCCTCACTAAAGCTGGCCAACACGTTCAGCCTAATTTGAACACACCTACACTGTGCCAAGTATCACTAGAACATTTCCAAATGAGCTACTTTTTGTAGGTGAGGCCGATTACAACCTGAGTAAAACCAGGAGACGTGGCAGGAACATTATTGGACACTGTGACATCTTCAATGTCCCAGGACAACGTTGTGGTAACATAACATTGTGTGCAGCTGTACGCCAACATGGTGTTGTTCACCATCAAGCAACTATAGGCCCAGACAACACTGACACCTCACATGACATACTCACTGTTCAGAGAGCAGAACACACCCAGCATGTCATCATGTGGGACAATGTAAGCTTCTATAGGGCTGCTATTGTCCACAACTGGTTTACAGACACCCATCCTCCATGACACTCCACCTCCCTCCGTACTCTCCATTCCTCCAATCCCATCCAGGAGTTCTTCTCTCCCTGCTGCTAGAGAGTGTACGACCGTCATCCTCATCAACAGGAAGCCCTTTCACAGGCAGTGGAGGAGGCATGTGGCGATATTGACCAGGCATCATGTCAGGCCCGGGTACGACATTCAAGGAGATATTTTCCTGGTGACTTAGATTGAAGGATATCGCATTCAATGTGGAGGAAATTTTGTGGCCGGACCCAGAAAGATGACATGATGTAGGCTGATTGTGTTTTTCCTTTTTTTGTGAAATTACTATGTTGTGTTCAGACTTTCTCTTGGTTTTGATGAGTGTGAATAAACACCGATACTTGAAGTTTGGATCCTTGTATGTTTACATGACACTATGACAAAATTATGACCTAAAATTGACATAAAGACAGAAAGCAAAAGCCAGATGTGTTTTGTATTTTTACCATCAGTGTGCAGTTGTTGCGTTGTGTGCTTAGTAGATGATGGCTTGTGTGTACTGATTGACACAAAAACACAATTTTTACGAACACAACATAGTAATTTCACAAAAAAAGCCCAGGAGACTCTAGTGCTCCAGACGGCGTGGCTGCGGCTGCCGGCCGTCCTCCAGAGCCTACGCATGGCCCGCACGGCCGCCCTCCAGAAGTTTTCTGCCGGCGTTCGGAGCCCGCTCGTTGAGGGGGGGGGGGGGGGCTACTGTTACGGTCCGTCCACCAGAGGAAGCTGAGCCGGGGAGCGTTTGAGGACTGTTCACGGCAGACGGCTCGTTAGCATCAGCGACACCTGTAACCAATTACCGTCAGGGTTAAAAGGAGATGGCTGAAGCTGACGAGCTGTCGGTCAAACTCGTTACCAGGCTGCATGTGTCAGCATTTGTTTTGGAGTTTCCACACTCCAGTTGTATGTACTCTTCTTCAGTTTGGACAATAAAGCCTCTGTTTCAACATCTGCCTTCATCTGTCCTTCCAAGGCGTACCAGCATTATTGTTCTGTGTATTTTTTCGCAGTGTCATGTTTGTCATTTCTTTAAAATGTTTGGTGCAATCACCGCTACCAGTAAACCAGACTTGGTATTTCTTTTTCCAATTCTAATCAGACAGTTCATCTGCTTCAGATCAAGATATTTTCCGTCATTAACATTTACAACATCTGTTTTTACTGCTTTTAAATTTTAAAACACAAACTTCCACTTGATTTCAAGAGAAATATTTGATCTGTCTGCACTGAATAAATTGTCGTTTTTTTTTTTTTTTTAATCAAAAATAGATACAGTTTCCTTGTTATAAAATCCAAAAAAATATTAGTTCTAATTTTATTTAAACAATTTTTTTAAATAAATAAAAAAATAAACTTTTTTTTTTTTAAGAATCAGCAAACACAGGATTTATTCAGACATGTCACACACTTTCACTGATGAATCAAAACCAGCACAAACACCAGGACAGAGCGGCTGAGTGAAGGTGGTCTGGACTCTGTGGATGAGGGTCATTGTGTCTGAGACGCTGTAGAAGGACAAAGTTCCTGCCTCATGATCCACAAACACTTCCACTCTCCTGCTGATGCTGCTGATGCTGCTGGACACTGGGTGACTAGTCCATATGTTATTGTGTGTGAATATGAATCCAGAGGAAGAACAGAACAAACTCCAGGACTGATTATTACCCCCAAACCAACACTCATCACTCAATCCCTTCCTGCTGATGCTCTTATACGACACTGATATAGACACACCAGTTTCTCCAGTCCACTCCAGCTCCCAGTAACAGCGTCCGCTCACACTCTCCTCACACAAACCTGAGGATTATAATCACCAAATCTGTCTGGATGATCAGGATACGACTAAACTGTGTAAGTGAAGTGACTGTGTTTCTCTCAGACAGACGGAGACGTTTACTCATCGTGTTCAGATCCAGAGTGAACTGACGAGAATCTGAGGGAAACACATTGAAAAGTACAAATCATCACCAATATTCAAACTAAAGAAAAAAGTGTGTGTGTGTGTGTGTGTGTGTGCAGTGGCGGTTCTAGGCATGGGCGAACGGGGCAGTCGCCCAGGGCGGCATTTTTTTCATGTCACGAGGGGGGCGGCACGAGCGCGTCCGCTAAGCGATTTTCTATTATATATTCGCGGCGCCCCTGTTTGAGTTTAATTCATTCAATTCAGCTTTATTTATAAAGCACCTTAAAACAACAAGTGTTGGCCAAAGTGCTGTACATGAACAATAAAACCATCAAATTCAGTATGTTGATATAAAAACACAGAAATCAATAAAATATTTAAAACAATTAAGATCAATAAAACAGTAAAAGCCAACAACTCATACCGGTTAAAATGCCAAGGAAAAATAATGTGTTTTTAAGAGAGATTTAAAAACCGGAAGAGAGTCTGTGCGTCTAATGCTCACCGGCAGCTCATTCCACAGCTTTGGGCCCACAACAGAAAACGCTCGATCACCCCTAAGTTTTCTCTTAGTCTTAGGCACCACCAAGAGCGAGTGGTCTGCTGACCTAAGGCAGCGTGATGGGGTATAAGGCTGGAGAAGGTCAGCCAGATACTTAGGAGCAGAACCATTTAGACACTAAAAACAAATAAAACTATTTTAAAATCTACTCGAAAACGGATCGGTAACCAGTGAAGTGCTGCTAGGGTCGGTGTGATGTGCTCTCGTCTTTTAGTGCCAGTTAAAAGCCGGGCAGCAGCATTTGGACTAGTTGCAGTCGGGACAGTGATTTCTGGCTCAGACCATAATAAAGAGCGTTGCAGTAATCTAATCGAGTAGTGATAAAAGCATGGATTAAAATTTCAAAGTGATGCCGTGAAAGAAATGGTTTAACTTTGGCCAGCTGTCTTAGGTGATAAAAACTTAGCTTGACCACTGAACTAATTTGAGCGTCCAGCTTGAGATCACTGTCTAGTCTCACCCCCAGGTTTGTTGCTGTTGTTTTGACAAAAAGTGTTTAAAAATCCCAGGTCAACCTGAACCTTAGAGGCGTCATTTGGACCGAACAACAGAACCTCAGTTTTTTTGTCGTTAAAATGAAGGAAGTTAAAAGACATCCAAGCCTTTACTTCATCAATGCAGTGTAGAAGTTGATTTGCAGAGTAGGCATTTTCCTTTTTCAAAGGTCATCAGCATAAAAGTGATACGAGATGCCATGTTTCTGAAGAATGGAACCCAGAGGGAGTAAGTACAAGGAGAATAGAAGGGGCCCTAGAATGGACCCTTGAGGGACGCCACAGGTCAGAGGAGCTACTGAGGACTTTGCAGCCCCAAGACCAACACAGAAACTTCTTTCCGCTAAGTACGATTTAAACCAGTGTAATGCACTTCCCTGTATTCCAACCCAGTTCTCCAAGCGAGTCAGGAGCAGCTGATGGTCCACCGTATCAAAGGCAGCTGTCAGGTCTAACAGTACCAACGCAACACAGCAACCAGAGTCTGTGGCTAAAAGAACATCATTAAAAACTTTCAGCAGTGCTGATTCAGTGCTGTGCAGTGACTTAAAACCAGACTGAAAAACCTCGTGAATATTGTGATCGTCTAAGAAAGAGCTCAACTGAAAATAGACAATTTTCTCGAGAACCTTTGAAAGGAATGGGAGTTTAGAAATAGGCCTAAAGTTTGACAGCATAGATGAGTCTAAACCAGGTTTTTTTAAAAGAGGCGTCACCACTGCTTGTTTAAAACTTTTCGGTACCACACCATTCGCTAAGCTGCCATTAATAATCATTAGCACAGATGGAGAGATGGCATGGAAGACCTTTTTATAAAGACGAGGTGGAATTGGATCGTTGGGAGATCCGGCGGGCTTCATATTTATAATAATTTCTTCTAATCGGGATGGGGTGACAAGCTCAAACTGATTGAAGACAGTAGAGCATGTGACACTATCAGAAGTGTCATAACCGGTTGAATTAATGAGGGCCCAAGTATTCATCACTTTATCAATAAAAAAGTTCTTAAACTTCTCGCACACTTCAAAGAGTTCTCCAGGCGGGTCGACTGAGGGACATTAAGAACAGAGTTGACGGTTTTAATAAAACTCGAGGATTGTTTCAGTCCTTCAGTTTACTGAAGGAGTCGTGCATAGAAAATGTGAGAGAAGTGGAAAACGGAGGCGGAGAAGCGGCGCACACGGAAATTCACGTTTCTCAAATATCGAAGCCGGCGGCCGCACTAAACTAAGTCTGCGGCGCGGCCGAGGGGGATAATCTGTTGACTCAAATCCTTAAAGCTATCGGGTGCACAATTTAGAAAAAGAGACATGGAGAAAACGAGTAAAATTTAAATGTATGCAACAGCATTCTCTGTGCCCCTGTCATCAATAAAGCACTTACATATACGGTGAAGAAATGTATCCGTGAAACATTGTACTAATATTTTAAAGTGAGTGAGATTATTTTCAAAATACATACATCCAATATATGGGACTTTTTAAACATGTTCTTAACATATTTTAGAAATTAATTTTTTGTCTTTATGCGGTTATTCTAATAATTTAATTTAATCATTTAATAATGAATTGTTGTTACATTTAGAATTATTATTCTATGTTTTTAGAATAGAATGAGTGTGTAATACTGATTTTATAAAAAAGTGTGTGTGTGTGGGGGGGGGGGGGCTCGCCCAGGGCGCCAGTCAACGTAGAACCGTCACTGTTGTGTGTGTGCGTGTGTGGTGTGGTGCGTGTGTGCGTGTGTGTGTGTGTGCGTGTGTGTGTGTGTGTGTTGTGTGTGAAACACTACAGAAATCAATCTGAGCATGAACTCTTCTGTCATGTTTCCTTCAGCAGAAGATCATGAAGACCATCACTGAGAGTTTCTGTGCTTTTCTGAGAGACTTACAGCGCAGGAAGTTCCTCCGGCTCCAGAGATCAATGTTCATGACTGTGACTGTGAAGAAGAAGAGACACATTACACATTATCAGACACATTATCTGCTTCTGTTCCTCAGACATTCTGACAGAAACTTCTACAAGTGAGATGATTCAGCAGAAATGTCCTCTGTCGTGGATCTCCTTCAACTTAAGGTTGCAGAATTTCTCCAGTTGGTTCCTCAGCCGATGAACAGATTGTGTCACATCTTCATAAGAGGAGACAAAAGAGAAGGAAACATCTGCAGATTTAGGAGAGCTGAGAGTGATGGAAAACTCTAGAAAGAAGAGAAACTCATCACCTCATCATCATCATCATCAACAACAACAACACCATTAAAATGACTTCAGGATTCAGTCTACAAGATTCTAGAAGCAACAACAACTGCATACATTTTATTGTGCTGCGATACTGCAATGTTTTTCATATTGTGTGTGTGTGTGTGTGTGTGTGTGTGTGTGTGTGTGTGTGTGTGTGTGTGTGTGTGTGTGTGATTACATAGCAGGATTATTTCAGTCATAATTCCTTCATTTTAAAACTGAGTTAATGGAACATTATCTTCTCAGTTTTCTTACCTGTGTCTCTTTCCTCTGAGCTGCTGCTGATACAGTGTCGTGGTCTTTATGTTCATCCATCACACACAACACACACACACACACTGTTGATCCGTCCTGCAGAAATATTCCAGAAGCTTCTGGTGTGTGGAGCAGATCATCTCCTGCAGTCCATCAGTGGCTTCAATCACACGATGAGTTTTTCTCTGAACCGATTCTCGTGTTGTTCAGGTAGTTTGGACAGTAGAGTTCAACACTCCAGACACGACTTGACGGCTTTATATTTTCTTCCTGTACAGACGCCACACGGAACATCTCCAGCGTCACAGTCAGAAGAAGGTGTGATCTTCAGTTTCTCCATCATCTCAGTCAGGATGGTGTTTGTAGCTAAAGCAGGTCTTGGACTGAAGGTCTCTCTGCACTGAGGGCAACTGTAGATCTTCTTCTGATCCTCCAGATTCCAGCAGTCAGTAATGCAGCTCCTACAGTAACTGTGTCCACAGTATAGTGACCGGATCCTTCAGGAGATCCAGACACACTGAACACAGAAACTCATCCTGAGAAAATCTGGCTTCTGCCATTTTACAGACACAGACGTCTCTTTTTTTTCACGTTCTCAGAACTGAAGATAGTTTCAGGTAAACGTAACCGTTCAGATTGAGATCTAATATCTAGAGTGTTGATTAGCTCTTTGTCCAGTATGTTTAGACGTCAGATGTTCTGCTAGAGAAGGAAATGGAAGAACCAACGAATTGGAAAGTGTTTTGTGATTTTCTTCAGTTACAGGAACTGACACTTGTGCTCATAAATATCTGGACCCCAAATAAATAATCAAATATCTGAATGTCCTACTCATACCTAGTCAGTTGGTTTGTTTGGAGGTCTCGCCACAACTACCAGAGTTCCCAGCTGTCGATCTCCAGATGAAGTTTCATCCTAGAATTCATGGTAAAGAGAAAAAAAATCTTGCATAAAAGGCCAAAACAAAGCTTCAATATTAAATTCAACACAACGTACACATTAAAATAAATGCGTGCAACTTATACAGGAATCCCTGAGCATTACAACATCTGCTCACGTTGTTTAACAGTAGTAAAACACTAAATAGATTGTGTGAAGAGAACAGTCCTTTTTTTCTCCTCCTCATTATTATCGTTTCCATCCATACCCAACTATATAACTCAAACACATTTAAGCAATTTAACTGTTGCTCTCAGTTTGCACATATATTTACAACACAACCTCCCTCACGTTAGCATTAGCATGTCTACATTCGCATTTAACATCCGTGAACTCACCAGACGTTCAACTGTCAGACTTGGAGTCATCAATTGTTATCGATCCAGGTCTAATTCTCATAACTGGCTGTTATTTAATCCAAGCAACGCATTGTTCAAACCACGGCAACTTGTCATCAAACATGTGTGACTCGTCGCATTTCTATTTTGACTAGTCACAACTCAGTTGAAGACATGTTCAAATCTACTTCTCTACTAGCCACATTTTCCCATTGACTTGCATTGGAAAATGTTTGCAGATATCTCTAAATGACTTTCTCATAGTCATAATCGATTTGTAGAAATGTTAAATTAATTCAGGGATATCTACAATTATAATTACAGACATCTTCAATTATGATGTTAAAAGTCAGGGTTTTTTTTTAAAGCGGATTTTATGTTTTCAGTTTTACTATAGGAGCAGTTGTGGGTTAGTGGTGAGTGTTACACTCCGTCCATCTCTCCACCATTTCCGGCACCGCCCCCTGACCTGATTCCCACGTCCCAGCTGGAGCCGGTAAACCAAGGGCATAATAAAACCCCGTCTCCGCGTTCAGTCTGTGTTCCCGAGTTATCCTCCAGGTGGGCCAGTTACATAATGAAGAAATTCAGTTTCTGATTCTAGAAGGATCCACTGCCAAGCTCGTTTTGGGGCTTCCATGGCTGCAGCAGCACAAACCTGTGGTCGACTGGGAACGAGCTGAAAGTATTGAAGTGGGGTGAGACGTGCGTCGGCCGCTGTCTGACCGCCATGACAGCGGTCATCACCCAATAGTCCGTGGAATCACCCAACTCATCCTCTGAGGTGACAATTCCTCCCGAGTACCGCCAGTTCCAGGACGTCTTCAGCCCCCGGCTCGCCACCCGGCTGCACAAGGCCTCATCCTCGCTCTTCCTCCGCTCCTCTTCCTCTTCCCCGCTCTTCCTCCGCTCCTCTTCCTCATCCCCGCTCTTCCTCCGCTCCTCTTCCTCTTCCCCGCTCTTCCTCCGCTCCTCATCCTCGCTCTTCCTCCGCTCCTCTTCCTCTTCCCCGCTCTTCCTCCGCTCCTCTTCCCCGCTCATCCTCCCCTCCCTCCTCCTAGCTCTTCCTCCGCTCCTCTTCCTCAATCTTGCTCTACCTCGGCTGATCCTGACTCACCAGTCCACGTCCTATACCTATGCGGATTTGAAGGCACTCCGCCCACAAGGCCTGGGATTGTGCTGTCGAGTTGTTGCCAGGGGCTCAACTGACCAAAGGAAAGATCTATCCACTGTCCATCCCAGAGAGAGATGCACTGAAAGTGTACCTAAAGGAGGCGCTAGCACAAGGATTCATCCGCCCATCTACTTCCTCTGCCGCATTGAGCTTTTTCTTTGTGGGAAAGATGGAGGATGGAGGTCTCCGACCCTGTATAGATTATCGCCAGCTAAATGAAGGTACACGCAAATTCAAATACCCTCTACCCCTACCCCGCAGCTCTGGAGAAGCTCTGACAGGCCCGTATCTACTCCAAGTTGGACCTGCGGAGCGCCTACAATCTCATTCGAATCAGGGCCGGAGAAGAGTGGAAGACGGCCTTCATCACCCCGGAAGGCCATCATGAGTACCGAGTAATGCCATTTGGATTGTCAAACGCCCCCTCCGTGTTCCAAGCTATGATGAATGAGCTGTTCCGGGATTACCTTCATCACTTCGTCATTGTTTATCTGGATGATATTTAGATTTATTCCCCTGATTTCGTTACTCATGTTCATCATGTGTCCCTAGTATTGAGAAAGCTCTGTGAAAACGATCTGTTTCTGAAGTTTGAAAAATGTGAGTTTCATGTTTCCAAGACTAAGTTCCTCAGCTACATAGTTTCCTCATTTCTACCATAGATTCATCTTGAATTTCAGTGTCGTGTGTGCTCCCCTGTCATCTCTTCTCAGGAACAAACCACGGCAGCTGACGAAACCTTCCAGCAACTCAAGAAGGCCTTCACATCCGCCCCGTTGCTCGGACATCCAGACCCGGAACAGCCATTCATAGTCGAAGTGGATCCTTTCCCAGCGGCAGGGGAAGAAGACTTTGCGGCCTTGTGCATATTTCTCCCGGAAGATGACGGCGGCCGAGAGAATTTATGACATCGGAAATCGGGAGCAGCTTGCAATTAAGCTGGCGCTGGGAGGAATGGAGGCACTGGCTGGAGGGAGCCAGATATCCGTTTGAGGTCATCACGGACCACAAAAACCTCCAGTATCTGAAAGAAGCCAAAAGACTGAATTCCAGGCAAGCAAGGTGGGCTCTCTTCTTCACTCGGTTCCGATTTCAGGTCACCTATCGGCCAGAATCCAAGAACGGGAAGGCCGACGCCCTTTCTCGGGTTAATGATAGTGAAGAAGAACCACCAACCGGCACTCCCAAGCCTATATTAACTCCCTCCCTGCTGGTAAAGCCCTATCCAGTGAGAGGTCGACAGGGAAATCCTCGCAACTCGAGGCCGTCACCTGTGCCCACCGGAACGCCCCAGAGACAAGACCTTCGTTTCTCCAGCGCTACGACGACGCCTCATGGAAGCAGTGCACGTCTCTCTGGGCTCTGGACACCCTGGCACCCCACGTACCCTCTCACTCGTTACTGGTGGCCCTCCATATCTCGGGGCGTTGAGGGATACGTGCGTCGATGTGAGGTTTGTGCAACCTCCAATGTTCCCAGGCAGTTACCGCAAGAAAAACTCGTCCCCTTGCCGATCCCACAGCGACCTTGGTCTCACCTCGCTGTGGTTTTCATGACTGACCTGCCTCGCTCACCAGGAGCGACTTGTGTTTTCGTTATAGTTGACCGGTTCTCCAAAGCATGCAAGCTCATCCCGATGAAGGCTCTCCCCACGGCTATGGAGGCGGCCGAGGCTCTGTTTCAAAACATCTTTCGGAACTTCGGAATGCCTGAAGACATCCTTCTGAAAGAATTCCATAGAAACCACCCCACGAAGCCGGCCCCACGACCTCGCGGGAGGCCTCGTAAGACCCCTAGCAGCGGCAGGAGCCGCTGAGGAGGCGGG
>CM051493.1:15910797-15937478 GCA_028031935.1 Paedocypris micromegethes
AGCCGCTAGCTCAGAGCACAGCCAATCGCTCAGAGCACACCTCGAGCTCAGAGCCAATCACTGCACACTTCGAACTCTGAGCGTTACAAAATACAACGCTCCACCAGCTAAAGGCGGAACGAATGACTTGCGTGTCAATTTGCTAACATGAAATGTTAAATGTTTGATTTACTGTCTTGAAAGTGAAATATTTGATGTAACGCAAGCGTTACTTGCATGTAACGAGTAATATATTACTGAAAATACTAAAAGTAATAAGTTACACTACCGCGTTACAGCAAAAAGTAATATATTAGTGTAATATGTTACTTTTGTAACGCGTTACTCCCAACACTGTCCGTGGATACCACAACACGACGGGAGACGGTTTCTAATGGGACACCCGTCCGTAGGAAGCTCGTCTCTGACCAAGGGTGGAGCAGGCGGAGACACTCGGGTGTGACTCAGACCCGGTATCTCCCCAACTGCCAGGCTCATTTTGGGACCTTGTCCCGGATCCAGAAGGGGCCGCATGTGTAACTTGCCTAGCGGAGTCATCTCTTCTTTCTGTTGACGCATAACCGCAGTCGGCTCAAGTGCCTGAGCACTGCGTCTCTCTGCGCGATCAACTGAGCCCGCGATCTGGCTAGTAGTAGCCAGTCATCTAGGTAATTCAGGATCCTGAAGCCGCAAACTCTCAGGGGAGAGAGGGCAGCCTGCGCTATCTTCGTAAAGACTAGCGGCGACAGAGAGAGGCCGAAGGGCAGGACCTTGTACTGATACGCTCGGCCCTCGAAAGCAAAGCGCAGAAAAGGCTTGTGCCGGGGCAAGATCGTGACATGAAAGTACGCGTCTTGAAGGTCGATAGCAGCGAACCAATCCTGGGGTTGAACTACCCTCAGAATGTCCCTCTGGGTTAACATCCTGAACGAAAACCTGTGAAGATAGTCATTCAGGGACCTCAGATCCAATATGGGCAGCATACCGCCGGTCTTCTTGGGGACCACGAAGTACGGGTGGTAAAGCCCGCTCCTCGTCTCGGCTGGGGGCACCACCTCGATGGCGCCCTTCGCTAGCAGCGAGGAAACCTCTGCCCTTAATACGAGAGCGTCTCTCAGACCCACGTGAGTGGTGAGGACGCCTCGGAATACCGGAGGCCGGCGGGCGAACTGCAACGCGACGCCCCTGTCGTGCGTGCTGCGACCTTAGCTGCCCGAAGAATGAGGTCGGTGGTCACACGCACTTCCTGAACCAAATCAGGGGGTGCTGCTTCCCCTCCGAGCTCCGCCAGCAACTGTGCTTGGTAAACGGCAATAGCTGCCAGTGCGTGGAGCGCGGATGCGGTCTGGCCATTGAAAGCGTAGCCCTTAGCGTTTAGCGCATACAGGAACTTGCCAGGAAGCTTTGGACGGTCCCTCCAGGAAGCGGCCGTTTTCGGACACAAAATGGTCGCGATAGCCCGTTCCGTGGAGGGAAGGTCCAAATAGCCCCGGGAAGGACCGCCTGCGAGGGAAGTGAGAAAGGAGTCGCCGCCAACACGTGAGCGCGCCACTAAAGGGGCCTGCCACGTCTTGGTCAGCTCCTCGTGCAGCTCGGGAAAGAAAGGAACCCGGGCCGTCACCGGTTGCTTAGCTGATGGACGCGCCGGGCACCAGTCATCCAGCCGCGAAGGGGCGGGCTGAGGTGGAATCTCCACCTCTAATCCTACCTTCTTCGCGGCGTGAGCTAGCACTGCCACAAACGGGTTGTTGGAACGTGATCGCGCCGGCGTCTCTGCGGGCGCTACGACCATGTCCTCCAACGCCGAGAGGGAGTCATCCTTCGATGGGCACTCAAGCGACTGTTCGTCGTCGGATGAATCCAGCAAAGCATCAGAATCTCGTGCTTCACCGGAGTGTTCTAGTGACCGGATACGGTAGTGGATACTACGGGATGGAGACCCGAGATCGTCATCTACCCTATCTCCCCACGAGCGCGCCTCACCGGCACCAGCGGGTCGGGAAGACGCGGCGTCCCGATCCCCGCCACGGGAGGGCACTGTGGCTGCAGACGGGGCTTCCCGGAGGAAATCCGGTCTCTTCCGCAGCGTCACGATCGGCATGCGTTCACACACCGAGCACGAACTCGACACGAGCGCCGCATCTGCATGCGCCGCACCCAAACAGCGGACGCAGCGCTCGTGCTCATCCGACGGCGACAGCCACTTACCGCAATCCGAAGATTTGCACAAGCGTGACTCCATCCTTAAAAGGACGTGTCGAACGCTTTGGAGCTCTTTCAGATAAAAACTCTTCGCCAATGTAAGAAGGAGTTTTCAGCTGCTTCCTGGGTCTTTCCGGAGGAGCGAAAACCAGCTTGGATTACTGCAGAGTTCCAACGAAGAGCCTTATCGAGTTGGTTGCAGAGATGAAACGACGACCTGGCTTCAATCATCTGAAAAGGTATTTGCATGTGGCACGCCACCGCCCTTTTATACCAGCTGGTACGGGTCAGAGGTGGCATGCAAATTCATGCAGCCATTGAACTTGACTGTTCATTGGCCGGTTCGTAAGAATGAACGCGAATGGCTAAAGCATCCGATGTCCCATAGTCAGGTCTCTGACTGATGTCGAAGTGACCTGACTATGAAAGGGAACCTCAAATATGATGTTAATAGTCAGTGGCGGCTCTAGATGTCACGCTATTTTATCTGTTTTTTGATTGATGGAGTCGGGTTATTTATTACAGCCGATGTTAAGAAGAAGAAGAAGAAGAAGAAGAAAGAAGACGACCATTGTTTCCCCCAACAATGAGATAATGACATTTTGCAGCAGCCACCATGGTGAACATGAAACAAAGACAAAAAATATCGATGGAAAAATATTGTACATTGTGTATACGAATTAGAATACAAATGAACAAAAGATGAAAAAGCAATACTGAAAAAAACAAACCAAAAAAATGTGCGAGAAACACATTATCAGAGGAGATTAATTGTTAAGAGGATCGTTTCGTCTTTAAAAAATACTGTATGACTAGACTTAATGGATTTGTCAGCGGAATGCTTTTTCTACCTTTTTAGTGTTTAGTCCTTTTAAAGTGTTTTTGTGTTATTGTTCTCTGTATTTTTTCGCACTGTAATGTTTGTCATTTGTTTAAACTGTTTGATGCCATCACCGTATCACACAAATCACAGTAAACTAGATTTGGTATTTTTTTTATTCTAATCAGACAGTTCATCTGCTTCAGATCAAAATATTTTCCGTCATTAACATTTACAACTTGTGTTTTTACTGCTTTTAAAATTTTAAAACACAAACTTCCAATTGACTTCAAGAGAAATATTTTTATTTTGTCTTCACTGAAAAAAATGTCTTCTTTTTTTATTTAAAATCAGAAATACAGTTTCATTGCTATCAAAATATATTAAAAAAAACACGATTAGTTCTAATTTTATTTAAACAATTTTGTATAAACTTTTTTTTAATTAAGAATCAGCAAACACAGGATTTATTCAGACATGTCACACACTCTCACTGATGAACAAGGACTAACATAAACTCCAGGACAGAGCGGCTGAGTGAAGGTGGTCTGGACTCTGTGGATGAGGGTCATTGTGTCTGAGACGCTGTAGAAGGACAAAGTTCCTGCCTCATGATCCACAAACACTCCCACTCTCCTGATGCTGCTGATGCTGCTGGACACTGAGAGTTTAGTCCATATTTTATTGTGTGTGAAAATGAATTCAGAGGAAGAACAGAACAAACTCCAGGACTGATTATTAAACCCAAACCAACACTCCAGACTCAATCCCTTCCTGCTGATGCTCTTATACGACACTGATATAGACACACAATCTCCAGTCCACTCCAGCTCCCAGTAACAGCGTCCGCTCACACTCTCCTCACACAAAACCTGAGGATTATAATCACTAAATCTGTCTGGATGATCAGGATACGACTGAACTGTGTCAGTGTAAGTGACTGTGTTTCTCTCAGACAGACGGAGACGTTTACTCATCGTGTTCAGATCCAGAGTGAACTGACGAGAATCTGAGGGAAACACATTGAAAAGTACAAATCATCACCAATATTCAAACTACAGAAAATAGTGTGTGTGTGTGTGTGTGTGTGTGTGTGTGTGTGTGTGTGTGTGTGTGTGTGTGTGTGAGTGACTGAGAAACACTAGAGAAATCAATCTGAACATGAACTCTTCTGTCACGTTTCCTTCAGCAGAAGATCATGAAGACCATCACTGAGAGTTTCTGTGCTTTTCTGAGAGACTTACAGCGCAGGAAGTTCCTCCGGCTCCAGAGATCAATGTTGATGACTGTGACTGTGAAGAAGAAGAGACAAAAACATTATCTGCTTCTGTTCCTCAGACATTTCTGACAGAAACTTCTACAAGTGAGATGGATCGACAGAAATGTACCTCTGTCGTGGATCTCCTTCAACTTAAGGTTGCATAATTTCTCCAGTTGGTTCCTCAGCCGATGAACAGATTGTGTCACATCTTCATAAGAGCCAGAAGGGAAGGAAACATCTGCAGATTCAGGAGGAGCTGAGAGTGATGGACAACTCTAGAAAGAAGAGAAACTCATTATCATCATCAACAACACCATTAACATGACTTCAGTCTACAAGATTCTAGAAGCAACAACAACTGCAATATACATATTGTGCTGCGATACGGCGATATTTTTCATATCGTGTGTGTGTGTGTGATTACAGAGCAGCATTATTTCAGTCATAATTCCTTCATTTTAAAACTGAGTTAATGGAACATTATCTTCTCTGTTTTCTTACCTGTGTCTCTTTCCTCTGAGCTGCTGCTGATACAGTGTCATTGCTTTTATGTTCATGTTTTATGTTCAGCTTCTGGTGTGTGGAGCAGATCATCTCCTGCAGTCCATCAGTGGCTTCAATCACACGATGAGTTTTTCCTCTGAACAGATTCTCGTGTTGTTCCAGGTGAGTTTGGCAGTAGGAGTTCAAACACTCCAGACACGACTTGACGGCTTTATATTTTCTTCCTGTACAGACGCCACACGGAACATCTCCAGCTCCAGCGTCACAGTCAGAAGGTTCTGACGGTGTCACATGTTTGATGTTCAGTTTCTCCACCATCTCAGTCAGGATGGTGTTTTTAGCTAAAGCAGGTCTTGGACTGAAGGTCTCTCTGCACTGAGGGCAACTGTAGATCTTCTTCTGATCCTCCAGATTCCAGCAGTCAGTAATGCAGCTCCTACAGTAACTGTGTCCACAGATAATAGTGACCGGATCCTTCAGTTGATCCAGACACACTGAACACAGAAACTCATCTTGAGAAAATCTGACTTCTGCCATTTTACAGACACAGACGTCTCTTTGCTTTCACGTTCTCAGAACTGAAGATAGTTTCAGGTAAACGTAACCGTTCAGATTGAGATCTAATATCTAGAGTGTTGATTATCTCTTTGGCCAGTAGATCAGACGTCAGATGTTCTGCTAGAGAAAGGAATGGAAGAACCAACGAATTGGACAAGTGGTTAGTGATTTTGCTCATAAACATCTCGACCTAAAATAAATATAAATAACTGAATGTCCTACTCCTACCTAGTCAGCTGGTTTGTTTGAAGGTCTCGCCACAACTACCAGAGTTCCCAGCTGTCGATCTCCAGATGAAGTTTCTTCCTAGAATCCGTATTAAAAAATGAAAAAATCTTGCATAAAAGGCCAAAACAAAGCTTAAACATCAAATTCAACACAAAGTACACTTTAAAATAAACAAGTGCAACGTATACAGGAATCCCTGAGCATTACAACATCTGCTCACGTTGTTTAACAGTAGTAAAACACTAAATAGATTGTGTGAAGAGAACAGTTCATTTTTTCCTTCTCATTATTATCGTTACCATCGATACCCAACTATATAACTCAAACACATTTAAACAATTGAACTGTTGCTGTCAGTTTGCACATATATTTACAACACAACCTCCCTCACGTTAGCATTAGCATGTCTACATTCGCATGAAGTTATGATTTAACATTCGTGAACTCACCAGAGGATCAATCGTCAGACTTTCTATCATCAATTGTCATCAATCCAGGTCTAATTCTAAAAAAGAAAGAGGATACCGGCTGTTATTTAATCTTAGCGACACATTGTTTGGAGTTCAGTGAAACCATGGCGACCGCCTATGACATGAGGAATTAGCATTTAAACCTCCACGACAACTCATCCTCAAAAATGTGTGACTACGGTAACGCGTCATCAAACATGTGTGACTCGTCGCATTTGAAGATATCTTCATCTATTTTGACTAGTCACAACTCAGTTGAAGAAATGTTCAAATCTACTTCTACTAGCCACATTGCCTTCAATTGCACTATATTTGCAATACAATATTTGCAGATATCTCTAAATGACTTTCACCTAGTCATAATTGATTTGTAGATGTCACGGGTCGTTGCTGCAGTTGCAGACAGGACGACGATGGTAGCAAAAATAAGCAGGTTTTAATAAATAACTTAAACCAAACAAGAAACAAAACATGGCATGAGAGCCGATAACAGAAACATAGAACCAGAGCTTCTTAACAAAACACAAGGCAAAACTTCAGACCAGGATCAACCTCACAGCATGGTCGTGACTTCAATAACTGACAAGAGTGATTGTCCCTTGCAGCCCTTAAATACCAAGGCACAAGTGCCTGCAGGTGTGCACTCTTAATCGTTGTCCGCTGGTCTTGATTGCGTCCTTGGCCTCCCATACTGCCACTTGAGGGAGCCAAGGACCAGGTCTCTTACATATCCCCTATTAAAGGGCGGACTCTGGACGCCCAAAACAAGACAAGAAAAAAAATTGGCCTAGGGTCAACAAAGTTCTGCAGCGGCAACGTCTGGAGGGCGAACCGCCTTGCCGCCAGACACCTCTGGAGGAAGGCAGTCCCTCACAGCAAACAGTCCCTCACAGCAAACAGCGGTCTGCAACCACTGAGAGTTCATAGCATGGACGGTCTGCAACCGCTGGGAGTTCATAGCATGGACGGTCTGCAACCGCTGGGAGTTCCGGGAGATCCGGCTTTTGAAACACCATGGACATCCACTGCAGACACTGGCTCAGGAGCCTCCACAGCAGACACAAGGCCAGGAACATCCATAGCATATTCTGGCTTGGTTGAGTTGAGGTGTTGCGGGGCTTGGCTGGGTCAGGCAGAGACTTGACGTCGACGAGCTGAGGCGTGACGTGGTCAATGTCAGAAGAGAAAGGAAGAGAAAAGTCTGGAGGCTGAGTAAAGCTGGAGTGTGGAGGGGTAGAACCAGAACGAGGCTGAGAGACGGAAACAGGACGAGAGACCTGTCCTCTGGAGGAAAAACGTGGTGGACGGAAAAGAGAACGAGCAGAACGAGGACAAAAAGCAGGAGAACAGAGAGAGAGAGAACGGAAGGAAAGAGAGCGGATAGAGAGAGAACAGAAAGAAAAGTAGCGAAAGACATGAAAACGTGGTTCAGAGCATAGAGGAGAAGAGCATGAATCAGTGTGGGAAACATCGAGAGCAAGGTTAGCAGACAGCTCCGTAGAGTGAAAGTGTGAGAGAGGAAAAAAGAAAGAACAAAGCGGCTGACCTGACGGTGACACCGGTGGCACGGGGTCGTTCCCATTTATACCTCACGGGAATCAAGGGATCCGAGCAGGTGTGGATAGAATAGAATAGAATAGAATAGCCTTTATTGTCACAGCGCACATATACGATGTGAGTCATATAAATGTACAGTGAAATTATAGCGACTTTCCATTCAGTGCAACACGCATTAAAAATCTTTCAATATTTACAGTAGTGCAATATATCACAGACACAGAACACAAAACTTTACAGTAGTGGGGAGAATTTCTGGACATGTATGGATTATATAAAATATATGTATTATATACATTTTGTACATTTGGTTGAGCAGGGGGTTGTTTTACATGCACTTCCTGATGTTAGTGCATATGTCCGTTTAAGGTGATGATGGCTTGGGGGGAAAAGACTGTTTTTCAGTCTGTTTGTTCTCGCTTTGATGCACCTGTATCGTCTTCCTGACGGCAACAGGTTGAACAAATCAGAAGCAGGATGAGAACGGTCCTGGATGATGTTCTCAGCTCTGCTGAGGCAGCGGGAGGTGTAAATGTCCACAAGGGAGGCGAGAGGACAGCCGATGATCTTCTGCGCTGTCTTCACTACTCTCTCCAGCCTCCTCTTGTCTGACACAGTGCAGCTCTCGGATGATCGGGTTGAAAGCAGAGCTAAAGTCCACGAAGAGCATCCGGACATAGCTCTGCTGCTGCTCCAGGTGTCCCAGCACAGTGTGGAGGGCTAGGGCGATGGCATCCTCGGTGGAACGGTTTGTGCGGTATGCGAACTGGTGGCGGTCGAAGTCTGGTGGGAGGAAGCCTTTGATGTGTTTGAGAACCAGTTTCTCAAAACACTTCATGACTATCGGAGTGAGAGCCACAGGTCGATAGTCATTCGGGCTGGCGACAGGAGACTTCTTTGGAACCGGGATGATTGTGGCGGCTTTTAGGCAGGATGGGACGACTGCCTGAGCTAAGGAGAGGTTGAACATTGTAGTGAAGATGGGGGCAAGCTGGGGGGCGCATGCTCTTAGTACCGTGCCAGGTACACCATCCGGTCCAGCTGCCTTCCTGGGGTTCACTGCCTGGAGCAGTCTTACCTCTTGCTCCGTAACAGTGAGTGGAGTGGTGAAAAGACCGTGTGGGGGTGAGGGTGATGAGGTGATGAGCAGGTGTTGGTGTGTGCCGATGCTCCGTTTCAAAGCGGGCCAAGAAGCCATTTAGCTCCTCTGCCAGCGACACACTCAGGTCTCCTCCTGTTACATCACAGCCTCTGTAGTTTGTGATGTCATGGATTCCCTGCCACACCATCCTTGAGTTGTGACTGGACAGATGGGACTCTAACCTCCTCCTGTAGTCCGCTTTGGCTTTTTTAATGCCTTTCTTCAGGTCCGTTCGGGCAGCCCTGCATAGAGCTCCATCTCCATCTCCATCTAAAGGCAGCGTCGCGGGCTTTAAGGAGTTGACGGACCTGGCTGGTCATCCAAGGTTTTTGGTTTGGAAAAACCCGGATGTTTTTTCAGATCCAGAATATCCAGAATCTCTGCTTTCCAAGTAGCTCAGTGGACACTGGATCATGGGTTCGATTCCCATCACCACCTTATAGCGTCTTTTGCTGAGAGTGTGTGTGTTGAAATATTTTTATACTATAAATAATTATAAGTGAATTATTATTTTCTGTTTCTCTGTTAAACATTTTGTATTCAATTGAAAATGCTTACGCTGATTCCAGACAGAGGATCTTTCATTTATCATAAATTCAATTCTCTATCTTGAGCCTCTAAGATTAGGTGTCCTGAACATCACATGATCAGACTGATGTCTGCTGGTGTGTGGAGCTTATTCAGTTATAGCTAAAGCAGAGATGATCCCTCAGAGATCAACCAGATCAGAAGAAAGATTGCGAGAGAGGGATAGAGAGAGAGAGAGAGAGAGAGAGAGAGAGAGAGACAGAAGAACAAACCGAGCAAGAGATATAGAGGGAGAATGGGAAAGAGAGATAGAGCAAGAGTGATAGAGAGAAAATGAGAGAATGGGGAGAGAGAGAGAGATAGGAAGAGAGAGAGAGAGAGAGAGAGAGAGAGAGAGAGAGAGAGAGAGAGGAGAAGAAACAGATTGAGAGCGAGAAAGATAGAGGGAGAAGGGTGGAGAGAGAAAGATAAAGGAAAAAGGACGAGATAGAGAGAGAGAGAGTGAGAAGAACAGACAGAGATAAAGAAAGAAAGAGGGAGAAAGGGGGGGAGAGAAAGAGAGTGAGAGAGAGAAGAACAGACAGAGAGAAAGAAAGAGAGAAAGGGGGGGAGAGAGAGAGAGAAGGGGAGAGAGTGGAGAGAGAGAGAGAGAGAGAGAGAGAGAGAGAGAAGAACAGACAGAGAGAAAGAAAAAAAAAGATAGAGGGAGAAGGGGGAGAGAAAGAGAGTTGAGAGAGAGAGACCTTGTTTTCAAATTAATATAATAATAATTATTATTATAATTCAAATAAGCAAAATTACTGTGAAACTAAGCCCAACATAGTAGTTTTGCGTAAAAGACACAATATTTCATAGCATGGTTGAAAAACGTTTTTGAGCACTTGTAAAACAGTTTTCGCTTGACAACGTATTCGAGAATTCATTGAAGATTGACACCTAAACATTTCTGCTCCAAATGAGATAACGTTTTGAGTTAAAAAACAAAAAAAAACGTTCCGTCTTTATTCCTTATTCTCGCCAAATGCCATCGCAGCGACGGGAACAGGAAGTGACTGTTTAAATTCGGTCTACGACATATTTCAGGTAGCGCATATTGTCTGCGCAAACTAATTTGAGGTGTGAAATATCGATACTCCGTTAAATATCGATAACTTATTTCAAAGCTTTTGTCTTCTCTTTATTTACTAAGAATAGTGAACCTTCGCTACATATCGCGGTTTGACCATCGCGTTTTTTTTCATTACGACTAAAAACAATACATCGCGGATATTCCGGAAATTTGGAAAATATCCGCAATATGGGAAGATCCAAAATATTTCGCTAATTCCATTAATCATTAGCTATGTCTGCTCTTGCTGATTATTCATTGCATTACGTATGACATATAATTCAGTGCAAAACGAAATAAAACACGAAAAGAGAATGCGATCGTACGATAATTTAGTACAGCGTAGAGTACGTTCTGATTGTGACTGCAGGAGTTCGAGGTTGGTCGAGAAAACCATAGAAAGGCGCCAATAAATAAAAAATCTAAGGGATTATTATTATTATTATTATTAATAATATTATTAATTGATAGCGTCTGCTCTTGTCCGTCTGTCTCAGTGATACGGCCTTTTACTCTGATGGAAACGCGGCGCCCCTTAGTGGATAATCCAAGAATTGCGGCTAAATGAAAAAGAATCCTACCAGCTGTATACATGCAAAACCACAATGCACACTGAACAAAATGATCAGCATGAATAGTACACAGGTGAAAACAAGACACAGCTGAAAACAATCAACGATAAACAGAAATGGGGAAATGGCGACATCTAGTGGCCGGTCCGGTCCATAACCCTGACAAATTCCATTGCTTTTATGCCATTACAGTAATCCTTCGTTTATCGCGGTGGATACGTTCCAAGCCCGACCACGATAGGTGAATTTCCGCGAAGTGGAGAAACAACATTTACATATTTATTTAACCCTTATTTCGACTTTTAAAACACTTTTTTCCAAGTAGTATTCTTTATTAAAGTACGTAATGTTAACAGTTTCCCCGCCGCACACGTCGAATATCTCGCGGAGATATTCATATTCAAAGGGTGTGAACTGGAGGATCGGGCGGCAGCGCGCGCGCAAACATGGCCGGCGTTTTTCACAGCTGGCGGCCTGGTAGTGGTCGCGGGGAGACGGCCGACATAGCGACTCGCTTCTCCGCGGTGACATGCGTCCGGCGGCGGTCCGTCTCGAGGCATTGCGAGCATCCTTCGCCGAGATACGGTCGGGAAAAAATGAATCCGCGAATATATGTAATAAAGAAAAAAATCCGCGATACAGTGAATCGGCGATAGTCGAACCGCGAAGTAGCGAGGGATTACTGTACTTTACTTTCTTACTTTCAAACTATTCTGACCAGACCGACTGTATGTTTGACACCCCTGCTGTAAAAGATGGTTTGTCATCAGTAATATATGTTTAATTAATACGTTCGTAAATATGGTGTCTCAGCTATCGCGGTCAGGCTCGAAACCTATCTACCGCGTTCAGAGCTTTTTTAAGGCGCTTTTCACAGTTTTAACTGTCTCAGAGCGCACTAAACGAGGCTTCACTGTAGTTGGCATTCCAGATGTGTCCGATTCCGGATTCGAAAAGCGTTGGGTAGCGCCTTCCGACAGGCAGCGCATTCCGACAGCTCGTCCTTGTCTCCCGGTTGAGTCTATGACGATGTCCAAACCAAGAAGCGTCACGAGAGCATCTATTGACGGGCCTGAAATCCGAGGCGGCGTTTTTGCTCTTCTAGGGCGTCGCTGACGTAGAGCGACGGAATCTTTTCCTATGAGCTCATCGCCTGAAGGATGGCGAGGCCGAGCGGAGCAGAGCAGAGCAGAGTCGCACCTGTCGGGCTCTCGTCAGCACTAACAGGTGCTCTGGCTGGTGGTCATTCCTAACTGTGGCCACTAGGCGGAGCTTGTAGAATGTGATGTGGGTGGTGGTCAGCAAACCTCACCACTCCACGTCTGGCTAATAAAGCAACGCACTGGCCAAGACAATGGACTTCTCCTTCCGAGCCCGAGACGTCTGGATCCTGGGCAGCGTTTGTCTGATGGCGTCGTATCTCTGGCACCGGCTCTGCGACTTCCTGTCGTGCTGGAGGAAGGTCAGAACCTTCTCGTCCGCGAAAAAGCCACAGGTAAATGTCGGAAACTCGCTGTCGGTCTTGCAGATTTGCAGTAATAGTCGTACAGTGGTAATAACATGTTGTGGATCAGATCGTTCCTGGCGAGAAGTTCTCAGGAAGGAGCTCGTTTGCAGCTCGTTGACAAATCCCGCGCTCTCGCGATGGGTTTCTCGTTTCACCCGACTGTAAACTCCAGTCGCGGACAATCCCATAATCCTTCACGACAATCCAGTTCGTATAAATTTATAGCCGGTGACGCGTCACTTAAACTGGCCGCGGTGACTACGGAATTAAATATAGCGTGATTTTATTTAGACACAATGGTGATGAGGAATGTTCTTGTTGTGGGGATTCGGCCAATCACAAAGCTCTGTTGGGTATTATGGTCCGGGGTTGCCCGGTGACGTCATCTGATTGTAGCACAGATTGCGACGGATTCCAATTAAACTGTAGGAAAGTAAATATAAACATCAGTTTTTTTATTAAATGTGAAATAATTGCCACATTTGATTCATAGTTTTTCCAGCGTCTGTAGCGACATTTTGTCCAAATTTGACTTTGATGTCAAATCTTTTATTTATTTGCATAAATAATTCAGCTGCCGTTTGTACGCTAATGAAATTGTGAGGTTCCATTATTAATATTTGATTAGCAGATAAGACATTAGTAATGAAGATATTAGATATTAATTAACAGAAGTCCATAATATTTATACTTTTATCAGACAATTCAATACTTAAAAAAAACATTATGTATATTAATAATTATATTTAAATTTATATATATATAACAATTATTATTTTTATAATTTCTTTGAATTTTTGTTTTATTTTTTAATGAAAATGTACATGAGATAAATTTACATTATATAAATTAATATTATTTCATTTCAAATTAATAATATTTAAGAGACAGTTTCACACAAATCCAAAATATTGTTTACTTTTATCAGACAATTAAAGACTTTTTAAAAATATATATATTTCATTCATATATTTTAAACAAAATATAAATGTAAATAAAGTTTATTATTTTTATTTTTGTGTTATTTATTTGTATTTTGATTTAAGATTTTTTTTTAAATAAATAAATTGAAATGTCATATATTAATAATATTTTTATGTCAAATAAATTTTTTAAGAAACAGTTTTTTTTTTCGTCAGAATGCAGCATTGTTTCGTACCGTGAGACGGCGGGTCGTTGCGTTGAGTGTCCGCGCGTCTGCGCTCTGTGATGCCCGTGTGCTTGGCAGCTGATATTGGCAGCGGGTTCCAGTTCACCCTGAAATGTCCCGGGACACTGTGTTCAGCTCGAGGCTCTTATGTCATGCCGGCTTTCTTTATTCGTCTTCGCTCTATAATTCAGATTTGGTTTTAAAGAAATAAACAATAATAACAACAACAATAACAATATAATAATAATAATAAAAATAATAATAATAATAATAATAATAATAATAAGAAGAAGAAGAAGAAGAAGAAGAAGAATGATAACAATAATATAATATAATATAATATAATATAATATAATATAATATAATATAATATAATATAATAAAAATGTTTCATTATATAGTTTTTCTATTATACATTAAATGGTATTGCATTATTGTCTTAACTGTGATTGACTGTCACTGTTGTTTCTCAAACTTCATTTCCCAGATTCCCCGGCGTGTCACGTGATCACATTGTTTTCAGCTGCTGTTCCTGTCTAAATTCCATTCCTGTTTCTGTCTTTCTTTATTGTGGATATTATTATCAGCATCACTATTGTGCTTGTTCACAATGTTCACAATAAAAAAAAGTGATTTAAAAAAGTTTAAATATAAAAGTCATTAAAAAAATGTAAAAGTCATTTAAAAAAGTGAATTAAAGAAGTGATTGACCAAATTAAAAAAAAAATTAAAATAATTGCATTCAAAATGTAAAAAAAAGTTATAAAACTTAAACAAAAAAAATAGATACGACTTTTTTAGCAGGATCAGTTTTGTGGCGCAATTGAAATATTTATATATTATTTTAATGTTTGTGCTCTGCTAATATTCGATCACACATAATCATTAATTACTGTGGTGATGGATTACAAATATGACATAATTATCATGGCCACTGTTTATTTTAGGCTTTTTTTACAATTAAAAAATAAGCTAATTATTTTATTTGTTTTATATTATTATTGGGTAATACCTTTTTCCAGATTCAGTTTCACTGTTTTGTTAAAATACAAAACTGTATGACAGTCAATATTGCAACCTTAATATACAGCCAAATATCAATAATAAACAAATAGCCATAAATCACCATTCAAAGCTCAAATACTGTAGAATCACATTTTAAAAAGCACAAAAACAATTAATTAATTGATATAGCCGCAAGCAGAAGTTTTGAGAATGATCAGGCCTGAAGGGGCGTGGCCTCTTATTGCATTTGTACAAATCCCATCGATTTTAAGTAAATCTGCATATATCAAACTAGCCAATCAAACCCTTCCACCACACCTTGCCCCTCCCTGCCCCACCCAACGCTTCACCTGGAAGGGTTTTCCACACCAGCAGTTAACACATTTCCTCCAGTGACGTCCGGTCTTGGCGTGTGGTCAGTATGGCTGTATTATCTGACGTCTCTCAGGTTTCATTGTAAACTGCGAGTGATATAAATTCAAGAGATGTCCTCCGCCAGCTCCTGTTTACTCGGTTTGCGTTACGTCGACTAAATTTAATCTGACGACTAGGGTGTTTTTTGGCAGTTGCCGATGGATTACACACATCCACTGGTTTGGGACAAAAAAAGCCATTTTAAATTTGTGGGGGGGTTTTTTTGAGGGAGGGGGGGGGATCAGAACATTTTTTTTTATTCCATGAACAGGAATGCAGACCACACCCTGATGCTGTGATTGTGTGTTGATGTGTCCTGCTCTGTGATTGGTTGGTTACCAATTCAGGGCGTGTCCAGCTTTCAGACCCAAGAGTTGGTGACCCGAATGTGACCCTGAAATGGAAAAGCGGAAAATGGATGTGTGGAAGATGATTGAAGCAGTTCTCACAGGGTTTAGGCGTGGCCATGAGGACACCGAAGCTTGATTGGCTAATTGCCATGATTGGCGTCGTCATCTGCTGGTTTTACGGGTCAGATGATGGACGTTGTGCTGTCCGAAGATCCGTCAGAGTCTTGACCAGAGCTTTCTCAACACTTTTGGATTACTAACAATCACCATGAGGAGTCACGGATCAAAGAGTTCCGGAGTTTCTTGATGGATTGAGAGATGGAAAACATTTCCATTCCCAGAATAAGTGCTCAGCATGTCGTACGCTTTATGTCGTGCTATCAAATGGCAAAAAAAAAAAATGTTATTGGTTCTGTACAACTGGGTCAGCACCTTTCTATTTTACTTGCCTCAATCCTAGGCAAGATATTCATATTATTGAAGAAAAACAAAGATGAAGATTAAAAATCAAATTTTGATTTGTGAGAAGTGATACATTTACATCATACAAAATTTACAGATACACAAAAAACTAAATTACAGATGGAAATTATAATAAATGCACAAGATAATTTGTAAATGAGGTATTTACAACTATTGCACTTCTATACAATAATGTAAACATTAATTACATAATATTATATCCTGTACAATATCACTTTAATTAATGTATTATAGGTCGTCATATCTTTGCATATAAACATTTGCTCGTTGATACAGTTACATCATACAGTTACAAAGTTACAACTATGCAAAACAACATAAATACAAATACACAAACAAAAATAAGATTAAAGATTCAAATAGGAATAAATACACAAGGTAATTGGTAAATAATGAGGTAAATATTGCACTTCTATACAATATTCTAAAAAGTATTTACCTAATATTTTATAATAATAACAACAATACATTTTATTATTATTATTATTATTATTATTTACATAATACTACATCCTGTATAATATCACATTAACTAACCTCGTCATATCTTTGCATATAAACATTTGCTCGTTTTTACTGCGAACGTTTGACAGCAAGCTGCTCAATAAAAATGACCCGTGGTCATGAGATTTTATCCGGTGTGTTAAAATAAATACTGTATATTTTGGGCTCCACCCGGGAGTTAGGGGGGGTGAGGGGTGGGGGTGGGGGCGGTCCGCTCACCCAACTAAAAAAAACATTCCACGCCACTATCGGAACAAGCTTCGGGCAAGTAAGCTGTGTTATGGGCTCGGGCGGGGGGTGGGGGGGGTGGTGGTGTTAGGGTTAGGGTGGGGGGGGGGCTTCATATTTCATCCGCTAAGTATAAAACGATCCATTACTGTCTCAGCCGCGGATGAGTAAGACTTTTCATGGGACTGGAGCGAAGGACTTGGTCTGACACTTGCTCCAGTTTCAGGTAGAGAGGGTTAAAATGTTCCATGGCGTCGACCTTCCCAAATAGACCCCCCCCCCCGCTCTTGGCTCGGTGTTGTGGGAATCTCTGGACGTTTCTGGCAGCGGTGACACGGGCCTCCAAACCGAACGCTTCAAGGTGAAAGGACAGTGGATTCTCGGATTTCTTTCCGTTGAGTTAGTAAAGCGCTCGGGGGTCGACCCCGGGGCCCCTCCGACACCTGGCGGACAGGCATCTGACATGGGCTTAGGACTCAAAGCATCTCGGATGTCACACAGGAATTCCTGAACCAAACATAGCCCCTCCCCGAGTCCCGCTGACGTAAACTCCCCCCCGCGCCATCTACGCCCGCACAGCCCGGCTCATTCCATTCTTAGTATGACCTCCGCCTCGTAGAGCTGCTATGAAAGTTCAATGGAGAGGAAGAGAGCAGGCGGATCATCTCGTTACTGGGGAATTTCAAGCGCTCTTTTGTTTCCCGCCGTTGAGTTCTTCGTCCTCGTCGTAATACCCACTTGACTTTGGATTACCGGTGCCCGTCGTCTCCAATCCCCGATCTCCGTCATGAGTTCCTCAAACCCTGCCGGAATCGACCTGCTTCAGGTCAGGATCGAGTCCCTGAGCTGCAAGATGGACAGGCTGATAAGCATCCAGGAGAAGGTCCTCAGCCGGCTGGACGGCATGTCCCAGGACATCGATGGCATCGAGAAAGACGTGGAGACCCTGAAGGTGGAGAAGGAGGAGATCCACTTCCCGCCGGCCGCCCTCTCCGGACCGGCTCAGCAGATGTGCCAGGAGCTGAACAGCGTCATGCAGGCGGTCAACCAGCGCTCCCAGCAGCAGACGCAGAAGCTGGAGGGCATGGAGCGGCTGGTGATGAGCATTCAGCAGGTGGTCAGCTTCATTGGGGAGTCCGTCAAAACCTCCAAGATTATGGATATTATGTTCAAAGGCGCTGGCCGGAAAAGCAAAACAGCTTCTGCCTTCAGGTCCAAGGAGAGTAAATTGAAATTAAATAGCAAGAGCCTGGCCTGCGATAGTGGAGAACCGGCCACTGCCAAGGTGAGTCGATGCGTTCGTGAGGATCAAACCCAACGTTGGTTTGGATAATTGCTTGCCAGTGGTCTTTTGAGAGATTGGGTGTGTGTGGTGTTGGTCCGTGGATTGTTCAGATACTACGGCAGAGGAGCAAGGTGTTTGACTTCAGTCTCATTCAGAGTCCAACCACCTCTTGACTTTCTGTAGGCCATCTTGCCTTCACCAAGAAAGCTTGGGAATGAGAATGTAAATTATCCATAAACGGGGTTCATTATCCATCTGGGGTTCATTATCGCAATCGTTTGTCCCCGCTACTTTTCTCCTAGTTCTAATATCCGGGTGATTTCTCATGTCTTTTGAAGTTGAGGGATCAGAAAGGTAAAGATGGGAAGATTCCATTCAGCCTGAAAGGCCTGAAGGCGCCGAAGAAGAAGCCGCCTGATTCCAACAGTAAGCACAGACACACCCGCCAATCACGGTGGTCTCCTAGCGTGTGAGATGTTTGGGATGGATGGATAATGAGGCTGATGCTGTGTTTTGCGTTGCAGTCGATGCCGTCTCCTGGCGGAAACAAGCACTGCTGCTTGAAGAAGTCCAGAAGCTGAATCAAGACAACTCGGAACGTTCCGATGCTTCCCACCTGGAGGAAGCTGAGGAGAAACCTGAGGAGAGCTTCCCGGTCCAGGAAGACGTGAACCTGGAAGAAACTCCGCAGCCTGACCAAGAGAAGACCCCAGAAGATGAGGAGCAGGTCATCATCAAGTTGGAAGAAGAGACGAGCAGTGACACAAAGACTGAGGAGAACCAAAGTGAACCACAGCAGCTGCCAGAAGAACACGAGAGCGCAGAGACGGTCGTAAAAATAACAGAAGCCCCTTTAAGCGAAGAGCTGCAGCGTGTAGAAGATCAAGCAGCTTCCGAGATTCCACCAGAACCTGATATCACTGACGCAGAGGTTTCCACGCCGGCTGAGAGGTATCTGACACGCTATTCTCTGCTTCTTAATAAGCTGTAATCTGCGTCATCGGTGAAGGGATTGTATTCACTTCTTCAACGTGGAGTCTGCATCCAAAATTGGCTTGAGGCTTGGATCAAGAAGCTTGAGGTGAGGACTTATCAGGCTTGATTTATTTCTCCTCCAGCAGTGGCTCGGATCAGACAGATGAGGTGACCACCAGCAGCAAGCGACGCGTGGCTGAGGAAGATCTGGGCTTGGAGGACCACAAGAAGAGCAGGGTTGAGGACGGGCGAGATGAGGACGTCCAGGTGCCAGAGGAACCTGAAGATCTCCGGGGAGTTTTCAAAGCGGAGGGTGTGGACATTGAGCTGGACTTCAGCAAAATCAAGAATGAGGATGATGAAGAGGATGAGGAGGATGAAGATCACAGCGATCACTTTTTCATTGGTTAGTCATTCTCGGTTGGGTGGGTAAATTTAACTAACCCTTATTAACGTAATTTACATTTCAGCTTCACAAATGCATTTATGCTTCAGCTATTTTGAACCCACTTGTTCCATTTCGGGCAGCTTTAGCCAATCTCGAGGTTCAGTGAAAAAACAGTGATATATTAAATCTGAATTTTAAAAATTAATTATCGTATTCTACGGACTATAAGGCGCATAAGATGCACTATAAGGCTCACAAAATAATAAACGTCTTTTTCATAATCATATATATATATATATATATATATATATATATATATATATATATATATATATATATATATATATATATATATTTGTGGCTAAAAGAAAGTCCAGAAAGTAGATTTTTGTGGGTTTATTTTGAAAAAAAAAAACAAAAACATTTAAACTAAATTATTCATTTATTTTGGGACTAATTATATATTTTTTAATATTGTTACATTTTTATTTATTTAGTATTAATATATTATTTGATATTAATATTTTCAGTGCAAGACGTCTTAGTGACGTAAACCTTCAGACGACTAGTGAAATTGAGTTAAATGATGAACAAACCGAGTTGGATATGAACAGTGTTATTTTTACACAGATTGCACATCTTGATTTAATTTTAGAAAAGACATTTAGGTTTCAAAGGAGATATAATAGTATTTTAAATAGATAAGCAGATAGATGTTATGAAATGAGTACTGAAGAAAAAACAACAACAAATAATTAATAAATAAATAGTTGGGGTTTTTTTTTTTGGTGAAGAAGGAAATAAATACAATTGAATAAATGCAAACAATTAAAAGTCGTAGATGCTTGTCCCTCGGAAACTTAACATTTCGATTTTGCATGGAGATGATGATTCTTCTTTCTTCTTTATTTTCAATTTGTGAATTTTATTTGACTGTAAAATCTACATTCTTTTTCCACATTGGCTCTATTTAATAGTACTTTTTTTCCCCTGCACCACAGTTTTAATCTCAAACAAGTGAACGTCATGGCATATAAAGAGCTAAAGAAAATTAATTGTCGGCCATTTTGTTTTGGCTAAGAACAAAATTTGGCCAATTAATTGTCGCAGATAAACTTCCTGTTGTTCATCCGCCATGCTTGTCTATTATATTTGTGAGTGTTCAGTGTTCATATATTTCAATATTTCCAGGGCTAGCGCCATGCTAGGCTAAAATCGTTAAAATCGCAAAACTTTCTGGATTAAATTAGCCTCATGCTAACCACAAATTTCCTCGGCAGATCGCAGTTCACCACCGCCAGCTCCCTTCAGTCACCGCGTCGTGTCGGCCAAACCCAACCAGATCAGCAACTTCTACACCATCAACCGCCAGGAGATCCTGGGAGGGTGAGTGGAAGTGTCGTCTCTGTCTTTCCCCTTCGCGAGCGAATTCACAGAACAGAATGTTTCATGGAGACGGCGCTAATTCAGGTAGCCTAGCCTGCTAATCGCCTCAAAGGCTAATTGCGTAACACGGCGAATTCCCGCTCATTCCCATGAGTCTCGGTGTCTCCGAACTTCGCTGTCGAGTCGCGGCTGATATTTTTACACGCGGTTTTCAGGGTATTTGAAACGTTATCTGTGCCAGCTGGAAGCTAATCGCTAGGTGCTAATCCCACTTTTCAAAGAGCAGGTCCTTGGTGTAGATACTAGAATGGCCTCTGTAAAACCCGACACCCGCCGCTTCACACGCTGGAGTCTTTCCTGCCCGCCGCGGTTGGAATATCGTTTCGCATGTTCCGCGACGCCAAAATAAAACAACGGAAAAAAAGGCCGAGACGTGTTAGCAACACGTCGGTCATGTTTAATGTCACCGGAGAAACAAAATATCAAACCAGGCGTCAAATAGCGTCAAGTCCCGAGTCACGCCACAATCTTCCGCCGCCATTTTCCGATTGCTTAGCCATTTTCCGCCGTATGACCTTTTGGTTTTCAGAGCCATTGAGATTAGCTCCTACATCATTCATCAAGTGCAAGTTCTGTGCGTTTATAGGACGCTTTTCACAGCTACAACTCTCTCAAAGCGCATAAGTTCGTATTCGAATCCAAACCCGGTTCTCGACGCTTCTCGTGGTTTTTCTCCACAGCGGACGATTCGGTCAGGTGCACAAATGCATCGAAAACTCTTCTGGACTCACCTTGGCGGCAAAGATCATCAAAGCTCGGAGTGAGAAAGAGAAGGAAGTGGTGAAGAACGAGATCCAGGTGATGAACCAGCTGGACCACGCTAACCTCATCCAACTCTACGCCGCCTACGAGTCCCGGAACGACATCATCCTCGTGCTGGAATAGTAGGTGTTCTGCAGGAGTGTCTTTTCAGGTCCAATGTCAAGTACAATTTGAGGATTTCAAAAAATTATCACTTTTTTTTTCATTTTGACTAGCAATAGAATGTACTTTTATTTTATTGTGTAATTATTTTTTACAATTTTTTACTGTATTTTTTTAATATTTTGGAATCTACAGGCATGCTGATTTCCACAAGACAAGTAGCCACAAAACCAACTATCAAAATACGAGTTTTTATCTCAGAATTGTGACTCATCTAATTTTCGAGATTCCAAATTATGATGTTTAATTCAGAGTTTTGACTGTGCAGCTGAGAGCATTTCCTCAAGTCTGGAAGAAGAAAGAAGCTTTAATTTTTTTGTTTGGTTTTGTATTTTTTTTGTGATATTTCAAAGAAGGAATTGTTGTTTTTATTGTAATCACACAATTTAAGGATAAGTCTCGTTTACACATCAATTGTCGAGGCAAATGAGAAAAAAAAAACAGGTGTGAAATTCAACACATTGCCCGGAATTTTCCCAGAATATACACCATACGTCATCTACAAGAAGCCGGAATTGCAAATTTATAGACTCACAAAGGCAAATGTACATTGAGAATTCTGAATTGGTCGAGTTGCAGTCCCGGTTGAGTAATTTGCATGTTCCCGTGTTTCCTCCGGGTCTCCGGTTTCCTACTGGAGTCTGGAAAACTGTCTCACAACCCTGAGATCAAAAAGTCTTCAGGAAATTTAACTGGAAAAGTTCCACATGGGCTTGATCACCTTCAGATTTCAGGTCTTCCTGACATGTGCCCATAGCTCTGACCTTTATTTGTTCTGACATAGTTTGATAAGACAACATTAGTTACGGGATTTTACCGCAGTAGAACATTCAGACTCCTACTTTGCCCAAACAGTGTGGACGGAGGAGAACTGTTTGACCGAATAATCGACGAAAACTACACGCTGACCGAGCTGGACACCGTCATGTTCATCCAGCAGATCTGCGAGGGCCTCCGCTACATGCACAAGATGTACATCCTCCACCTGGACCTGAAGGTACCAAGCGCGTCCTCCATCATCTGCGTGGTGCCTAAGCACCGTTCCTCGCTCTCTCTCTCTCCAGCCAGAAAACATCCTGTGCGTCAGCCGACTGACCAACAAAATCAAAATCATCGACTTCGGCCTGGCCAGGAAGTAAGTGCCCTGCTGGTGGCCTCAGGAACTGCAGGAAGAACCGGACCTCTCCTCTAATCCGCAGATACCAGCCTCGGGAGAAGTTACGGGTTAATTTCGGAACGCCGGAGTTCCTCTCTCCCGAGGTGGTGAACTTCGATTTTGTGTCCTTCAACACGGACATGTGGAGCCTGGGCGTCATCACATACATGCTGTGAGTGTCTAAGACTAGCTAAAGTTAGCATGGCGACGCCAACCGTTTTTTTTTTCCGCAGGCTCAGCGGTTTGTCGCCCTTCCTCGGGGACGACGACAACCAGACGCTCAACAACATCCTGGCCTGCCAGTGGAGCTTCGAGGAAGACGAGTTCCTGGACATCTCCGCCGAAGCCAAAGACTTCATTTCCAAACTGCTGGTGGTAAATAAAAGGTACTGAACCGTTTTGTTCTTCACACACGGGACCAAATTTCCAAACCCAATTTTTTCAAATGTCGTTCCACTTTACAACATTGTCGTTCCACTTTACAACGTTGTCTTTTCACTGTACGACACACACACACACACACGTTCCGATCATTCGTCTGCCACTGTTGAAGAAGACAACTTTTAAAATGCCCCTAAACTTTAATTATTAAGCTATCTTGCAAACTTCCTGCAACTATCTCTTTGCTCCTAACTATGCCATGTCCCGATACGGCATTCTGAGACTCTTCTTCACTCTCTAAATGACTATAAATGATGATATTTTTCCCATCTGCAAGAGATTCCCACACATTTCAGTTTTGTTACGTTTACGATCTTTTCTCTTTTGATTAAAGATTATAAACTGAGGAGCTGAGAGAAACACAGAAGCTCAGAAAACTTGAGTAAACGTCGTAACGTATCCAATTTTAAAAGAACTTGAGTATTTTACTCGTTCTAAATTTTGGCTCAAAAAAACCCCATAAAATGTGAAAAACCAGAAACTATAAGTTTTATTTCCTAATATAGAAAATAAATGTTTCAAAATGGCAGAACAAAAAAGATTAAAAAAAAAGAACAAAAAGTTAGTCTCTGTCAATTTTAGCTGATAATCCAGTACCTTCAGCATCCTACAGAACCTTTTGCGCACAATCACATTGTAACGAGTAACGATATGTGTCCATTCAAATGTAGTGGAGTAAAGAGTACAATTACCTAATCACAAATGTAGTGGAGTAGAGAGTAAAAGTTGCTTGTGGTATTGTTGATACTAAGTACAAAATACTTAGGTAAAGTAACAAAGTCCATTTACTCAAGTACTTTGCAGCCCTGCTAAAGTTCATATGTAACACTGTGGGAAATGAACCAAGCGGGATTTTAAGAGCACCCTATAGTCCAATAATTACAGTATTGCGTAGATAATAGTAGGCGATAGATCACTGTGGTTTTCGAGGAGGTACATTTGGGGATGGAAAAGCTGGACTGAGCAAAGTTCCACCTTCAGAAGAACTTAAAAATGGACACAAACTCTCGATAAAAAAGACTCTCGAACGACCTAAACCCAGTTTGCTTATAGAATTTGCGCAGTTTCCGAAATTGCGCGAAAGTGGGCAGACGTTCGTGTGTGGAAGATTGAGGTTCTGCGTTCTACGAAAAAGCTTGAAGATGTTCCTCAGGTGTGTGTACACCACTAAAAGCACCTAATCACAAGGCTCCGTCTGCGCAGCTGGAGAATCGGAGCGTCGGAGGCGCTGAAACACCCCTGGCTGTCGGACCCGGCCGTCCACCACCGCCTACACGAGAAGGTAAAGCTCGCCGTCCCGGGCCCAACAGAACCTTCTGAGCTCCTGCCTTTCCCCCCGCAGAAGAACATGTGTCGCTCGCGCAGGAACTCGTGTCTGCCCCCGCAGGAGAGCTGAAGTAAGTGGCCCCGCCCCCTTCTGATGACGCCGCCCCTCACCTGCTTTCTTTCCTCCAGAGGGACCAAAATACCTGGATCTGTGCGTGTCTGTGTGTCTGGACGACTAGCTTGTAGTGCACGAGGTCGACCTTAGCTAGCGCTACGCTAACGGCAAACGAAAGGCATCGCTGTAGCGGTGACATTTCTTGATTTACTCGTGGTGAAGATCTAAAAGTCTTGCTTTATTCGCACACGCTCGGAAATTATTCGCTTGTGACAAACGAGGCGGAAGAACTCGAATTTGTTTTATAAAATATTTACTTACAGCTGTGGGGAGGCCGTGCTGAATTATTGCTTAGTTTTGTTTTGTGGTTTGTTTAGTTTTTTTTTTTTGTTTTGTTTAGTGGTTTGTTTTATTTTGTGGTTTGTTTTATTTTTTGCTTTGTTTTGTCTTTTTTGTTTTGTTTAGTGGTTTGTTTTGTTTTTTGGTTTGTGTTGTTTTTTGTTTTGTGGTTTGTTTAATGGAGTGTTTTGTTTTGTGGTTTGTTTAATTTTTTATTTTGTTTTGTTTTGTGTTTAGTTTAGTTTAGTTTTGTTTTAATTTGTTTTGTTTTGTTTTGAATAGCGAAGCAGTAACATGGTTTTTTTTTCAAGATTTGTTTTCTTTTTCGTAGATTGTCGCAAAGAACTAGAGCATTTTTTCGGTGAGTCTTTGCGGCATCACGTCGCTATAACGGTAACATTTCTTGACTTGATTTACTTGAACTGAAGATCTAAAAGTCTTGCTTTATTCAAACATGCTCGGAATTTAATTCGCTCGTAACAAACAAGACGGAAGAACTAGAATTTGCTTTCTAAATTATTTACCTACAGTTGTTGGGAGGCCGTGATGAATTATTGCGATCACGATACGATGTTATGTAATCATAATTCAACATATTCAACATCTTTATAGAGTGATCACAGTATATGATTTGACTAAATTTACATGTCTGCAAGTTCATTTCTTGCCTCCTTTTTTTCTGGCACTGTGCAATGTTTTTGCTCGGTTTTGTTTCGTTTAGTTTTTTTGGTTCATTTAGTTTTTTTTATTCGTTTTGTTTTGTTTTGTATAGCGTAACAACAACATGCGTGTTAAAACCCAAGACTGTTGTTTTTTCATGACTTGATTTTTTTTTTTTAACTGTTGCAAAGAACGATGAAGTTTACTTTACGCGCACAACATTTTTTTTCGCACTGATGCATCTTGCCAAACCCTTGATTTCTAATTTGATAATAATCCAGTGAGTAAAACCTTTAATAGCTGACAAATTATTTGATATTAATTATTTGATAAAATTATATACTTATATAATTAGTTAACCGCATTAAACAACAATCATTTTGCAAATAACAGCTCCTGATAATAAAATAAAACAGATAATGAAGGTGATCAATTAGTCCTATAAATGACTAAATAACGGATCTAAATAGACGGATCTAAACTGTGATTTCCAGATAAACGAATTGTGAATGTGTCGTTGCTTTATTAATGTCAACCGTGTCACTTTACATGCACTTTAGCGCATAAACTCTTCAGTTGACGATAAACAAATGTTCTTAAAAGGATTTTTGAATGTGAGTTTAGTTTGAGAAGAAATGTTTTATATTTTTCATGAAAACAATGATAATGCGTTAACAATATGTACTATAGATGTGTAAAATAAACGACTGAAACTTCACTCGCTCGTCTGCTTCTCTCCAACTTTGTCGAAATGATTCCACGACTGAACGAAATAAACACTACAAAAAAGACAAACAACTTTCTATTATGAGGAAGAACAGGATGTGGCCCAACACTGAGCCTTGTGGAACACCATGCTTGCCTCTGATGGCTTTTGTTTCTATTACAGGACACAAAAGTGAAAATAATCAGACAATTCTGAAGCTATTAAAAAGCATGGAAATTAGCAGTCATGGGTCCAGAATATGGTGATGTGATTTTATGAAATAAGTAAAAATAGTGCAAATGGGGCAGACTAATAAGCTTTTTAAATCAACATGTTCGAATATGTCGATATTTGAATAGAACTAACCGGAAATCATCAGCACCACGGCTATACATCAGAGAGAGAGAGAGA
>CM051493.1:15960534-15973695 GCA_028031935.1 Paedocypris micromegethes
AGAGAGAGAGAGAGAGAGAGAGAGAGAGGAAAGAGAGGGGGTAAGAATAAATGACTAGGAAAGGAATGAAGGACAGAAATAAATAAAGAAAGAAAGAAAGAAAGGAAGAAAGAAAGAAAGAAAGAAAAAAAGAAAGAAAAATGTACAAACAAACCAATTACTTTTATGAGAAAGACTTTTAGAAAATACGTTCAAACTTTCAATGATATATATTATAATCAGCAGGAAGAAAGCGACTGATCTCAGGTGCTTCTCGGTCCATCACTCCTGAGGTGTTCTATCTCTTCTCGAGGTGTCCCGGGCAAAAGCTTCCGACCGCTGTGAGAAGGTGAGGCTGGTCTCTGAGGGAGGGGGGTGTGTGGGGGGCAAACACAGAGGGGCTTGTTGCCCCATCACGCCGGGCGTCAGGTTCACTCGCGTCCCTTTTTTTAGCCCGCCGCACTTGAAATAACACACTCTTTCATCAGCCGCTCATTAGGAGGGGGCATCAAGGAGGCCGTGTGGAAAATGGAAATCTCGGCGCGATAAACCCACCGGGGAGCAGGTTGGCAGGGAGTGGGCGTGGCACGGGACCCTCTGTCCGTCACAGGCCACTTTCATTCTCAAACAAAGCCCGGTTTATGTTGGCATCCGGGCCAGAACACTGGGATTAACCCCAGGCCCTGCGGAGCGCTGTGATTGGCTGGGAGGAACTACAGGGACACTCTCGGGAACCAGACGGTGTTGATGGGCTGCAGGTGACATTCGGCGGGAAACACTGCAGGTATTGAGTCTCGGAGTGCTGAGCGTCTTGGGTTTCTTGCTCTTTTTAACTTAGCTTAGCTCGCGGTTCTGGCCAGAAAATCCCTTCGTTTCCCAAACGTGGTGCACTCACTTCACCCCGAGCCGACACTCACCATGCACCCTGAAGATAAACTTACGGACTTTGCCTATGCTAATGTAATCCATGTCTGTTTTCACTCTGTGGTTGAAGAGTAGGATCTACACTTCTGCTCAAATGAGGAACAGTTTCACTTCTGGAGTGTCAGATGACAGATTTTGGATCATTGAGGAAGGATGGTGTCCTCTAGACCTCTGGAGGATGAATGGCGTCGATTTGGGCTCACTGGAAGAAGGAAGCCATTGCTCTGGAGCAATAAAATGATGGTGAGAAAGAAGGTGGTGTCCTTTGGACCTCTGGAGGAAGGATGGCATCACTCTGGATTGTTGAAGGAAGGATGGCGTCGTTAAGGACCACTGGAAGAAAAATAGTGTCTTCTAGACCTCTGAGGGGAAAGATGACGTCGCTCTGGATGTCTGGAGGAACAATGGCATCACTTTAGACTGCTAGTGCAAGGACAACGTCATTCTGAATCGCTGGGAGAAAGATGGCATCATGCTGGACCGCTGGAGGATGGATGGCATTGCTCTGGATTGCTAAAGGAATGATGGTGTCCTCCAGACCTCTGGAGGAAGAATGACGTCGCTTTGGGCCGCTGGAGGAAGGAAGCCATTGCTCTGGAGCAATAAAATGATGGTGAGAAAGAAGGTGGTGTCCTTTGGACCTCTGGGAGTAAGGATCCGTCATCTTGGAGTAAGGATGACGTTATTATGGATTGCTGGTGGAAGGATGACGTCGTCCTGGACCACTGGAAGACAAATGAGACCTTCTAGACCTCTCAGGGAAGGATGACGTCGCTCTGGACGGCTGGAGGAAGAATGGCGTCACTTTAGACTACTAGAGGAAGGACAACGTCATTCTGGACCGCTAGGGGAAAAATGGCGTCATGCTGGACCGCTGGAGGAGGGATGGCATTGCTTTGGATTGCTAGAGGAACGCTGGTGTTCTCTGGACCACTTAGAGGAAGGCCGGCATTGCTGTACCTCTGGAGGAAGGAAGGTGTCGTTCTGAATGGTTGGAGGAAGGATAGCATGGCTCTAGAACCGATGAATGAGGTACAGTGAAGAAGGATAGTGTCACTTTGGACCGCTGGAGGAAGGATAGAGTCACTCTGGCAGCTGGAGAAGAATGGTGTCGTTCTGGACCACTAAAGGATGGATGGTGTCCTCTGGTCCGCTGGAAGAATGATGGCATCGCTCTTTTATTTATTTTTTTTGTTTGACTCTTGTTTTTTCTAGTTCTGTTCTCCTGGCCATTGAGGCTGATCAGGGTCGGTTCTGTTTGTTTAGCACAAGTTCTAGTTTTTCGGTAACTCTAAATGTGCAAAATACCAAAGCACAACGCACAGAAGACTCGAGCTAACTTTGCTCATTTCACTTAGGAATCTGTTTGAAACGACTAAAAATAGGTCTTTGATGAGTGGAGGGCGAGTGGCATGAGGGAACAGCCGGCTGAAGGCCGTGATGAAGGTCACGAGTTGATCTCTGTCAGCGTGGTTCTCTCGGTCATCTCAGACCGGCTCTATTTATACAAGTCCAGATTAGTTATAGATAGTTCTGGGCCAACTATCGAGATCATGTGAGCTATACATGATCATGATTCAAACCACTGAGAGAGGTTGTCCATGTATGTCAGATGAAATGCCTCTGCAACAAATGACCACGTGAAGCTTCTCGGTAAGTCTGCTAGTAGGAGCCTGAGATTGTTGAAGGCCCTGACTGCATCCTAGAAGATCATTTCCTGTAGAATAGCTGAGCACTCTCCTCCAGAACATCCTGTGAATCTTGAGGTCACCAAGCATCCTCACCTTCACAGCTACGACTCGTTCAGGCAGCAGGACTTTGAACTCGTGGAGACGAGGGAACGATGGCCTCAGTCTGCTGACTACCGAGTGAATTGATGATTATTTACGCCTGAGCGTGTTGTCGTAGCCCTGACGAGTGAGTAAACGCGTCCCTGAGATGGACAGGAGAACCTTCACACTGCTGAATGCCAACGTCACTCCTCAGATCCATCAGGAGGTGGAGGCCGTTTCCCGGACCTTCCACGGTTGGTTTGTAATAAGGAATGCGTAGTAGATTATTATTATTATTATTGCATTAGCTTTTTCAATTTAGCAATTTCAAGTACGTGATGCGTATAACACCCAATATGTTTTTTATGTTTGTATATTTTATATTTGTTTTGTCGTTTGATTTTCTTTGGTTGGCGAAACGCCGTGACCTCAAAACTCTCGCTTTTCTCGAAGACACTCTCTCCCTCTTTCTCTCCTCCGTCTGTCTTGTTTTAACCTTCAACAAACCCGATTTGTTTCTTCTGTTCTGAGTTTCACCTTCTTACCTTGTCGACTCTCTCTCTCTCTCTTCCTCTCTCAACCTCCACCTGATCATCTTTTTTTTCTCTCGTTCTCGCATTGTGCTCTCTCTCTCTCTTTCTATCAATTTTTATCTCTCTCATTCTCTGTTATTTTTTATCAATCTCTCTTATTTTCTCTCCCACACACATATTCTTTTTCACTCTCTTATTCTCTCTCCATCTCGTTCTCTCTCTCTCTCTCTCACATGCATATTCACTTCTCGCTCTCCCTCTTTCTTACTCTCTCCGTCTTTCTTGAAAACTTATACTCACTCTTTTGCCCACATGTTCTCTCTAAATCTCTCCCTTGTTCTCACTCTCTCTTTTAATCTCTGTCTCTTTCTCACTTTCTTTCTAATCTAACTCTCCATTTTCTCTCTCTCTCTCGCTCTCTCTCTCTCTCTCTCTCTCTATCTTTTTTCTTTCTCTCTTTCTCTCTTGCTCACTTACTCTCTTTTTTGCCCACGTTCATAATTATTTCTCTCTGTTAATTTATCTCTCTTTCTCTCTCTCTTTCTCACATATTTTCTTGCTAACTCTCTATTCTCTCTCTCTTTTTCTCTCTCTCTCTCTGTCTCTCCCTCTCTCTCCCATGCGTATTGACTTCTCTCTCTCCCTCTATTCTGTTCTCTTTCTCTCTCTCTCCCCCTTTTATTCTCTATCTCTCTTTCTCTCTCTCCCCTTTTATTCTCTATCTCGCTCTCCCCCTTTTATTCTCTATCTCTCTCTTTCTCTATATCCCCTCTCTTGCTCGCTTAACCTCTCTTCTGTCCACATGTTCTCTGTAATTCTCTCCTTTATTCTCTCCTTATTCATCTCTCTCTCTCTCTCCCTCTCTCTCTCTCTCTCTCTCTCTCTTTCTCTCTCTCTCTCTCTCTCATTCTCTCCTCATCTTTCTTATTCTCTCTCATTTTTGCTCTCTCTTATTCTTGCTCGCTACCTATTATGCTCTCTCTTTCTTGCTCTCATGTAATTTCGCTAGTTCTCTCTCTCTTTCTATCTGACGCATTCTCTCTTCATCTGTCTTAATTGGCCTCCATTTCTCTTATTATCACTATTCACTATTAAAATCTAACTAATCTCTCTATTAATGTCTCTCTCTCTCTCTCTCTCTCTCTCTCTCTCTCTCTCTCTCTCTCTCTCGCTCGTGTATCACTCCTTGTCTCCTCCACACTGTTTGGCAGCTCTCACTGTGACCGCAGGAACAAAACTGAAACTCTGCACATTTCACAGACGCTGCTCTTCTGGGAGGAAGGAGAGAGGAAATTGTGCTGAGAGTGTAAAGGCCTCCAGATTCCTCCTTTCTTTCCACGAAGAGCGGAAAAAGTCGGGAAGGTATTGGGCTACTATGAATAACAGAGTGCCTTTGACGCGAGGAGACGAGTGCAGAGATGGAGGTGAGGAGATGAGGCGAGGGTGTGGAGGCTTCGTGTCACTGCAGACGAATGTCTTCCTCGAGGAAGGAAGAGTGACTCTCTCCTCACATCCGGACACACTCCAACACTCTAATTCTTCACTTGCAGCTTGTTCCGATGAACGTGAGGAGCGAAATCAGACGTGCGACTCGTTTGAAGCGGGTTAAATGATGGAGAAGACGCCACCTGGAGCGCTAACTCTGCTAACATAGTTCTGAAACGATCCAAAGTGCTTCACTTTTCCCGTTTTTCTTTTTCTTTTGCAATCGTGACTTTTTTCCACTAGCAATTTTTTTTTCTGTGCTAGGTTTTTCATTGTTCGTTTGCCTTTCGTTCTTTTTTCACGTCACGTTTCTCATTTTTCTTTCTCTCTCTCCCTCTTTCTTGAAAACTTATTCTCACTCTTTTGCCCACGTTCTCTCTAATTCTCTCACTTGCTCTGATTGGCTGGTTAGAATGTGATTGGCAGCTCCTTGACCAGGAGTATTCTAGTGAGATTGTTACAATACAATGTTTACATGTTAATCGAGGTCTAAACAGTTAAAAACAGTCAGCGAATCACATTTCAGCGAATCACATCGTGCCTGAATGAAAGTCAATAAAGAATTTTTGCGATTCTGCGAAGATTTTTGGGAGATTTTCGCCGCTTCATCGTTGTAAAATTCTGGCTTGTTTTGAAAAACGGCTTCTGCCAAATTTCTTGATTTCCGGAGCTAGTAAACGATGTACGGAAATGCACTGTTCTGGTATTCCAATAATTTTGCCCACAAGCTAGCTATATCTTACCTAATAATAAAACAAGAAATCTTGTTAGTGTGTTTAATAATATCATTAGATATAAGGTGACAACGTTTAGAGCTTTTGGCAGTCACTAATCATTATTGCTGTGTTAGGTTTAATCGGACGTGATTGGATGTGTTTTCGATTGCTGCTAGCATCGTGTTGCTAAGTGGCTCCGCTTTATTCAGCTAAATAAACCGCTAAGTGAATCATGAGCTAGCCCCGCTAACACACTCACAAAGCCACGCCCTAAAGTGGAAAGCCACGCCCAAAAGTGGACAAGTAGATCTGTGCAATCGTGAGAAGACAAAACGTTATTATTCTTTCATCAGTTTAAATATGTTTTTTTTTTGTTTTTTTTTTACCAGACATAAATACAAACGTTCAGTGTTTTTAACCCTTTAGGGGTTTGGCACCTCGATCCGGCTTAGTGGCGCTGGTTTGGGAAAGGCCGGGAACACGATGCTGCGGGACGAGAGCGAGTCCGTCTCCACGCCAGCTCTGGAGCAAAAATAGAAGCTGGAATGTCATAAATCGGCTGCCGGAGAGATTGATGTGGCCCGGATGCGGAGTATTTCCCAGCAGCTCGGCCCGTCTTCACCACACTTCTGCTGGGCTTCTCTTCATCTTCTCGGAGATCAGGTGACACCAGGGACACGTGCCGATGGAGAGAGACTTGCTTCTGACCGCCACCGAAGAGGGTGAAAACTTTTTTAAAAGATGAAATTTGACTTGTTTTTAAAGATAAAAGTCTTCCGTGCTTCGACGATGAATATGCATCAAGGTTTCAGCAAGACCAACCAATCGTCTGTGTCTCCAAAAATAAAAAACAGGTCTGTTTGTGTGGAAAAAGAAGAGGTTTCCTTCAAAAAAGCGAAAAAAGAAGAACCTGAAAAGGACGAAGAAGAGGAAGAAGAAATAAGGAAGAAAATGAAGAAGAAGAAAAAGAAGAGGAGGAAAATGGAGGGAAAAGAAATGAGAAGGAGGGGGAGGAAGAGGGAAAAGGAGGAGCAGGAAGGAGGATGAGGAAGAAAAAGAAGGAAGGGGAAGAGGAGTAAGAAGAAAAAGAAGGTGGAGGACAAGGAGGAAGAAGGAGAAGGATGAAAGAGGAGGAAGAAAAAAAAGAAGAAAGAGGAGGGAAAAGGAGGAGGAAGCAGAAGGAGGATGGAGGAGGATTGAAAAGGAGGAGGAAATGAAGTAAGAAGAAAAAGAAGGTGGAGGGAAAGGAGGAAAAAGAAAAAGAAGAAAAAAGAGGAGGTAAAGAGAACGAGGAAGAAGGAGGAAGAGGAGGAAGAAGAAAAATAAGGTGGAGGCTGAGGAGGAAGAAGGAGGATGAAAGAGGAGGAAGAAGAAGATAAAGATGAAGAAGGAACAGGGGGAGGTATTGAAGCAGAAGAAGAAGAAGAAGAAGAAGAAGAAGGCGGAGGAGGAAGAATGAAGAGGAATAGGAGGAGGAGGAGAGGAAGGAGGTCGATGAAAGAGGAGGAAAAAGAATATGAAGAAAAAGAACAAATTTGCGTTTGGCCCGAGGTCAGTGCAGAAGCCAATCAGGTTTGTCCGTTCCTCTTCACACACTAAAACTGATATCATGTGATGTATTCCCAAATTAAACTGTAATAACATGTAATAAACACTGTAAAGCCCGTTATTGCTTTAGGACAAACACTATCACTCCATTGCTCTCATTTCTTCCCGCGTTTTTTTTTTCACCTGTAGACGCGTAATTACGCCAAAACTAGCGGCCGATTGAAACTTCTCGCGCTTCCGGCGGGAATCCACTCGCGCGCTGGTTCCGAACAGCGGTTTCGGCAGGGAAACGCGGAAATGTAACAATGTAACAATGAGATTGTTCCTGGCTTCCGCGGACATGAAAGAGACGCGGCTATTCTCAGCTTGAAAAGGGCCGCCGCTTTCCTCGTTTGGCCCGCTGTTTATTTATCGGCAGGATAGTTTGGCTTATTTTTGGAGTTCATGAAAGCCTTCTGGAGGAGACGCTGCTCCGGGCCCGAACATTAGAGCCGTGAGCAAGCCTTTATTACCACAGATAAGCACATCCGTCACTTTTATCTACACAGAAGGATGGACAGACAATCAAACAGTCAAGCAGACAGACAGACAGACAGAGAGAGAGAGAGAGAGAGAGAGAGAGAGAGAGAGACAGACAGACAGACAGACAGACAGACAGACAGACAGAGAGAGAGAGACAGACAGACAGTCGGACTGACCGGAAGACATACAGACTGACAGACAGGCAAACAAAGTGACAGATCGTCCAGACAAACATACAAAAAGGCATATACACTGTTAAAAGTGCTACACACACAAAGTAGATTTTATATACGTTAAATAACAGCAATTTTGTTTATTTTATTAGCTTTTTCGAAAAAACGTACAAAAAAATTACATCTTTACTTAAAATTTTGCAATTTGATTGAATAGTTTCTTGAATACAAGAAACTACTCAAAAGACTTTTGTGTTAAAGAAATGTTATAAATATGAGTTGACATAGGACAATTTATCATTCCGTTGATCAATCCGGATTTTTATAATTGTGAGTTACACATTTTATTTTAATTTTAATCGTGCGTGACTTTGCCCAATAATGGAATAATCAATATTTTTTGGGAGAGCCAATGAGAAGCTTGCATGTGTTGCTTACAGTTTTTTTTAACTCTTTTTAAACTTTAAAATAAAGCATGAACATTTTTTCATTAACTGTTACGCTATAACAAGGAAACAGTTAAGCGATGTATGTTACAAAATGACAATGTTTAAATAATGTAAATAACCGTCTTACCACCAATGTGTCTACTGCTCTTCAGATTGAGGTTGAGTTGGATTTTGTTGTTTTCTGGCTGTTAAAGGTCTTAATATTAATTATTATTCATATGAGTGTAATTACTTTGTGAGAAAATGTGTAAAAATGTTGTTTTTTTTATTTAAACTAAGAACCATTTTAAAATTAGCGCAGGTTACATATAGCAACCTATAAATATGTTACCTCAACTTAATAAAAATCTGTTTATCTGAGTAATTTTAGAAACATTAGTTGGCTCAACTTGAATTTTGTTGCTTATATTTTACATAAAATGAGAGCGTTTATAATACTTGAATTGCCCATGCAGCCACTTGCCTCACTTTTTATAAGTTTAATCTGGGTATTCGTTTTTACAGTGTAGGTAGACGAAAATACAGAGAGACAGACAGACGGGATCGAGGGCTGACAGACAGTGAACAAAATCCAGTTTTGCAAAAAGGCTATATAATGTGTGATTAAATAATACTGCAGTATGATTTATAAATCTGTAGTTTAATACAAGTATATATAACAAAATAGTGAGCAAAGTGTACAAAAAGCAGAAAAATCGAGACACTTTTGATATTTGTGTTACGATCAGGACGGAAGAGGATGACCCAGGGATCGAAACTGATAACAGATGATGAGAACACAAGAAGACAGAAACACAGGATTATGGGACGTGTAGTCCATGGACGAAACTATTTGCATAGTGAAAACAACATCCGGAATTAGAAAATTAATATAATGTAAAAAAAAAACACTTATTTTTTGTTTATATTGTGTTTACAAATACATTTTTTATTGCTTAAAATATCAAAAATTTTATAAAATTAAAAAATATAGTTGTCCCCACCATTTTTAAAGTGATCATATCATTCATTCAGCGGCTTTTTTTTTTTTTTTTTTAAATAAACCTTAACTTGATCTTAACTTGAACTTGAACTTCATTTTTTTGCTTTTGGTTAAAGGAGTTTAGTTTTTAGTTCAAACACTTTTTTAGAGATTATTATATATTATTAAATTACTAGAGTTTGTTTATTATGATGTGTGCAGTGCGTTATGGTGATGTTTGTTTATTTATTTGTTTGGATTTGTTATTGCTGTTGTGACGTGAAATTTCCCCGCTGTGGGACTAATAAAGGATTTTTCAATTCATTCAATTATAGATTATTTTAAATGTTTATTTTTTCCACTACATTTTCATTCAATTTAATTAATTTATCTTAATTTACTTAACTTAGTTAAGCTTTTTTAAAATTTCAGCTTGTTTTTTTTTTGTTGTTGCATGAGAGAGAGAACTTAAGAGATAGAAAGAGAGTGAAAGAGAGAGAGGGGTGGGGCGTGTCAGGAAGAGGAGGAAGAAGGAGGAGGAGGAGGAAGAAGAAGTAGGAAGAAGAAAAAGAAGAAGAGGAGATGGAGGAAGAAGGAACAGGAGGGGGAGAAGGAAGGTTGAAGAGGAAGTGGAGAAGGAAGAAGCAGAAGAAGGAGGAGGAGGAAGAAGAAGAAGAAGCAGAAGGAGGAGGAAGAAGTAGGAAGAAAAAAAGATGAAGAAGAGGAGATAGACGAAAGAAAGAACAACAAGAGGAGAAGGAGGAGGAAGAAGAAGGATGAGGAAGTACACACATAGAAGAAAAAGGAGGAGGAAGAAGAGGCAGAAGGAGGAGGGAGAAAGAAGAAGAAGTAGGAAGAAGAAACAGAGGTCGAAGGAAGGAGAAGAAAGAAGAAGAAAAAGGAAGAAGAAGAAGAAGAAGAAGGAACAGGAGGAAGAGGGCTTTTATTTTTTTTTAAATAAACTTTTACTTGAACTTCATTTTTCTGCTTAAGGTAAAAATGAGTTTAGCTTTTTGTTCAAACACTTGACATTTTTAGAGATTATTATATATTATCAAATGACTAGATTTAAATTTATAGATTATTTTACATGTTTATATTTACAACTACATTTTTATTACATTTAATTATTTATCTTAATTTACTTAACTTAAGTTAAGCTTTTTTTAAATTTCAGCTTGTTTTATTTTTTTTTTGTATGAGAGAGAGAACTTAAGAGATAGAAAGAGAGAACCAGAGATAGAAAAAGAGAGAGGGGGGTGGGGGGGTGTCAGTAACACAAACGCTCTGACTGAAATCTTTCTTTCAACATCTGGATATTAGCGGTTCTCCCGTGAGCCGGAATGTTCTCCGCGTGTCTCTCCGAGTTGTCTCTGCTCCTGAGCTCCAACCTCAGAACAGACCTCCACCTCCCCCAGAACAGACCTCCACCTCCCCCAGAACAGACCTCCACCTCCTGGCCACCGGACCCTCCAGCCCCAGAACAGACCTCCACCTCCTGGCCAACGGACCCTTAATGACGACTATCACCAAACAACCTCCCGACCAGAAGGAAAGAAGAAGAGAAATCTCCCGTGTCAGCTCTTTGTTCTTCTGCATTTCATTTTTTCATTGCTTATCTCATATTCAGAGAAGAAAGAGAAGATAGCCAGACATTGCTTTTGATGGGGGAAAATAAAACAATAGTTCCGGAAATGGAAAGAAAAAAAATCCAAACCCAGAAATTACCGTAAATTAAGAATTAAGAATTGTATTTCTTTCTTAAAGAGTATTTATTATTATTATTATTATTATTATTATTATTATTATTATCATCATCATCATAATTATTATAATTATCATTATCATCACTGATATTATTGTCATTATTGTTGTTGTTGTTATTAATGATAATAATAACACTGTACAATATTTCCAATACTCCACAATATTTATCACATTTTTATTGTATTATCTTATTATTAATCATATTCTGGCTGTATTAAAATGGATCATTAATTCCATTTTTATTGACGTCCACACTAGAGACGAATTTCCCCACTGAGGGATTAATAGTTCTTTTTTTTCTTTCTTTAAAAATGATCATTACACATAAAAATTACACTCTTTACATTTTTTTTCCCCACAAATAACAGTCACAAGCGAATCCAGAAAGTCCGGGCCTCCACGTATATTGCTTTCAAGCCGAGTTCTCACCATGTTTCCTGTGGCTAAATCAGTGGAGCAGATGTTCCCAACACTGAAAGTTGTGGGTTTGATTCTCCTGGGTCTTAAAAAAAAAAAAAAAGGAAAAATCAATGTGGATCTGTTGGAATGTAAAATGACTGGGATAAAATCTTTAAAGGCTGAAGACACTTCTGATGGTCTCAGGGGAACCTTCAATGAATCTAACTTTGGCAATTATTCTGCCTTTAAAGTCTTGAGAGATTGTTTTTTTGTGTGACACGGAATGAAACATGGAAGTCGAGTTTCAGGAGGTCTCTCACGGGCCAGGAAAACAAGTGCGTTGCTCAAAGATAGCTCCTAAAAACCAAATATCGATGAGCTGGAGGACAGATAACCACCTCGACCTCCACTGACGGACCAGCAGCCCCAACAAAACACACAAAACCTTGTTGTTTCCATTAGATTTTTCCAGTAGACCAGTAGATGGACCAGGCTTTGGCTGGCACTGGGTGCGAATGAAGGGTAGATGTTCCTCAGACGTGTGGCTCGTAGGAGCTGGAGCTGTCGACTGAAGGCTTGGAGAGATAAAGCCAGGTGTCATCGGCGTGGCAGTGAAATGCTCTCAGAATCTGGCAGAGACGGATGAGATTGAGAAAGGGAGCGGTCCCGGAACAGAGCCATGGGGTTCACCACAGGGAAGGTTAGAAGCTAGATTAGAACCTGCATAGGTAGGAGAGGATCTGAAGGCTCTTGTCTGCTGTTTCAATTGATTTAAATGGAAATATGGATGACTTAATATGCCAAATGTAACTTTCAATGTATTTAATAAATATATTATTTTGTTTTTTTATTGGAAGAGAAATTGTAAGTGCTCCAGCAAAACTGCCAAAAAAATCAAAAAATTAAAATCGACCAAAATGTACTCAAACAAAAGTACAAGAAGTACTAGAATACACAAGGGTTGAAAACATACTCAAGCCGAGCTGTCAAAACTACTCAAGTAAAAGTGTTCACAAGCACGCAAGTAAAAGTACTGAAAGTTGCTGGAGCGCAAGTAGTAACAATTGCCAAAAGTACTCAAGTAAAAGTACTACAATTACTCAATTAATATTTTCTAAAGTGCTCAATTAAGTACTGAAATTGTTAACAAGTGTTCAAGTAAAAGTACTAACAAGTACTCAGGGTAAAGTACTAACAAGAACTCAAGTAAACGTTCTCAAACTCATCAAGCACAAGAACGAACAAGATTTTAAACAAGTACAACAAGTGCTTTTTAAACAAGTACACAAGTACTAACGGCACCGCCGCGATTCCTCATTCCGCGCGTGAAGTTCTGGCCCTGAGCTCTTCGTCAGGATGATGACTGCCCGAGTCTCCGCGGATTACAGGAGGATATAAATCTGTTATCAAAACAGCGCGCGGATTAGTGCGGCGAGTGTGAGTGACGACCGAAAAAAAACGGAGGACGAAAAAAAAAAGCATAATAAGAGTCCCGGCGCTGCCAAGAACGTGCCGTAAATAATCCAGACGGCGTTGCGCAATAACGCTGACCTACGTCTCAATCCTCCAGGAGCATAAATCACGGGACGGGACGGGGACGGGGGGGTTGTGTGGGGGAGGGGGGTGCCAGGCTTTTATTTGTTGTCTTTGGTTCCCGTGGTAGGTGTTAGGGCCGGGAAACGAATACGATACGGTTTTACGTCTGAAGCCGGACTCTGTGTTTCATCTGTCCCGGGACCCTGTAGGAAGAGCCCCGGCCCAGCTGGAGCCGCCTGGAGCCCGACGCCTTCAAAGTTCTACACGGACACCAATCACGGCGGCCGTCAGCGAGGAGCGGCGGGGGGAGAGCTTTGATCCCGCGCGCGCGTGTGTGTGTGTGTTTCCATCAGTGGAAACGACGATTAGTGCCCAGTCTGGATTATTGGTTTTTATT
>CM051493.1:15979078-16005979 GCA_028031935.1 Paedocypris micromegethes
AGAGAGAGAGAGAGAGAGAGAGAGAGTGAATGAGGTAGGGATGGCGAGAGGAAAAGAGAGAAAGTGATGGATCAAGGGAGTGAGAGAGAGAGAGTAATGAGTAATATTGTAATAATGAAAATTAGTAATATTGTAGGAGAGAGTAAGTGAGAGAGAGGGAAAGAGATTGAGAGTGACTGAGAGAAAGATTGAGAGTAACTGAGGGAAAGTAAAAAGCAAAGATAGAGAGAGTGAGACACTGAGCGAGTGAGGGAGAGAGGAAGTGAATTAAGGAGAGATGGAGGGAGGAAGAGAGACAGAAAGTGATTGTTTGAGGGAGTGAGAGAGGATGAATATTATCGTAGGAGAGAGTAAATGACAGAGAGAGAGAGGTTGAGAGTGACTGAGAGAAAGAGAAAAACAAAGAGAGAGAGAGAGAGAGAGAGTGAATGAGGGAAATAGGGAGGGAGGAAGAGAGAGAGAGAAAGTGACAGATCAAGGGAGTGAGAAAGAATGAGTAATAACATAAGAGAGAGTGAGTGGGAGAGAGAGAGAGAGAGAGATAGAGAATGAGTGAGAGACCCTGAGCAATAGAGTGAGTGAGGGAGGGAGAGAATGAAGGTGGGAGGAAAAGTGATGGATCGAGGGAGTGAGAGAGAGTAATGAGTAATATTGTAATAATGAAAACGAGTAATATTGTAGGAGAAAGTGAGAGAGAGGGAAAGACATTGAGAGTGACTCAGAGAAAGACAAAAACAAAAAGAGAGAGTGTGAAAGAGTGAGAGAGACTGAGTGAGTAAGGGAGTGAATGAGGAAATGAGGGAGGAAGAGAGAGAGAAAGTGAATAATATTGTAGGTGAGAGTAAATGACAGCGAGAGAGAGAGAGAGAGAGAGAGAGAGAGAGAGAGAGAGAGAGAGAGAGAGGCAAAGCACAAGTGAGTGAGTGAGTAAATATGTGAGGAAGGAAGAGAGTGAATGATAAAAAGAGAGAAACAAATAGAGAGAGAGAAAGAGAAACAGAGAGACACTGATCGAGTGAACGAAGGAGAGGGTAAAGGGTAAAGAGAATGATTGAGCGAGGAAGTGAGAGAGATACAGTAGTGTGAGAGAAAGAATGAGTAATAAAGTAAGAGAGACTAAGTCAGAAAGAGAGAGAGAGAGAGAGAAACAGAGAGAGAGAGAGAGAGAGAGAGTGATAGAGAGAGAGGGAGAGCGAGTGATACAGAGAGAGAGAGAGAGAGAGCACAGGAAGTCAACAAAGAGAAAGACAATCATGTAGTTTGTCTTTTACTTATTTATTCTTCACTTCTTTCTTGAATGATGAAAACGTTTGCAACCATAAAAGTTTGTTCATGCATTGTGTATAGCTCATGTTAGCATGTAGCACGTTAGCTTTGTTTCTGAGTCAGAGACAGAAAGAGTAGAAAGAATAGTAATAATTTGTGTCAGTGGTTCTCAGATGTTGATGGCCACGCCGCTTTAACCCTATAGCACCCCCCCCCCCCCCCCAAAAAAATGCTCGAATAATCTGAGATATGGAGTAATTTCACTACCTAATGAATGAACAAATAGAATGAACTCGTTCTTAATTTAATTAGGTATAATAATAATAATAATAATAATAATAATAATAATAATAATAATAATAATAATAATAATAAATATACAATTTAAATAATAAAAAAGTTATTAAATAAGTTTAACAAATAAATAAATTATATTAATAATAAATTAAAATTATATAAAAAAAAATAAATAAAAATGTTGATTTGTTAAATCAAGTTGCTCGTGATCTAAGTGTGAAGATATTCCTGCCTGTAAGTATTTAAATAGTTATTTATACAAAAATACTTAAAGACTAAAAAAAACAATGTACCTTTTACTTTACAGTCATTTGGCAGACGCTTTTATTTAAAGTGACTTACAAAAAGAGGAGCAAGTGAAGCAATATATACCTCTATAATGAATAAAATGTATTATATTTATTACTCTATAATAAACTCTATAATAAATATTTATTAATACTCTATCATAAAAATGTATTAAAAAGCTAAAAATAAAAGCTTAAAAGGCTTCGCAAAATCCTTTTCTACAAATTGAAAACGGCCAAAAAAAAAACCGAGCAATTTATTTTAACGTAATAAAAACCGGAATGCGTTTTCCGCAGCACAGGCTGTTTATCGCGGCGGTTGTGAGCGCGAAGCCGCGTAATAGCGATAACACGTGAGCCGGCGCTGGTGCCTTCTCGCTGGCCTGGTTCCGCCTCACCGCCGGGCCAGAATGTGTGATGCGTGCGGGACGTCCCGTGGGTGCGCAGGGGCCCGTGTGTCTGCTCAGATGCCTACTGAGACGCTCCTTATATGGTTTAGCTTTAGCGCCGTCAATCACGGCCTAGCCTAGCATCATGGCTAGTTAGAACATAATTTTTTTTTTTTTCGATTTTCTGTGTTAATTCTGCATGCGTTAATTCTGAATATTTGCTGCACGACTCCATCGGTGTTGAACTGGACCGGCTTTTTACCAGAAGTCCGAGAAAATTACCAGAAGATGAGAATTGTTTTTTAGACTGCTTCAAATCAAATTGTCAAATTCAAATTTCATTTGTCACACTCACATTCTGCATGGGACAACATGTATTTTCCCATCGTCCAGCATTTAAATGCTATGGAGGGGATGCACACCAAAGCAAGAAATGTAATAAAAATGAAGACAAAAGATACAATTATAATACAATAAAACACTGTAAAAAAATAAGAATGAAAAAATTTGAATAAAATACGAAACAAACTATGAAGATACAAATTCCATTGCAATAAAAATACAGTAAATTTAGGATTAAAAAAAAACGAGTAGAAATACAAATAAAAAAAAGTGACTCTGTGAACCAGATAGTCACAAGTTACTAGTTAAATTGACCAGTTTAAAGTGTCTTCTTGTTTTTTAGACTAGGGCTTATTTTTAGACAAGAGCTTAGTAGTTTCAGCGTTAGGTCTTACTTTCAAAAAAGGCCAAAAGTTGGCTAGTTGAATATTTAAAAGGCTAGGTTTTATTTTTAGGCTAGGTCTTGTTATAATGCTAGATGACATTTATAGGCTAGGTCTTATTTTCCAACATTGTCTTGTTTTTCAAGCTAGGTCTTATTTTCTGGTGTGCTCTTGTATCTAGGCTAGGTCTTATCTTTAGACTAGGGCTTGGCGCTCTGTCTTATTTTCTAAAAGACAAACCTGGAAAACTAAGTTGTCCAGTTCCAATTTAAGTTCAATTTCAAGTTCAAGTTCTACCAATTTCAACCTACCATTCAAGTTCAACCTACCAATTTAAATGGTAGATTTTATTTTTAGGCTAGGTCTTTTTTTCAACCTTTGTCTTGTTTTTCAAGCTAGGTCTTATTTTTCATTTTAGTGTTTAGGCTAGGTCTTATTTCCTGGCCTGTTTTAATGTTTAGGCTTGGTCTTATTTACAGACAGGACTTCATTTAATGCTAGGTCTTAATTGAAAAAACAAAAGGCCAAACATGAATGCTAATGTAATGCTAAGAAAAATGCTAGGCTTTATTTTTAAGCTAGGTCTTATTTTCAAAGCCATATTTGAATGTCAAGCTGGCTCGATCTTTTTAACGCTGGATTACATTTTTAGGCCTGGTCTAATTTTCAAACATTGTCATGCTTTTTTTCAAGCTAGGTCTTATTTTCACGCGTGTTCTTGTGCTCAGGCTAGGTCTTTTTTTCACGCGTGTTCTTGTGCTCAGGCTAGGTCTTATTTTGAGAACAGAGCTTATTTCGTGGAATTGTGTTTGGGATATTCCACCCAGACCTCATCCCTGCTAGACTAGCGGCGTAGCTAAGTCACGTGATGCGATCTGTTCTCAAGATGCCCTGCGACGTTCTCCGCGTCATCTGTTCCCTCGCTCGTTCGCTCGGCGTCACGGTGAATAAAGCGCGGATGATTCACCGATGGCCGCGCGGCTTTGTCACGCATCATTTCGCTTCATCTTTCCTGTGCCTCTCTTTACTCTTTATTTCACAGTCCTCCAGCAGCGTCGCACACCAACAGGGGGGTTTTGATCGGCCGCTATTCCATCAGACACGACCCGAACGAGCCCATAAAGCCGCAGAACCTTCCAGCTCTGAAAACGACTAGCTGGATAAACAAGTCCTACCTTTACGGACCAACCGGACACTAGGGGGCGACATTCAGGTGATGGTTCTTGTTCCGAGGTAAGGTATATTGGCCCAGGACGCCGACTGAAGGTCAGCAGGTCAGCCGGGGGCGAGGGCCGTGCCTCCTGAACCCGGGGCAGGACCCGAGGGACCCTCCTTCATCGCCCAGAGGAATTGGTGCGGTGGGAGGCCCAGCTTTTCCCGGTATTCCACCGCAGCCCAGTAAATAAACACGCGGCCCAGCTGCAAAGGCTTGGGGATAAAAGAGCGCCAGGAGGCGGAGCTCTCAGTTCACCGGGGGTCCCTGTCCGCTCCGAGACAACGGGGGACGCCGGAGCGCCGGTAATTGCCGGGGAAACCTGAGCGGCCCTCAGCCATAAAGTGCGGGTCGTAAAGTGAGCGCCTCCCATGTAGCCGCGCAGTAAAAACACACGGGGTCTCGGAGCCCCCGCGAGCCGCGGAAGATTGGATGAACTGCGCGGGGACGTCTGATCTGAGCGGAGCTGCACTTCTGCTGACAACTGCCTCCGCTGCGTGACAAACTCCCCGTTTATTCCCATAAACCTGCATCCCGGTCTCCGGGGACGCATCGGACTCTCCTGTTTTATTGGGTTATTTGAGGTGGCGATAGCTCGATCGGAAGGTAACTACCGTTTCCGTTGACCAAACTTGCGCGTTAGGTCCAAACCTAGTGTCTTTTCACCAGAGGTGGGGATTGATTATTATCATTATTATTTTTAAATAAATTAATCTCATTGTAATATGAGAATTAATCTACGGGATTGTCTAAAATAACCTGGATTAAGATAATTACTGTTTTCGTTGACCAAACTTTGCGCGTTAGGTCCAAACCTAGTGTCTTTTCACCAGAGGTGGGGATTGATTATTATTATGTTTTAATATAGATTAATCTCATTGTAATCTGGGAATTAATCTAGGAAATTATCTAAAATAATATGGATAAAGCTAATTACTGTTTCCGTCCGACTTTCGTGTTAGGTCCAACTCTAGTGTCTTTTCACAAGAGGTGGGGATTGATTATTATTATTATTTTTAAATAAATTAATCTTATTGTAATATGAGAATTAATCTAGGGGATTATCTAAATTAACCTGGATTAAGATAACTACTGTTTTCGTTGACCAAACTTTGCGCGTTAGGTCCAAACCTAGTGTCTTTTCACCAGAGGTGGGTATATATTATATGTTTTTTTAATTATAGATTTATCTCATTATAATATGGGAATGAATCTAGGGATTTTCTAAAATAATCTAGATTAAGATAATTACTGTTTCTGTTGAACAAACGTGCGTGTTAGGTCCAAACACCTAACCCTAGTGTCTTTTCTCAAGAGGTGGGGATAGGTTATAATTTTTTTAAAATATAGATTAATCTCATTGTAATCTGGGAATTAATCTACGGGATTATCTAAAATAATATTGATTAAGCTAATTACTGTTTCTGTTGAACAAACGTGCGTGTTAGGTCCAAACCTAGTGTCTTTTCACCAGAGGTGGGGATTGATTATTATTTTAGTTTAATACAGATTAATTTCATTGGAATCTGGTAATTAATCTAGGGGATTATCTAAAATAATCTGGATAAAGCTAATTACTGTTTCTGTTGACCAAACTTGCGCGTTAGGTCCAACCCTAGTGTCTTTTTATCAGAGGTGGGGATAGATTGTTAATATTTTTGTATTCTATTATTAAATTGAAATGTAGTCTTTTCAACGCTGTACATGAAAGATACGAGCGTGTACATCTGCACAAAAAAACATCAACAAGACAATCAACAGACGTTGTACAGTTTAGATCAGCTCCCGATCGACTCTGAGAATAGATTGGCAAAAAAAAAGTTTTATCATTTTTTATTGCGCAATAATAATGATTATTATTATTAACATTATTATTAATAATATTATTTATTTATTTATCAAAACCAAACTAGTTTCAACGAAATTAATTTACTAATTCTCTGTACGGCTACACTGTAAAAAAATGTGACGTGCTATTTACGTAAAAAAAAGTTTGGTAACATATTACTCAAACTATATTTAAGAAGTTTCTCAGAGCTTACTTTTTAAGTAGAACATACTTGATAAAATTAAGTAAAAAAACTTGAAATATTCAGCCTGACATTATTAATTTAACAATTATTAGTGGATTGTGCTTTTTAGTTTGAGAAAATAAAACCCAATTTTTGTTGATGGTTTGAATACTAAAGGCTTGATTGACAGACGAGCAACGTTTGCATATTTTCCTCACAAAAAGATTAACAATTAACAGAGCGAAATCCTTGAGCCTCAAACTATTTCTGAAGAGCAGTAGACACATTGATGGTGAGACGGTTATTTACATTATTTAAACATATATTTCCATCTTTTAAGATACATTGCTTCACTTTATCCTTGTTATAACGTAACCGTTAATGTAAAAATGTTTATGCTTTATTTTAAAGTTTAAAAAGAGTTAAAGAACTGCAAGCAACACATGCAAGCTTCTCATTGGCTCTCCCAAGGTACACGCTCATCTGATCATTTGGAGCTGCTGATTCTCTTTCCACGTAACGTTCACTCTTCCTCTGCTTTTCATCAAAATGGCATTTGATCACTTCTCGTGTTGAGATTCAAATGAACGTGACTCAATTGACATGTCGAACATGGCAGAACGCAAACCAAATAAACCAATTATCTTAAAATAAATGTGAATTCTCGATTTCTCAATCTTTTAGCCGAAATGGTTTCTTAAATTGACCCCAAAAATTGCACTGGTTTCCTTTTTTTACACTTCCATTTTTTTAATATAAAAAGAATGAAAATTTCTTATATTAAAAGAAATCAATTAAAATAATGTACGTGTACAAATTATAGTCAGATTAAAACACTCAAATTCTAGTCAGATTAGACTCTACTGAAGTCACAGTAAAAGAGTATACGATTAATCATAAATCAGCTTTTATAGCTATATAGTAACAAAACACATTCAGAAAATAATAAAAACAAAATAAAAAATTCCCTAACCCCGCAATCTCTGCTTGCAGCTTTATTTTTGTCCAATTTTGTGTTTTATTTGTGTGTGTGTGTCCCTTTCTGATCTTGGTGTCAGATTAATCTTAAATTGAATAGTGTGTAAAAAAAAAAAATGAAAAGTTCTCGTATTAACAAATCATTAAAATTAAACATAAATGTACATAAACAAATTAAAGTTAGATTAAAACACACACAAAACTCTACTGAAGTCACAATAACCCAGACAAGAGTGTACAATTAATCACAAATCAGCTTCTATAGATAAATAGTAACAAAACACTTTCAGGAAATCATAAAAAATAAAGTAAAAATTCCCAAAGCCCGCAATCTCTGCTTGCAGCTTTATTTTTGCCCAATTTAGTTTTTTATTTGTGTGTGTGTGTGTGTGTGTGTGTGTGTGTGTGTGTGTGTGTGTGTGTGTGTGTGTCTGATCTCAGTGTCGGATTAATGTCGGAGCGAAACCCCAAACCAGCTGAGAATAGTGCGAGTTAACCATGACCCGAGCGTAACCGCGGTGGTTTGGTTTCCAGCGCTGGAAGTCCTACAGCTCTCCGCGTCAGCCCTAAATTGCCCCTGTCGTTGTGTTTTAGGGGCTTTTAGCAGGACTTGGCCCGGGCCTCTTTGGAAAAGTGCTTCTCTCAGCAGTTGCCTGTCTAGGGCCACTTCCTGTTCCTCAGCAGCTTCTACGGAGCCCACCAAATGGCCCTGGCTTTAGGTGGTCTCCACCTAATAATCAGCATGATGGACATGTTCCATTGCTCATGGCCTTGAGTTCCACCAGAAGCTTGCGAGACCAGAGGAGCTCGTTTGTACAGTACGAGCTGATTGGACGCCAATGTGGAATGCATTACGTTGTAATTACATCTAGAAAGCGCAATTAGATGGGAAAAAAAAATTGATAGGATCATCAGGTTGCGAGCGAGGACTGGACGAGGAGGCGAGGGAGCAAGGTAACCGGAGAAGAGGAGTTAATCTGGATCAGTCGAGGACTGTTTACACCACAAACCAGCTCTGAACGTTCTCCAGTGCATTCTGGGAGAATTAGCCTCGGTGCGGGATAATGAGGTGGACTGATTTGCACCAGGCACCAGAGCCGACGTCGCGCACAAATAAACACCGGTACGATGTGTTTCACCAGGACGACAACTCTGTAATCTACTGTACGAATTGTGAGAGCAACAAAGCTGTAGGAGATGTTACGTAAGCTACACTGTAAAAAAATGTGACGTGCTATTTACTTAAAAAAAAAGTTTGGTAACATATTACACGAAATATATTTAAGTAGTTTCTCAGAGCTTACTTTTTAAGTAGAACGTACTTGATCAAATGAAGTAAAAAATATCGAAGTATTCAGCTTGACAATATTAATTTAACAATTCTTAGTGGACTGTGCTTTTTAATTTGAGAAAATAAAACCCAATTTTCAAAATGTTTTTGATTATTATTGGTTTGAATGCTAAAGACTTGATTGATTACATTTCCATATATTTCCTCACAAATAGATTCCACTCATTAGATAGTCTTTTTTATCTCTAATAAGACGTTTAACAGCCAGAAAGCAAGAGAGTTGACTCCAGCCTCAACCTTTGTTCTGAAGAGCAGTAGACACATTAGAGACGGTTCTTTGCATTATTTAAATATATATTGCCATATTTTAAGATAAATCGCTTCAATTTATCTTTGTTATAACGAAATTTATTTAAAGTTTATGCTTTATTTCAAAGTTTCAAAAAAAGTTAAAGAACTGTAAGCAACATATGCAAGCTTCCCATTGGCTCTCCCAAGGAACAAGCTCATGTGATGATTTGGAGCTGCTAAGATCCTCTTAATTTAGCACTTTCCTCTTAACGGACTCCACATTCACTCTTCATATGCTGTTCATAAAAATGGCATTTGATCACGTCACGTGTTACGATTCATATGACTGTGACTCAATTGAAACCGCAAACCAATTGAACCACTTCTCTTGAAATAAATGTCTCAATTTATTTGCCAAAACGGTGTCTTAAATTGACGCCAGAAATTGCACTGGTTTACTTAAAAAAGAGGTGAAATGTACATTTCAATTAGTTTTTACCAAAATGTGCTCAATATTTTAAGTGAAACGCACTACAACATTTTTTTTAAGGACACGTGCGCATTCTTTTTAGCAATCACATAATTCTTTCAATGAATATTCCAAGCCTCATGATTCATTTTTTACAGTGATATGATATTTTCGGTCCAAGTGGAAGCCGTCGAGGAAGCGTCCCACACTCCATTGGTAGCAGCTGGGTTTGTCTTCCACGTTGCGATTTACATGTTATTCCTCGTGTGGGACGGGAGCTGACGTCATCGCCAATGCCCGTCGAGGAAGGCGATGTCGGTTGACGCCGCCCGCACTGACCGAGCGGCGCAATTACACATCCAGACACCTCTAACGAGAGCGGTCCGCAGACACTCCCCGGGGAGTCTTGAGTTCACTCTGGGCGGTCCGTCCGGGCTTCTCCCACCGCTTCAGCCGTCCAATCAAAACACGGCCAAGCAACCGATTAAACCCGGCCTGTCTTGTTCGTTTTTTTTTCCGTCCTCGTTCTATTTATATTTCAGGACATTCCAGAGAATATTAGTAACGATTGGATCCAATAAAGGCAAGGATTGCAATGTTCTCGACATGCTCCTGGTCCTCTGTGCTGATGTGAGTGATGGTCGTCGTGGGGACCGGTCACTTGGTGATAGGATGAGAGGCTTGTTGTCTTCTCGGCACTTTGTAGCATCTCTGGACTCGTGGGATCAATGATAAGAGCCATTTGGGAACGAGCCAGGATTGGTCAGATTGGCGGCAGGTCGAGAGCGACTGAAAGCTTCCTGATGTTCAACCACCCAAGTAGGGTTAAATTGGAAGAAGAAAAGGAGAAACCAGCAGAACATGCTGAGGAAAACCCATAATTTGAGGAGAAAGGTCTTCATGTTAGACTGAGCGGGAAAGGCACCTACTGTAACATAGAACCATGAACTGGCCATGACTAGACAATCTCTGAACAGGATATGAACCGCGTCTGAGTGACAAAATTAAGTTGAAATTCTCCTTAGACCGAGAAGAAGAACCAGAAACATCATAAAATGGCTTCACACTGACCAAAAATGGTTGATTATCTTCATGCTCACTGTTGTAGACGCCTAATCAAGTCAGACCTATCAATCTTTGCCTTCAAGCGTCATTACTCGAGCAGGAATATCAAGTTCGCTCTGGCTCTGGGAGAAACTAGTCTTTCCCGCTCCGACAGGAAGTCTGGAGAGGTTTCCTTCAGGATCCTCAGGCAGGGCCGTGTAATCCATCATCACACCCCCCGGAGAAGCAGCTGGGGGCTGTAGAAGATCTGGAAACTTACGACCGACAAATGTTCAGGTGTGATTTCAACCAGCAGCCCAGTCTCCAGTTCGACAAGGTGGGCAGCTCAGGAATGGACGCATTTGTGAGTTGAGCTGGAACATCTGGATGGGTTCCAGGACACGTCATGTGTTTTACGGTCACCTTGACGAGGGTAGTCCACGTCTTAGAAAATGTTCCGATGTTCCGAGCTCGTGTGTGTTGACCCGGACTGATTTGCCAACAGTGGGCGTGTCCACTCTCTGAGCCAATCATCAGGTTCTCCAGGTCTCTGGTTTCCTCCCTGCAGTCCACAAATATGAAGTCTAAAGAATTGGAATTTGGACAATGACGGTCAAGGTTTGATTGCGAGTGTGAGTGTGTGTCCTGCTCTGTGATTGGTTGGCCACAAATATAGTTTCCGCCTTCAGTTCCGAAGTTGCTTGGACCTGGTAATGGAACGTGATTAAAAAGATTGAAGCCTAGATAGATGGATGTGTGAATGGATGGTTGGATAGATGGAGAGATGGATGAACGGAGGGATGAATGGACAAAGGGAGGAATGGAGGGGGGGAGATTATGTGGACAGATGAATGGATGGATGTGTGGATTGATAGATTGATTGATGGATGGATAGATGGGTGGCTGTCTGTCTGGATGGATGGATGGATAATGGGTTGATGAATGGATGAATAAAATCACCAACCCAAATTTCCTACTCTAAACATATAAATGGATGGATGTATTGATGGACGGATGGGTGAATGGAGGATAGATAGATAGATAGATAGATAGATAGATAGATAGATAGATAGATAGATAGATAGATAGATAGATAGATAGATAGATAGATAGAATAATAAACAAACTACACCGATGTAAATAAAATGCCCTGAATCACTGAAATCACTAAAGACTAGAACACACACTCGTCTGTTTATTAAGAGACTATTACTCTCTGAGTAAGAGTTGTGTGTGACTGAGGATCACAGATTACGGTACCCGGGTGACGAGTGTTATGTTTTAGATTGTGAGAAAACAAATCTGAACTCGGAGAAAATGAGACGAGGAGGAGGAAGATTCTGCTGAGGAGGAACCTGAAATCAGAGCTGTGGGAGACGAGTCCAACAGCGCGGAACCAGGACACACACACACACACACACACACACATAAATCTCTCTCTCTCTTTCTCTCTCTCTCTCTCTCTTTCTGAACTTCTACTTTGCCAACCATTAGCACGTTAGCTCTACATCTGAATTTTTGAAGTTGTTTAAAAAAAACTGTGTTTAAAAAATGTTTGTTATCATCGCCATCTGTTGGCCTGGAGTGTAACTTCTCTGCCACGATGACTTTTACTCTTACTGTTTTACTGTACTGTACTTTACTGTACTACTTACACACAGATACGTCGACAGAAAGACATCAATAGCACTTTTATTTTCCCAGGATTCATCAGTCAAAAACACCCTAATATCATGTAGATCATAAGTGTGTAATCTCTCTCTTACTCTTCTTATCTCTCTCCCTCTCTATTTCTATCCCCTATCTCTCTCTCTCTCTTTCTCTCTCTCACACACAATTTTCTTCGATCTTTACCCCCCCCCCCTCTCACTTTCCTTTGTCTTTACCCCCCCCCCCTCTCTACCTTCTCTCTCTCTCTCACTCTCTCTCCCTCTGTCTCTCTCACTCACACAATTTTTCGATCTTTATTACCCACCCCCTCTCTCACTTTCCTTTGTCTTTACCCCCCCCCCCCTCTCTCTATCTCACACACTTTCCTTCGTTCATTATACCCCCCCAACCTCCTCTCACTCCATCTCTCTCTTCTCTCTCGCTCCCCTTTCTCTCTCTCTCTTTTGCTCGCCCCTCCTCCTTCTCTCTCTCTCTCTCTCTCTCTCTCTCACTCCCACCCCTCTCTCTCTCTCCTCTCTTTCTACCTACCCCCCTTACTCTCTCTCACTATTCCCTATCTCTCTCTCTCTTCTCCCATTTTTCACTCTCTACTTTCCGCTCTTATCTCTCTTCCTCACCACCCTTCTACTCCTTCCTTCTCGAACTCTGTTTCTCTTTCTCTCCAACGCTCTCTCCCCTCTCTCTCTCTTTCTCTGCTCTCACACTTCTCTCTCTCTCTCTCTTCTCTCTCAATCTCTCTCTCTCTCTCTTCGCTCTTCCTTATGCCTATCTCCTCTCTCCACCGTTTCTCTTACTCTTATTTTCTCCACCTTCCTCGCTCTCTATCTCCCTCGCACTCCGCCCCCATCTTCGAGCGATCCCTCTCTCGCCTTTGCAGAGATCCTCATCTCTCTCCTCTCTCTCTCTCACTCTGTTCTCTTTCTCTCTCACTCCACTCTTCTCTCTCTCTCCTTTTTCGCTCTTTACAATCTCTCCCGTACTCGCGCGTCACTACGCTCTCACTCTCTCTCTCTCTCCTCTCATCTCGCCTATCACCCACGTGCTCCTCTCAACTCTCCTCCCTCACTCCCTCCCGCCGCCTTCTCCTCACACTCTCTCTGATCCTCATCGCTTCCCCTCTCTCTCTCGTCCTCCTCTCTCCCTTCATCTCTCTCTCTCAATCATCAGTGTTGGTTGAGACTCGGCCGTCATAAATCAAGACCTGTCCACTGCTGGAGTCAACCCAGTTTAGTTGTCACTGCCTGGCCTTCACTCACGATTAATTAAAGCCTGATATAAAGGCCAGATGTTGTGATGGTCTCTCTCTCTCTCACACACACACACACACACACACACGCACACTACTTCCGTTAGCTTGGGTTATTCCTCCTGTACGTCTTTGCAAGTGTCACCTTCTTGTTTTTCAGACAACATTTGCATGACAAACCCAAAGATTTTCAAAAGTATTTGGAATAAAGTTCTGCACCTGTCCGGGCATTTAATAATGTCAATTCCTAATCAGCTGAGGTATAAAGTACTTGAGTAAACTTTAGGGATTTTTGTAAATATTTGTTTTACTTATATTACGTATTTTTGGCTACTTTGTACTTGTACTGAGTATCAAAAATATAAGCAACTTTTAAATTCACGCAGTCCCAATAAATTCACGCAATCAATAAAGTACAAGTACTAATACAAGTACAGGTACTATGCCGTTTCTTTACGTGTTCGTCATACTTTTTTTTATAATCAATTGTATTATGCTTATGTATACATATTGTATATTTACAAAATTTTCAAAAATTCTGCAGTTTACTCAAGTACTTCACACCACTGCTAATCAGACAATTACATCACAGCAACTCAAATAATTCAGTCAAATCATTGTTGGCATCAGACGGGCTGGTTTGAGTGTTTCACAAACTGCTGATCTACTGGGCACAACCATCTCCACGGTCCACAGAGAATGGCTAAAAGAGAATAGAGAATCCGGAAATGATCATTGTAACATCATTAAAGATTTAGAAGCATTATTTAACCAGGTGAAAGCCCATTTTGATCAAGATCTTTCAGCAGCACACACTTTAAAATAGTCAAACTAATGTTGAACTGATGCTTACCTTATGTTTATCTGATGTTGAGCTGATGTTAATACAATGTTGATCTGATGTTAAGTTGATGTCGACCTGACGTCAAACTGATGTTGATCTGATGTCAAACGGATTTTTGTCTGATGTTAATCTGATGTGAAAACTAATGTCGATCTGATTTTATCTGATGTTGATCTGATGTCGAGCTGATGTCAAACTGATGTCAAACTGATGTTAATTTGATGTTGAAACTGACGTTCATCTGATGTCAAACCAATGTAGAGTTGATGTTGATCTGACGTTCATCTGATGTCTAACTGATGTTGTTCTGATGTCAAAATGGATTTTTGTCTGATTTTATTCTGATGTGAAAACTAATGTTGATCTGATATTTATCTGATGTTGATCTGATGTCAAGCTGATGTCAAACTGATGTTGATCTGACGTCAAATGGATTTTTGTCTGATGTTAATCTGATGTGAAAACTAATGTTGATCTGATATTTATCTGATGTTGATCTGATGTCAAGCTGATGTCAAACTGATGTTGATCTGACGTTCATCTGATGTCAAACTGATGTTGTTCTGATGTCAAATGGATTTTTGTCTGATGTTAATCTGATGTGAAAACTAATGTTGATCTGATATTTGTCTGATGTTGAGCTGATGTTGAGCAGATGGTCTGATGAATCATTACATTCGTGCTACTGCTGAAATTATTATTCTTGAAACACCAGAGACTTTGAGTCTGATGCTTCAGTGTGTTTAAATTTACACCAGAAGCTGTGTCTGCAAATCACTTTTCTGACATTTTATAGCATTATATATGAGTGTGTGTGTGTGTGTGTGTGTGTGTGTGTGTAGATAGATAGATAGATAGATGGGGGGAGTGGCTGGGGGCGTGGCTCGCTGTAGACTGATGCTCAGGTCGCCGGTCTGTCTGGCCTCCTTTGACTGCAAAAGCTACTCCTGCACACAGGAAATGAGAGTCTCCAGCTTCCTGTTTTGACACTGTGCTGTTCTGTTAAAGCTCAGAACCATTAGCTCACAGTCAGTTGTAATTCTGGTATTGTACCTGCCCGCCAACTTTTAACCTATTCATAATATTAACACATTTGTCAATCACACGCGCGTGTACGTGTAAGAAAATAAAAACATGCAGCGATAAGAGATTAAGGCATAGAATTTGTATTTTTGCCATTTCTGAACAAAAGGACATTGATTCCATCTTTTTGAAGGAAAAGCGGAAGGAAGGATGATGGGATGGGAGATGATGTCGATCTGGACCGCTGGTGGAAGAATGATGGAGAGTCAGAAGGGAGAACTTTTTAGACCATTAAGAAGATTCGATTTTTTTTCTGTGTATTAAAAGTCGTTCGGAAGTCGTTTAAATTGCTTGAAGGTCGAGATCCAGACACAGACTTATTTTAACTTGCCTTTTTAATTTTGACTTTGTAATTCATGAGAGCACTTTTTGGACAGTCTGTGAGTAGTGCTTTCATTTGAAAATTAATTGTAGGGTTTAATGGCACAACAAAGTAGCAGCCAAAAAATATCTTGACAAATTTCACACCCTTAACTCATCCTATCTGATGTTGATATGATTTTGATCTGATGCTAATCTGATGTCGAGCGTATTATAACCTGATGTTGATAGGACGTTGATCTGATGTCGAGCTTATGTCAAACAGATGTTGATCTTACGTTGATCTGATGTCGACTGATGTCAAACTCCACTTCTAATTCAAAATTATTGCTAAAAGAAATTGACAGTGATAGGACCTGATTGGTCAGACTGCTCTAGCTTCATTTGGAGCGATTGGTCCTAATTTCAAGGTTCTGATTACAGACGGTAAAATGATTGGTTGACAAAGTATTGATAGATATTCTAAAGATATTGACAATGAGTCACTAATGACAGAACAATAACAAGATATACTGTTTTCATGAGGCGTAAGGATAATATTACCATGGCAATTACCATTAAATAATAGTGTCTGTCTGGTTAGTGTGTGTGTGTGTGTGTGTGTGTGTGTGTGTGTGTGTGTGTGTGTGTGTAGAACAAAGGGAAAACTGTTCAAAGGTTTGTCTTTGTAAGTGAGAGTGTGTTTGAGTTTGTGTGTGTGTCGGAGAGTGTGTGTTAGCCCGGGTCACGTTGGTTCGAGTCAACACACCTCTTTCCCCTTCATTTCCTGTCTTTTTTCTTTAGTCCAAGGAAAAAAAAAAGACTCTACATATTCCACTACTGGTGCCAAGATGTGACATGCTGGTTGTACTGGAGACGACCCCAGAGGCGTTTGCCCAACACCATTCGAATTACAGTCTGTCTGTCTGTCTGTCTGTCTGTCTGTCTATAAGACAGTAACACCACGTTTTGCTTGGCAAATTTTCCCATTTTTAAGATATTTGTTGCAGATTATGTCAAAGGTCGGGGGCAAATTAATTTACATTTTTTTCTAACTTTTAAAAGCGCATAATTTTGAAATGTCTGTTTTTATTTATTTATTTATTTTAACTCAATAGATATTTGTGCTTAAGATAAGATGTGCTTATCATCTGAGATTTGAGTTTTTGACAACAAACTCAACGTTAACAAAACGTTAACTCCTCTAGTTTTGAGTTTTTATCAAAAATACAAAAGATCAAACGTATTTTAATATTTTATGCATAAATATGTTTTTCTGTAAATGTTATTTAATATTATCTCAATCTGACACAAAACTGTATATTTTTTATATAAGTTTGTGTGAAAACTTTACATTTTGCAATGTTTGATCAAATGTTGCTTCTGAAGCTTAAATGGCAATGAACGAAATAATCAAGAGTACAAGTCTAATATTTTAAGCCAAAATTATTTTTTTAGCAAAATTTTGAGCCACACAAGATTTTTTTTTTTTTTTTACATTTAGCATTAATTAATCATTTTACATTTGATTAAATAGATAATAAAGTTGTAGTGGTCTTTGAAATTGTACTTGATGCAAGTGCGCTATAAAAGAGTTGTAATTGTGAAAAACAATGTACAAATACACTGAACTTGTCTGTCTGTTCGTCTTTCTTTCTGTCTGTTTGTCTGTCAGTAAAAATATCTGCCATCATTTATACTTTTCCCCTTGATCACAAAGTGGGCGGAGACAATTGTGAGTCAACTATAAATAATAATAATAATAATAATAATAATAATAATAATAATATTAATAATAATAATAATAATAATAATAATAATAATAATAATAATAATAATAATAATAATAATAATGAGTATTTGTAAGGCGCTATTCCCAGTTTTAACTGTCTCAAAGCGCACAAAATTAATTAACAAATTAATTGACTAGTACACTTGTGCATAGCCACAAATAAACACACACACACACACACACACACACGTATCAGCGTATTGTTACAGCACATTTTAAGCCGCTAGACTGAACACACACGCGAGAGCCGCTCTCAGTCCGCGGCTCGGCGAGAACATGAGCGGGGAAAAAAAATAGCGGGAATATTTTCGCAGATTAGAATTTCTCAGCTTCAGTAATGTCGCTGCAGTGGTGTGTGGCCCGCACAGGAAATTAAGAAACCTCCAGCGCTTTCTGCATATTTATCTGCCAGTTCTGTGGGAACATCGAGTTTCAACCCAAGCGGAACCGGGTTCAACACGTGTCGAGTCTTCATGTGCGGCCCGACCCGAAATCCCCCGTGCGGCTTAATAACTGGTCCATTTATTGACTCTAGGCCCGGGATTATCTGTTTAGTAAGCGGATCTTCTGTAAAGCGTGTGGATTGTACCGACGCCGTCCGGATCTGGAGCCGCGGCCTGACTGAGGAGCGACTGAAGCTGTTCACACGTGCGGAGATCTTCTCGCGTTAAAGCTGGAGAAGTTCTCAGGCCGTCAGAAGTTCGTCCAGACCTTCAGACCAGCTCTTCTTCTACTTTGCTACTTTCAACTATTGCGTTTTCTTTGTGTGTTCTTTTATTTCCAATCAAAAGACTTGACTTTCTTCTTTGTGTGCGTGTTTCCCTTGTGATGTCTGAATTGGATAATTCAAGTAGTTCTTAAAATTGCATGCAACATGTCGTTCATGTCTTTTACATCAGAGAATGCAAACGCAAAGAAATAGAGAGGGGGGTGGGTGAGGAGTGTCAAGAGAAAGAGAGAATGTTTGGGACTGAAAAAATGAGTAAGAGACAGAGAAAAATAGAAGTAAAGTGAAGTAAATAATACAGAGAGAGTGAGTGAGAGAGAGAGAGAGAGAGAGAGAGAGAGAGAGAGAGAGAGAGAGAGAGAGAGAGCAGGGCCTGTGTGGAAAGGAGAGAAAATAGAGAAAGTCAGAAAGAACAGGGGTTGGGGATTGAAGAGATAGAGACAGAGGGAGGGAGAGATAGATAGAGAAAGAGAGAGCGCATGGCCGTTGTGGATAGGTGAGAGAAAGCGAAAGAGAGAAAAAGAACAGTATTTGGGGAATCAAGTGAGAGAGAGAGGGAGGGAGATAGATAGATAGGGAGAGAGAGAGAGAGAGAGAGAGAGAGAGAGAGAGAGAGTTTCATGGCTTGTTTGATTGACTTTCCTGTGGGTGAGTTCAAGCTGCTGGTCTTGATCGCCCCCCGGGGACGTGGCTAATCTAATAGAAATCAGAATGAAAGAGTTAACCTCAGTCGCCCTCAGATCTCCTTCACACCCTCCTTTTCATCTTCTCAGGGAGTGTGAGAGAAGGAGAGAGAGAAAGAGGGAGAGAGAGAGAGAGAGAGGGAGGGAGGGAGGGAGGGAGCAACAGGAGGACAGGAATCCTGTCTTGTGTTTTTAATATCTTTATAAAGAAATCCCCACGGGCCTGGAACGACTTGGGTGTTCTCAGAAAAAGTCTTCGGATTGAGATTGAGAGATTGTAAAAAGGAGATAAAGAAAAAATACATTACGTAGAAAGAGCGAGAGAGAGAGAGAGAGAGAGAGAGCGAGAGAGAGAGAGAGAGAGAGCGAGAGTACAAGAAATTGAAGGAAATGGAGACAAAGGAAATGGAGAGAGGGAGGATGATGCTTGGCTGTCCTGACTCTCTCTCTCTCTCTCTTTCTCTCCTCCAGAGGGCGAGATAAAGCGCTGCTGTATGTTAATAGGATCCACACGGCGCTTTCTTCAGGTCTGGATCCAATAATGTGTCATTTAGCTTGTCTGGAACAGATTGTCCTGCTGTGATGGGCTTGAACTCTTGGCCGACTGAGCAGTGAACCCCACCCACCCCTTGCTCCCCTCACCTGAGAACTTCACTCTGCCATCCTCCACCCTACACCCCCAAACCCCCACCATCAATAGTCTGAGAACATCACCCTGCTATTGTCCACCCAAGACCCACAAACCCAGACCATCAATAGTCTGAGAACATCACCCTGCCATCCTCCACCCAACACCCCCAAACCCCCACCATTAATAGTCTGAGAACATCACCATGCCATCCTCCACCCAACACCCCCAAACCAAGACCATTAATAGTCTGCGAACATCACCCTGCCATTCTCCACCCAACACCCCCAAACCAAGACCATTAATAGTCTGCGAACATCACCCTGCCATCCTCCACCCAAGAGCATCACTCTGTCATTTCTCAAGAGTATCACCCTGTCACCCTCAACCCACCCAAGAACATCACCCTGTTACCCTCCACCCGAACATATCACCCTGTCACGACCTGAGAATATCACCCTGTCATCAAACATCCAAGAACATCACGCTGTCACTTCTTGAGAATATCACCCTGTCACGCACAACCCGTGAATTTCACCCTGTGACCCTCCACCCAGGGCAAAACAATCATGTCAGCATCCAACAATAAAATCTCCCTGTCATCCTCCACCCGAGAATATCACCCTATCACCCTCCATCCTAGAATATCACCCTGTCACCCTCAACCCAAGCAATTATACCCTTTCTACCTTGACTCAAGACCACCGCCCGCCTTCACATGGTCAACGCCCTCAGAGAACTTCACCCTATCCTCACCCGGTCACCCTCCACCCAGCTTGCCCAAGTACACTCAGTTGTAGAACCAACCAGGGGGGATTCAAACTTCTTGGCACATTGCCACACAAACAACTGCCACCTTGAATCCCCAAAGATCTTGAATCTTCTGCCAATCTTCAGAGATTGCCACCCTTTTTACCCGAGGGTACATGCGGGTTCACCTGAGAACTTCCCTCTGTACTCCTCGCCGGAGAACATCACTCCATCTATCGTCACCCAGTCTCATTACTCCACTTATCATAAACCTTTAACCCCTTTCTTCAGAACATCACTTCATCTCTCAGTTCTTCTCAGAGCATCAGCCTGTCAAGTGTGAACTGAGTATCTACTGTAGACCAGGCTTGGTTCTTGTTTGGAGAAGGTCCTGGATTTCCGCGCTGACGTTGAGGTGCGGCAGATGGACAGATGTTTGACTTTGACTGCTGTTGGTTCTGATTTGTGCTGCAGTCAGAACATGTGTGTTGTGTTAGAGTCCAGGGAGTTTCTCTCTCTGTCCAGCTGCTACATGCCCCAGCGTTTTACATCTACAACATTTATTAAGTCGTCAAACTCCCACCCACCCACCCTGACTCTCTCTCTCTCTCTCTCTCTCTCCCTCTCTTTCTCTCTTACACACACTCTCTCTTTCTCTTGCACAGTCATTTCCTCTTAGTCCCTCCTCTATTTATCTTTTTCACTAACTTTCTCTCTCACCCTGTCATTCTCTCCCACTTCTTTCTTCATTCTTTCGTTCATTTACCCCCTCTTCTCTCTCACTCTCACTCACTCTCTCTCTCTCTCTCTCTCCTCTCTCTCTCTCTTCTTCATTCACCCCCTTCTTCCTCACCACCCCCTTTACATCTTGTCTTTCCCTCTCTCTCTCTCTCTCTCTCTCTCTCTCTCTCTCATCTTTCTTCTCTTGCATGGTCATTTCACCCTCACTCTCCTCTCTTTCCTACTCACTTTTTCTCTCACCCTCTTTCTGTATCTCTCTCTCTCTCTTCTCTCTCTCTCTCTCTCTCTGTCTTTCTGTCTCTTTTTTCATTCACCCCTTTTCCTCACTCACCCCCTGTCACACCTTGTCTTTCCCTCACTTCTCCTTTTTCTTTCTCTCTCACAATGTCTTTCTCACCCCTTTTCTCTTTCTTTCACCTTGTCATTCTCACCCCCTCTTCTCTCTTTCTCTCTCTCTTTCCTTCTCTATTGTACAGTCATTTTCTCACATTCTCCCCCTCTCTCTCTTTCTGTCTCTTTTTTCATTATCCCGCTCTTCCTCACTTATCCCCTTTCTTACTTTGCTCTCCCTCCTTCTTTTTTACTCACCCCTTTCACACCTTGTCGTTCCCTCACTCCCTCTTTTTCTTCCTTCGCTTTCTCGAACTCTCTCTCACTATGTCATTCTCACCTCTCTCTCTCTCTCTCTCTCTCTCTCTCTCTCTCTCTCGTGCCCAGTTTATCCAGAGGGCACGACCCTGCAGAAACGTTGCGTCAGGTTGCGCCGCTCACAGGTGTCGCCTCCGCGCGGACAATGGCGTTCTTGTGCACACGTGTGGCGGGGGCTCGACCCGGGTGCAAACGGGGCGAGGGGCAGTTTTCTGCTCTCTAATCACAGGCAATTTGCTGAGTGCGGCGGAGGCCCAGAGCCCGGCATCCCGAGCAGGATTTATGAGGTGCCTGCCAGCTCCTCCGGCCCGGGTACAAATCTACGGGCCCGACCCACAGCTGCCTCCTATTACCGCAGCATACAGTAGCCATTCTTTTTCCCCTCGCCCCTCACGCTTATTAGAACCCTAACGTACTGGTCGGGGAGTTTGTTACAGATTTATGTGGCACAGGTGCTCGCTCTAAAAGTGCGCGGGGCTAGCTTTAGCCCGCGGCGCTATAAACCTGGAGCCCAGTCGTAAAAGTTCAGCTCCGCGTCGAATAATTCGATTAGAAACGACGCGGCCGTACGGGATTTCCGCGCAAGCTGGTCAATCTCGCTAGCGTAGCACAGTATTTATTGGAGTTCTGGCTTTTTTTTGCTTATATTTTTTTGCAGAAAGATAATATTTTTTTCCAAAATATTATTTAATAAATACATTTTTATATATGTATTTTTTTTTTTAATTGCTTTTCTCCAATAACACAACTAATCACACGTTAGTGTCTTTATAATACAACTTTCATTTATAAAAACAATAAAACAATTAAAACTTTATAAAATGATTAAAAAACAAGTACCTATATGTCATTCTGTATAATTAACCAATTTTTAAAAGGACTTTTATTCTACAAGTTGAGTTTTAGCTAAACAGTGACGCTAACAACTATTTTTCTTTTTGATGCAATTGGTTCTATTTTTGGCTATTTGATGCAATTGGATTGTTTCAAAATTTCATGATAATGTCACAAATTAATTACATTTAATTATAAATGAAATGAAAATTATAATAAAATGTTTATATTGTGACCAAGATTATATTTGCACAACTTAATTTCACTGTTTCAAGTAATTAAAAAAAGTATTTTTTTTTTTTGTCAATTGCAGTCATTTGCATTAAGTTGTTTTGAAAGTTCATTCAGCTTTACTTGTTTCCATTAACTGTAAACTAAACGTAAAGAAGGTAGCGCTGTCCGTAAAATCCCAAAGATTTGGCCTAGAAAAGTCTGTTTTCTCCAAGTTTCTGGAGCTGGAACGAAGGTCTATTTTTACTCCCACATTTATTGCAGCGCCGAGGGAACAGCCCGGACAGGAAATGGGCCGCGTTACAGATGCGAGTAAATAAAATGTAATATTTATAGTGCGCTTGACGTGGACGACGGTGATATCATCCCACAGGCCGTCATTAAATGACATCAGATCTTGGCATCAGGAAGCGTAAAGCTCCGATAAACAAAGCACAACGGTGCCAAACGTGACAAACAGCGCCCCCGTAAGGTGCGGAGAGTCACGGCGTGAAAACGTTTGACGCACTTCTTTCATTTCTGGGTCACGGTGAGCTGGAGGCGGATGGTGGGACATGTCTCCTGGCTGTGAGGCGACATCAGCACCGTGGGGTGAATGACGGGGTTAAGGCTGGGGTCGGCAGAGGATTAGGGTTGGGTGAGGGGTTAACATCTCATTTTAATATCAGCAATCTCTGACCAGAGCTGGGGCTTCTCCTCTTCCCTTCATCTCCGCCGGGTGGATGACAGTCGATGAGTTGGAGCAAATGGCATCTGCTAGTCATTACCCGCCAGCGTGCTAACAGCTAGCGGTGATGAAAGCTTTGATTAACGTGAGAATATTTTGAATAATTGGGAGTTTGGGAAGGGTTGTGCGCTTAGCGGGATTCATTTGGGCATAAATGTGGGTGTCTGGACAAATCGAAATATATATAATGAAGGTAAATACCATTATATTTTTTCATATATACAATACAAAACATTTTTAACGAGATTCGTTGTCAAGTCAGCGTGACGAAAAAGCAGCGGCATATTCGTTTTCACAACATTAGTGTCTCGTCAGTCCGACGTCAAACAAGCCAAGGCAGACGCGGGGAGATTTACAGCCGTTAGTTTCGATTTCACCAAACATTATGTGAGAAATGCAACTTTCCACCGAGACAGAATCTTACCCCCCCCGCCCTTCAAACGTCCAGTTGGGCATCGGATTCCAAGGGGCCTCAGCCGTCAGGGTCAAAGCCCGGCCCTCCCCTGGGCCGAGGGTCACACTTTGTCCCCTCTTTGTCTCTGTCTGTCTCTCTCTGGTTACACATCCAGCGCCAGTCATCCCGCAGCCAGTGATTGATGTTCAGCCTGGCCTCTGCTTGTCTTCCATGCACATCTCCAGTCAGGACGGTGGCATAGCGTTTCATGAGAGCAGCGGCGTGGCGCCCATCTCCGAGTTCCTCTGCTTTACAGCAATCTGCCCGCGTCTCCTTTATCTCTTGCCGACTCGTCCGACTCCTGACCTGGACTTCTCAGCTCTGGACACAGTGAACGTCAAGTGGAGGACATTCTGTAGACGCTGTGCCAGTTATGGCATAGGTTTAGTTTTGAAGCAACGTCACAAGACACCAATCCCTTAATGTTGACCATTGCACCTTGAGGTGATGCGGAGTGATGGCAACAATTTCCTCAACCTCCTTCAGGTCCGGCAGCCTGAAGCATCTCATTAATCACCACGAGAGCCTAATCGACCGCTCACCAACAGCGTACCAGCCATCTCGAGCCACTAGCAACTGCACCATGGAGCCACTCAGACGTCCATCCCACGTCATACGAGCTCCTGGATTCACCCGCCACTGTCTCGTCTGACAATGGCCTTGATCTCCATCACAAGAGGAATATTTCATTCCGGTGCCATCACTGTGGAATTCTGGGAGAGCTGCCTAATCCCCCACTAGGAGTGAGACACCTGTTGGGATCTTCAGGAGTTGCATCTCAGCTTACACGAGTCTGCACCTTCGGGACTTGATCGATGGCGGCGGGTTGAGACGTTTCGGACCATTTCAAAGCTGGGTATAATCAAAACGCTTTGGCCGCATCAAAAACCTGCCAAGGATTTGCCCCCTGACGCTTCCCCGGGCATCTCCAGCGGATATCTGAGCCACGCTCTGCTGCGAGCCAATGGGAAGGAGCCTGGGACTCAAGGTCGTTTAAACTAAACCAACTGTTGCTGCGACGTTGCGTTCCCCCTCCGGCGCGCCCCCCGAGCAACCAGGCCTGTCGGAGCAGCGGCGCTTTGCATGTAGCCTTGATTATTATCTGCTCTAGAAATTACTCACAGCTGCCCCCTTCATGGCTCACGGTCAAAGTGTTTACACGTCGAATCTGTCGGAATGCTGGACAATTACCGTTTTTTTTATTTTCTCACACCGCCCTCAGAGCCAGAACCTCCGCGCGTAAGGCTTCTTCTCGAAAGCCTTGTTTTTTTTTACAAGCCTTGGAGGTTTCGCTCCTGCTTGGTTACAGTCGTGTTCTGGTAGCTGAATCTCGCACCGCGAGACGGATGAAATTCCCTCCTGAAGACCAGGGAGCGATTATAGATATAAGGTTTGTCTGAGATTTCATTTGCGCGGCGATACCATCGTGTGTAATCGAGCTTTAACAAGGCTTCACACCGACACATAAAGAAAGGCTTCTACCACCCACCACTAAGGTCTGCTGAAGGTTAAACCAAGCCAGATTCGTAAGTGGCCCTCTCTCACGGCGGAGACTCTCAGGGGTCGAAATCGGGGCAAGCCGTGGCGAGTGGAGCCAGAGAACTTGCTCTTCCCTGGAGCTTATTTAGAGCAAAATACATGATCTGTCCTGCTACGCACCATTTGACAGGCTGCGAGGGAGCCAAACATGAGGCCGATGTCCACAACTAGCCATTTTGTTTAATCGGACGACAAAAGCAGCAATGAATCAGAGCGGCAGTGGAAATCAGATCTTCACGTCTCTAAAGGAGAAGATACGTTGTTCCACCACAGAGACAACGAGTGGTCTTTTGTTTTTCAACCAATCGTGTTCCGAGGGTTAGAGAGCCGAAAAGCTCCCGAGAACGTTGCTAAAATCCAAGCAGTAAGACCAATCAGAATTGTCGGTCCTGACCTTCTACGAAACTCTACGAAACTTCTACCACCAAGCGAGCGTGAAGGGTGAAATGGCTCCGTCTTGTTGAAGACGCCTGAGTGCGTGTGACGTGACACTGGCCCCCTAGAACATCGGCGTATGAATGTGGCCCAAATTAGTTGGTGTTCTTGGCATTTAACCCTGATTATTACAAATGAGACACTGGCATAATGGCGTCTAATCGCTTCCAAATGGGCCGCGAGATATGAGCTGTACCTGAACACGCGGTGAGGGAAGGTGCCGACTTCTTCCACTCAAAAATCACCTAAATGGACGTTGTGCACAATTTCGAACAATTTTGTGACAACACAGGGTCCGAACAAAAATCCGGCATTGGTAAAAATGGGCTGGAGATGTACGATCCTCGCTCCAGCCTCCATCTGGAGCCGTTTCCAGTGGCCGTGACCCTGAACTGACACCGTCACAGGCTGGAGATTGTGATCGCTGCGTACGGACTCATAATGCTGGAAGATTCCGGGGGGTTGTGTGGCCGGTGGGAACGGTTCGGGGTCTTCTCTGCTGTTCGTGAGAACGATTGGGCTCCACCGCCGGACCACTCAGGAGACGGACGGCGTTTAATCCGTCCAATTCCATCTGGATTCGATTTTGTTTCCTAGCCTTTGTCCGCTATTGTCCTGCTCGTTTAGTCGGTGAAAGTCGTCATGACACTTTAGTTTTGGTTCCACTTGTTCAGTGGAAACGACGTGAACCTGTTTCAGGACGAGTCGACCGTAGTTCAATCCCAACTTGTGTTTGACATCAACAAACCAAATTTTGAATCAAACTTGGACATTTTATCACTTGACTATTATTTAATTTATTTTTGCAAATCCCTAACGTAAAGACAGTCGCTGTTTTTTCGCAGCCCCCCCCTGTGTCAATTCCTGACCATAACCACCTACCCACTCACTTCACTGTACTTACTGTACATACACTCATTTTATCTAACCCTTGTGTGCACTTCTCTTACTGTCTTGATTTCTTACCAAATAAAACGTTTTGGGGTTTTTTTCTGAGCTTCTCTTGCAGTGTGATGCAGGTTCTGCTAGCTTGCGTTTTTCACATTTTTAAAATACTTTTAAAAATAAATGTACTGTTGAAAATAGTTGATCTATGAAACCAGCAGTCATAACAAAAAAAACGCTACTTTGACAAAAATGTCAAAAATACTTGTATTAATAAAAATCATTTTAAAAGCTTGGCATCTTCAAGTAGATTTTTTTATGGTGTAGGGCAGTTCAAATTCAAATTCTATTTGTCACATACAGTACACATGCATACATGTTATGACATTTTTTTTACAATCGTCCAGAATTTAAACATGGT
>CM051493.1:16006001-16046823 GCA_028031935.1 Paedocypris micromegethes
GTGGATGGGGTGCAACACTGAGCGGGGGAAAAATACAAATACAGTAAAGATACCTAATACAAAAGTGTAAAGTGACCAAAAAAGTTCATGTATAGGGTGCATGTACAATTTAGGAGGAGAGCCCGACTTAAGCTGATTTGTGGGGCCCAGAACTACAAGCTGAACACAAAATGTCCTGATGGGTCTAAACGTCTGCCGATGTCCATTATCTTCACATGGAAGAACGCAAAATGGCGCTATGGTCAAACGCCCGCGTGGCCTTGAGCAACATCTCAGCGCGATGAAGAACTGGGCACTCTGGGTGGTGGAGTGGAGAAATTGCTGAGTGACTCTTCGTGACCTTTTTTGGGAGTGGAGAGGAGAAGCTGGCAGGAGGTGACATCAAAGAGGAATGAGTCCCGCTGCAATCCAAACGTCCGTAGGCTGCCCCATAAAGAGCAGCCCAGCCTTCACTCTTTACGAAGAGCAACACGGGAGAATCCAAAGTCAACAATGTTCTCTCTCCGCGAAAGCCGCTCCTGTGTTTTACTCTTTTGGCCGTGCCCTCAAAGGCGGTGGGGTGGTCTTGTTAAAGAGACCTCCAAAGGACCCCTCCTTCCCCAATTTGTTTTCTCGTGGACAGAAATAACAGCAAATTCCCTTGAAAGCCCCCCTCACCCACCCACACAGTTAAGTGATGATTAATGATGCTGCAGCAGAAGAAGCGATGGGGATGTCTGACCGCTAGACTCCCGAGGAGTCCACACTCCATGTTTGCTATTTACTTGTCGTTTTTCTTTCTTTCTTTTTTTTCTCTTTTTTTGAAGTCGTGAAGAAGTGACTGGAAGCTGAACCTGAACCTGAAGCATCACTCCGCCGTTTGAAGTCGTTCCTGGGACGGCGCTCCAGGAGCAGCATCCAGGGATGCTGTGTTTGATAGCGACGTCAACTCCGTTTGCCCTCGCAGGAGAAACGATGCTCGGAGCTCAACACTGCCCAAAATCTCCTCCTCCGTTCTTCTGCACATTCCTTTTTAAAAGACTTTGATTGACTCTGCTGGAGTGAATCTAATAAGCAATAAATAAATATAATACAGTGTGCACATGTACAGTATACTGCTATTAAACACATGACAAATTGTATTAAGCCTGTTTTTTACAAAAATATTATATATAACTATATATACAAAAAAAACTATATATAATATATCTATATAGTTTTTTATACAAATATTTACATTTTTACATTTACAAAAATATGTTAAATTTCATATATTTTCTCATATTTTTACTTTAAGCCGTATTTATATATAATTGTTCTTGATGTTTCTTGTTGTAACCTTTTCCGGTTAATTGTACTGCTGCTGCGACGTTGAAATTTCTCCCTTGTGGGGACGAATAAAGGACTTTTAATTTTAGAATTACAATTATTTTAGAAGTGATTTAATTTGATTTAATGATTTAATTTGATTTAATTTTTAGTGATTTAATTTGATTTAATTATTTAATTTTAGAAGAACTTTTACATTTTAAATATTTAGTTCATTATTTTCTGTATACTTTAATAAATAATACAAAACTGATCATATATATATTTATATATTGATGACATACTACAGTAAAACATTGGAAATCTTGCTCTGCTATTTAAAACATGAACACATAAACATATATTTATGTATAAACAAATAAACTTACAATTAGAATGTTTTGTTCATTATTTTATATCTATTATAGATATAATATATAAACTATATTATATATAATATCTAAACTATTACAAAACAGATCATTACTATAATACAATAATATATATAAAATATTGATGCCATATTACAGTAAAACATTTCAAATCTTGTCCGGCTATTTACAACTCAAACACAAAAACATTGTTTTTTTTTTTTTACTTTTTTTTTAGCTGTTGCATTTGTTGCATTGACAGATAGGTTTTATTTTATTTTATTTCAGTTTTTTTTATGTATGAAAAATATGCTTTTTTATCAGCAATATGGAACTATATGGAAGTTTAATCTGTTTAATTGGTAAAAGAAAATATTAAATAAATACATTTCAGAATATTTAATCAGCATCAAAATGTATTTATTTACTGTACTTACTGTATTTATTAAAACGAAATAAACCAGTGTCTAAACAAATCTCAGAGCCTCGTGTTCCCTCTTGTGTCCAGCTTTGTGAACATGAACATTAGAGAATCAATAAATCTGATATATAGCATTTGTGCAAACTACATGCTAAAGTGATGAATGCAGAACACAGACGTTGTGATCCATGGAAGCCTGAAGACCAGCAGATCTAAAGATGGCGCTTGCTCTTGCATTCAGACACGTGTTTTTCTCCAGACGAGCAGCGAAGCCTCCGCGTCACATTCACTCACCAGCGGGGAGAAGAATTGCTCTGGCTTTTAATAATTCCTCTATTTTTCTGGAACATGCAGAGAAATCGAAACGACCATAATAAATTCAGTCTTAATGGTCTTTGTGGGAGTTTTGGAGCAGCGTGTCTGGGAGAGGGGAACGCTCGCAGCTTCAGCACACATGGAGAAGAAGAGAGGAATAAAACCAGGCAATAAAGAACACACATCCATCTCCGGCCCGTCACTGTTATGAAGTATGAAATGTGTGCGAAAATAATCGTCCTTTTATAAACCCTTCATAAACAAACCGGGCCGGAAATACGGTGCACAGGTTTCCCACGTGAAGACCACCACCACCGAGTTCATCTCCGAACAGTCGAAAGTCCACATGAGCATGAAGAAGTTAGTGAGGAACTATCATCTAGAATCTTGGCTTGAGAGTAATCCCAACTTGGCTTGAGTTGTCTCCAAAGGGTCGACCTATTGTAGACTGTGCCCGCACTTCCTGCTAATTTCTAGCCAATCCCAGCAACTTTAGACCTGAGGGCGGGGCCAAGTCTGTATTGGTCGCCAATCAAACTAGACGGTGGTACAATCATCACATTCGACGTCGCTCATCTTGTGTCCCAACCAAATTTCTCCGAATCCCATTATTCCAAGACCAGTTGTACCTCTGATTTGATGACTCTTCCGCCTCGAAGTCCAGAATGATGCCCAGAAGCAAACGGGGGCTTGGTCTAGCTCAAAGACATCTGAGTTGTAGAACCTACCAGTTTGGGTGTCAAGCTTGCAACGCCAGGGTCGCGGGTCCAACTACCACCCCTAGGCAACCCTTCCCCAACAAGGCTCAAAGATCCGTCCAAGTCAGGTGGAAATAGTCCCAGTCTTGTGGGATCACAGTATCCAGAGACAGTGTTGCCAGATTGGGCGGGTTCCCGCCCAATTGGGCGGTTTTGAATTTGATTTTGCGGGCAAAAATTGCTTTGGGCGGGTGGGCATATTTTGGGCGGTTTTTTGTTTAAGTTGAAAACAATGTCGTCATTGATTGCTTTTTGTTACCTGACAGTTTCCTGTTCCATACGCGTGTCTGCCGAGCCAGTGCGCGTGATTGTGCAGTGGTCTGTGCATGTGCGTTTTACGTGACTCGGCCGCGTGTGCGCGCGCTCGTCCTTTGACGGTTGCACAGGCTCTGGCTAAGCGAATTATCTACTAGATTTAGCGCATTTCAGGACGAACACAGTTTTTCGTGCGTTCCCGTGTTGCCTTTGTCTCTTGTTTTGATGTTTGTCTGTTTAACCGAACCATATGATCCTGTCTGCCTGCCCCACGCTTGAACTTGACCATCACTGATGGTATAAAAGGAAAGTTTCCTTTCACCAACGGACTTTTACCATTAAATACTGATCATTTATACTACATTTGAGACTTTCCTGCTCTCTATGACACTTGATCGCAATTTTTATACGTTGATCACTTATGCTTCAGCGAGACAATTAAAACTGAAAAGGGCATTACAAATGCTCAGAACTTGAACTTGATTAGCTGGTTTTGCTCATTTAAATTAATAAAGCTGGGAGACTTTGCAAATATGTCTGAGTGGGCAAAATATAATAGTGTCCCAGACAACGTTTTTTTCTGCCTGTCCTAAAGGTAAGAACTGGAGTTATTTTGGCCCATCTTAAAACATACAATCTTTTCGAATTAAGACATATGTTCCATAAAATAATATCATTCATACTTTTAAAATAACAAATAGAAAATAGACAAAATTCTGCTTTTACAGTGTTTTGTTTAGAAACGCGGTATTCTATTGCATACCGCGCCTTCGATCTGACTTTACTGCGCAGGTTGACGTCATTAAATTGCACGACAGCGTGCGATAGCATTGCTTATAGCGGTGTGCAATAATGTTACAGTAAATGTATCACTTTGAAGTACCTAATTACTTATTTACTTATTGGGCGTTTTTTTGCTGGTTCTGGCGGTTTTTCACCGACTTTTGGGCGGGAAAACGGTGACTCTATCTGGCAACACTGTCCAGAGACCTTCAGAACCCAGAGCGCTCCCCGTCCGGTCCAGAACACTGGGCAAACAGGACCGGTGCAATTCAAGCAGGTTGAAGCAAAAGGTCTTCTTAGGTTTCTTCTTAGTGGCTCTCATCAATAAATGTGGTTTCCTCTTTATTTCACAAGCATGTCGTTGTTCAAAGCGGCGTCCTCGATCTCGGTTCCCACATCCGTGGTCTCAGTAGCTCACAGAATGTAGCATGAAGGCGACCGTCTGAGCAGGGTCTCCCGCTGTGGCGTCGCTTCCGCTATAGACGCGGTTCGTTTCTGACGGGTTTGGACCCGCGACTCCGTCCAATGGGAGGAAGCGGTAGAGCTGTGTGAATGCGAGATCAAGCGCTTTCAGACGGGAGCGCGGAGTCCATCTGATTAGCGACTGTAAGTGGAATCTGGGACTGAAAGCAGAAACTGCAACTCTGAGGAAGCGCAGACGACCGCTCCGCTAAAGTCCGCCTGATCAATATGCCTGCGTAAACCGAGCTGACAGTTTCCACACGGAGATTACAGCGAGCGAGTTATGGTGATCTGTGTGAAAGAAGGTCTGATCTCGGGAAATGAAGCCTCGGGGTGAATTGCAGCGGAGACGCAAACATTTTGCAACTCCGGAATGTGAAGAACAGACGTCGAGGGGATTGAAAGACCGAGTGCAGCGGGAGTTACTGCAGCTTTGTTTGGTAAGTGACAGACACGTGAGGAACATGAAGGTTTTCTAGTATCCACGTTGCCTGCTTCTGTTGAAGGTCAAGCGGTGGTTTCCTGCAGGAGAAGTGCAGCGTCAGACCTACTCTGAGCTCAGCTGGAAGTGTGGCCTTCAGAGAAGAACTCACCGAGTATGTTGAACAAAAAAAGAAACATTCTGGAAACTAGTTCGCTAATGCTAATATGAAATGACAAATAAATAAATTAATGGATGGACAAACTGATTAAATGGATGGATGGATGGACTTACTGATAGAATAAATGAATGAATGGATTGATGGATGTATGGATCAATGTATGAATGGATGAATAGATCTGTTATTTAAGTCTTCACCTAGTTTGTCTTCCTTTGTCAGTCATTAACGTTGCTTCCTCTTGTATCGCAGATAAACTAGCAGATTAGCAGGTTTAAACAAACATGACGTGTGCTTCATCAAGACTCATCTCATTTCATTCATTCATCCAGCCATCCATCCATCCATTCATTCATTCATTCGTTCATACATTTATTATTTCAATCAATCAACCAATCAATCAACTGTTTGTATGTTTTATGTAATTTAGTTATCTATCTATCTATCTATCTATCTATCTATCTATCTATCTATCTATCTATCTATCTATCTATCTATCTATCTATCTATCTATCTATCTATCTATCTATCTATCTATCATCTATCTATCTATCTATCTATCTATCTATCTATATCTGAGCTAGATAGATAGGCAAAACAGTAGAGCCGGAGATCGTAGTAAATATGAAACGGGTTTTACTGACAAAACACTGACAATAACTCACAGAGAACTCGGGAGAAACTCGGGAGAAACTCGGCAGAAACTCGGGAACACGCAGGTGTGATGACATTGACCAACAAGGACCACGGAAACAGGTGAGACTTAAATACTAATACAAACGAGGTACAATAAATAAACATTTTGTGCGCTTTGAGACAGTTAAAACCTTAATAATTATTATTATTAATAAACAATAGGTGAACCGGACGAACCACGTGACTACAGACACAGCGGAAACACAGGGAACAAGGGATCATGGGTAGTGTAGTCCGTGGTTGTGTGACACTATCTATCTATCTATCTATCTGTCTGTCTACATTTATTAAATATACAATCAAAAACAATTGAGAACGTTATTTCAGATACATACTTAATGGTAAATGTTAATAATAAAATTGTTTTGTGAAAAGAAACAGAAAAAGTTAGTTTTTTTCCTGCACCGACGCTTTAATCTCTCCAGTGTGTGTGTGTGTGTGTGTGTGTGTGTCAGTAAAGATGTTTTAATCAGAAAAGTGAAGCTGAGAGAGATGAAGAGCATCTGTCTTTTATAAAACACATCAAACACAAGCAGAGCAGCTGGAGTTGAACACCACCTGTTCACACACACATACACACACACACACACACACACGCGCGCGCGCGCACGCACACACACACTTGACTTTTGTTGTTATGTTTGTACCATATCTTTCTGTAATGGGCCTCTCTCTCTCTCTCTCACACACACACACACACACACACACACACACACACGCAGACTTGAAAATAATGTTGTTCTGTGTTTCTCTTAAAATAGTGGTAACATTTTGGTAAAAACTAATTAAAATGTAAATTTCACCGTTTTTTTTTTTCAAGCAAACCTGTGCAATTTTCAGGTTTATTAATTAATTTAAGGAACCATTTCGGCTAAAAGATTGAGAAAACGAGAATTCACATTTAATTTAAGAGAATTGGTTTAATTGGTTTGCGTTTTTATTTGAGTCCGGTTCATTTGAATCTCAACAAGTGAAGTGATCAAATGTCTTTCTGAAGAACAGCAGATGAAGAGTGAAGGTTAAGAGAAAAGTTCTTAATTAAGAGAAAAGAGAATGAGTAGCTCATTGGGAAAAGCCAATGAGAAGCTTGCATATGTTGCTTCTAGTTCTTTACCTCTTTTTGAAACTTTCTTTAAAATAAACGTTTTTACATTAACTGTTAACTGTTAAATATATAAAAATGATATATATAGTTAAATATATGATATATATATAAAACAAATTATAAAACTGGGTTACATTTTCTCAAATTAAAAAGCACAATCCACTAGAAATTGGTAAATTATTAATGTCAGGCTGAATATTTCAAGATTTTTAACATTATTTTAGCAAGTGTTTTACTTATAGCATGTTTAACTCACAGACACAATCCTCTAAACCAGAAGTGTCGCTCATTTGATTTCTGCTGTGAAGTCACCGTTAGAGAAAACGTTTGAATCTGTTCGCTGGTTTATCGCGCGAGTTTGATGGCGCTTCTGTTCCGCGGCTCTTCCTCACAGATGTTTCCTGAGGAGCATCTCGCATCTCCTGCCGGACGCGATGGAAACACGCCGTCTGCTTTCTCGCTCCAGCCTCCCGACATCCAGAAGAACCTCGGGAACGAAGCCGTGGAAGAAAGAGCTCATTGTGTGTGTCAGACGCACCTCAACCTTCTGCCCGCACTGACCTTCAGAAGCTTCCCGGAGCTCAGATGTTGGTCTCCTCCCAACAGCCGCTGGTTTCTCATTGGCCAGCAATCCAGCGAAAAAATTAAAAGTAAATAAATAAATAAATTATTATTAATAATATTAATAATTTAAAATATAATTAATAATAATAATCATCATCATTCTCATCAGTGTGCAAAAATAAGATGATAAAACACAAAATAAGGGAAAAAAATCAAGTGGAAACTTATCCCATTGTGGTTTAAAGGACCTTCTTTAAAAGAAAAATAAATAAAAAAAATGAATCTTACAAATTAAAAAAGTCGGTAGAGTTGTCAATCTTATAAGGAAATGAAATCCTTTTTAAAATAGAATATTTCTATTTATTTATTTATTTATTTTTAAACAGAACAGAGACAAATCAACTATGCAATTAACTTCACTTCATTAAATCCAACAACATCAGTCCAAATCTGCAACTATTGTAATTAATAATAATTACAAAACAAATACAAAATACAAAAAAACAGATCTTTTTAAGTTAGATACATCACCGAGATAATTACGACTTTTCTCTGGTTTAGATTGAAATAAAATTGGAAAGAAAAATGTAGATATATGTAGAGCAATGTGTATATTTGTGTTATAAGTATTTTATTTTCATTTTTTTGTTTCTTGCATTTGTCTTATCTCTTTGTTTTCATACAGTGAGAAATTGTGTTCTTGTGACCTAACGTTTCATGTTTCAGGACATCTTGTGTTACAATATAATGATCACAGCGAATAACCATTAAATGTATTGAAAAATATCACTGTGTCTTTATATTTGTATAATAACATATAATTGATTTTTATCTAAGCAAAAAAGTCTTGTTTTTTCAAATCAGGCACAATAATTTCACCAAGATAATAATTCTTGGTGAATTAACCGTTCCTTAAAAAAAAAAAAACTATCACCATAAATATATAACATTTTCATAATTGTAATTTTTGTCCCGTGAGTCCATCCTGCTCACAATGCGTGTCGCGAAAAGTTTACGCTTTTCTGTCGTGTTTGCTCGAGATTGAACACAAGATCATCACCAAAATGACGCTCTTACATTATAGTCAGGGATTCCCTGATCATCAGACTTTTCCGAAGTCAGATTTTGGCGTTTTTTACTGACTTGGCGTGTTTCCTTCTCAGTCGACTGAAGAGACGCGTACGAGCGCTGGAAAGATCCAGTTTTATTGGTCACGGGATCCAGCTCGCCGTGCAATTCCCGGCAAATGTAGCAGAGTGTCCCGGATCCGAATGCGTGGAGCGGAGCTCGTGAAGAGTGTGGGATTACAGCGCTCCTCAACACCACAAACTATTAATGTCCGTCAAGACATCTGGGTCCGGCTCACACATGCTACGCATTAGCTGCGCGCTCGACCCAGTCCGGCCACCTTGACCGCATCGATAGTTTTATCGTCTTGGGTTCGCGACAATATTTGTCCTCCTCCGTCCAGGCCAGGCAATAGATCTCAATCAAGCCGCCATTATCTTCAATAGGCAATTATCCACATTGTCACTTTTGCGTTTGACCCCTCGGCCCGAGCAGATCACTGGGGCCGGGAGAAACCTGAGCTCCCAGTGCAGGCATTATTCCTGGGTCGAGGGGGGGGGGTGCCCGCGGGGGCCTGGGAAGAAAAAAAAATCCATTACTGAACTAACAACCACACTGTGGCATAGTTAGGTCTCCGGTGGGATGTCGGAACAAGAATGGTGAGTGACGCTTCAACCAACAGTCAAAGCTCCTCACACGTAGGAACACAAATTTGATCCAAACACCACGCCTGAAGGGACACTTTCGCGAGACAGGGCAAAGAATTAATTCACCCCCTGTGTGAAATATGACGAGAAGTGAGTGAGTTAGGCAACGTGGCCACTAGGGGCAGTAGAGACACTGTGCTCTGTCTTTAGTCATTCAGATCGGGACTCAAACTTGCAACACCTTGATGGGAGGTGCAACTGTAGGGGACGACACCCGACATCTTTGTGAAGTGATTTAAATGATCGTAAATCCTACTAAGCGCACCTGGATTTTAGCCCCGCCTACTAAAATGGTGGACAAGGATATTCAGACCGGGACTCAAACTTGCAACACAAGTCGACACACCTTTGCAAATTGATGTAAATTACCGTAAATCCCGCACAACTAAGTGCACCTGAATACTTGCCCCGCCTACTAAAATGGTGTCATTTTTCATTTTACCCAGGCAATTTGCCATGTTGCAAAGCCAAATGCTCAGAAAGAGTAAAGGCGGGATTTAGAACGAGGCGTTTGATTGGTATTGGCCCAACTGATTGACGTGGGAACCAATTACAACACACATATGAAAAATCTGAAAAATAAACCAAAGCATTGTGTCACATGTAGAAATGACGGAAAACATGGTACGCAAATCAGCAAAACGAAATGTGATTGGGCTGAATTTGTGTTGTTGTGGCATTGTAAACTCTAAATTAAGGGTTTAGAAACGCAAAATAACAATATTTCGGTCGTTGGGACGATCAAATTTAATAGCAAATTTATTGTAAAAAACAAAAACTGAAAAAAAAAATCACAGAAGATTCCAAAAGTCAAAGCATATGAGATAAAGTGTCATCTTGATTGGAAAACAAAATAAAATGCAAACTAACGTTATTTCGGTTGCTGCGAAGTTGTACTAAAAACAATCACATTTAATAGCAGTAAAAAAAAAAAAATCTGCTTTCACATTAAATTACATTTTAAAAAAATGTAAAAATGCTGAAACACAAGAGTCGGAATTGGAGCATACTATCGTCAAAATCTGCGGAAAATATTTTGCGGGAGGATTTTTTTGTCCCGAGGCTCCATGTGAGCGAGCAGCAGGGTCCTGGTGCTGCCCGGCCCGGCCCGGCAGAACTTCCTGCCCGATTGCCCCAGCTCCTGACTTCCTGTTGCTTGTACAGACCTTTCCCTGACACTATCTGATCTGGCTGCTGCTTGACTCCTGTCTGATTCACTACATCACTGCTGGACCTAGCGGACCAGAATGGCATAATAAACAAGACATTAATCTGATGGGCAAAATTAACGTAATTTCCAAAAATTTAGCAAGAGTTTCAAAACAAAACTCCTCATATTCCAGGTAGTCCTCATCAGTGATCCCTAAATAACTAGTGATATGTATACATATCGGGAGTAGATTAGCCGATTGTTCTAAGCAAACAAATTCCGAATAAAAAAAAATTTCATTTGCAACATTTCAACCCAGGCGGATAAAACCTCCCGACAGAAGAGTTTCGATCTCCTCTGCTTCCTCCTGGATTCCTCATTATTCTTCTTCATTCACTGTGTTTGCTCCTGTCAACTTTATGAACTCATCCCGATTCTCTAGGTCTGTGGAAGTCTTTTAATCGCTCACCCCGCAAAGGAATCAACAAATTTAAATCGCCTGGCGTTGCACAGAGCGGGAAAAATCCTTCTGTAGCTGTTAGTTGCATCTGGGAACCTGGCAATAAATAACTCCTGTGGAATGGAAGTGTGGCGGCGGGTTTAGCGGGGACGGGGTCTTGTGAAAATTACACACTCTGGCGGAAATTGTAAATAATGGCGCGCTGTGTGTGCCTCGTTTTTGAAGGAAAATAAACCGGCATTTTGCACAAAAACCAAACGGCGAAGCGTGACGGCGTGCGGGCAGCGAGCCAACATGTGGTGGGTTCAGACCGAGTTCGCGCCCCGGCTTGCGGTCATTTCACATACACAATTTTGTTAGCTGAGCAATAGCAACAATGCGCGAATTAAAACGACACGAGAGAGAGGAACTTGCTGGCGTGAGAGTCGATCGTCAAGTCTTTTATTTGACACTTGGATTCATCTTCCAATATCCTTTTGAGCAATGGTGTGGTGTCATTCCATTTGTGGGGGGGGGGGGGTTCTGCTAATCCCTGAACTTCCCTTCACTGTCACCCTGCCGGAGAACGTGTTCTTGGGAAAAGCGTCTTCCCCGTCCAAACCTCATTTCCCTCGTCTCCCACAGATCTGGGAGATCTGGTTCAGAAAGCGCCTGGAGCCGAGCTGGGGCCACTGGGGGACGTGAAGAGGTGGACGGGGAGGACACAGCCAGGGTTGTGTGGGAGAGAGCCAAAGGTCAGTGACCACGGCGAGGCCACACAAAGCACCTAACTCAAGACATTACATGCAAACAGAAAGCAGATCCCAACCTCGGGAAGGATGGAGGTCTGCTGAGGGTCACGGCGCGGGACGAGGGACCTTAGCATTCTTGGTCATGGAGTCGGCGGAAAAAGAAAGTGCAGCCTAGGGCGCTCGCATCTGCTTGGTTGTCGTTTTGCCCGCCAGGCTTGTGAGAAAGAAGACAGTCCTGAACAAGGCTTGGTCGAGCGAGTTGTTAGAATCTGTGTAGCCACTCTTGGTTACGGCTAAACGTTATCCGACTGCGCCATGGTTCTCGAATGACGTACAACTAGCTGCGAGGTTAGTGATCAAATCAGTTACAGAAGAGCCGCATCATTTTGGGTCTTTAAATCATCATCAAAGTTGTCAAAGGGGCTTGACCGCTAAAATGACCGCTAAAATGGCCGCTAAAATGGCCGCTAAAAACACTGGCAGTTTCTACGCTTAGCTTTACTCTACAATGAAAGAAGACTCTACGTCTAATCTTCAGCCTGTGTGCTTCTTTTAACTTTAGTGGCTCAGAGTAGTTTCAACTAGGGCTTATATTCACATAAACCCCATTGTTACGTTTGAGGTTAAGTTCCACCTCATCTAAATCCCAATTTGCATCTTTGTATTTGAGTAAAGCACAGTCATCCATAATTGATGAGGTTTCCCGGGATTGAAACGGGCCACTGGGTGATGTTTCCTGTGATAACCTCCAGCTGAGCGATGGGTCAAAAGTTTACCGCAGAAGCCTGTGGTTATCAGAGTTTTACGGCTTTTCGCCGAAATCGAATTGCGGCTTCGCACACGGGACTAGCGGCGAGGACCTTGCCAACTAAGGTTGCCTGATATGGCATAAGTAATTTCCACTCGGATGAAGCTCAGCCTTCCGTGACGCACGACCTTAAACCTCGCAGTGAATAAGACGGGAGGAAAAAAAACTTGGTGCGGCTCCAGTTCTGACTGGATCCTGTCTGCATTTCCAATAAAGTGGATTTGTCGCTGGGCGGAATGCCTCGGCGGCCGAGTCGGAGCTGCTCTCCGGCTGATAAATGGCCTTTGTGAGGGGAGGCGAACGACAGGAAGAGTAAATTTTAGCCAGGAAGGCAGAAAGAGCTGGGGAGGGAGCGAGAATAGACAGATGAGGGGGAGCGACATTATATAGCTGTGCGATGAAAGAGAAAGATAGCAAAAATGAGACTACGGAGTTAAAATAAGCCCTCCGTGGACGTTAGCAGTGGGCTGCATGGAGAAGACCCGCACCCAAACATGCTCGCTTGGAACCCTGGGATTGGCTCCTACTGGCGGTAGGGATGAGTGTTTACTGGGATGGTTCTGGAGGTCCAGTCCCGACGGTCGCTTCTCTCCATGAGGGGCTTCAGAGATGGGGCTGACATTTCAGATATTCCCAGAGGGCCCATGTACTCACTGTCCACTCGGCAGAATCAATTTCCTGTCATTGTTTGCCTCTGGAATGTCTCTGCAACAGATTGTTGGACAGAAATCAGGCTCGTGATGCTCGGATTGGCGGAAACGGACAGTTCCTGGCAGGAGCTAAAGGCCATTAAATGAGCTGTTTGGATCATGTCCAAGAATCACGACAATTGCATTTCACTTATCGATAGCGTCAACCTCATTCCGGCCCAACCTGGTGATCGCGGGTGACTAAGCCCAATTACGCGATTCACATCCCTGCAATAAATGACCACTGGGGTTTTCAGGTCCAGAGAAATTGCTTGGGAATTTTTCAAGTGTTGGCTTGCTGGAGAGGACAGCCAAGATAGGATCCCAACGGTTGCCAAATGTGATTCCATGATAAACGGGGAGCGTTTGGGGTCCGATGTATTAATTACAGACTTTAGAGCAGCACTTCTCATTTAGCTCCCCGAACCAAACCCTGAGAGTTTCAGGGGTCGACTGTAGTTCTAACGTACTGTAGGTGGCCATTTTAGAGATCGCAATCCCAAAACGGAAGTCAATTTTGCAGACTAGCTCAAGGAACAGTAGAGAAGCCTCGAGTCAATCACAGTTGTGCATCTTTGCTCGAGCTTGACACTGCTGTTTGTGTTATGAGCAGGAGTAGAGGGGGGGGGGGGTCTTGCTAACTGAGTTAACTGATAGCCTCAGGGGAGGGGGGCGTGGGCGGTGGACCCTGACCTCTACCAACGTCCCTCCCGGGACCGGTGTGAGGAGAGACAAACATTCCAGAGCAGCTCGCTGGCCAGCAAAGACCCCGAGAGAGAGAGAGACCCCAGTCACGGACCCTTGCCTTCTACTGTAGCCCCTCGCTTAAGTAGTTACACACAAGCGTGAACAACACAAACACATTCCCTGCTCGGCGCATTTGTAATTAATTGTGGCATAATTCTTCAGCAGGAGGTCTCTCCCGCGCTCCGCAGCCGCGGTGGTCCTCAGGCCCCAACTGCAGGACCTCAGATGTGGCTCCGGAGGGGCTCTCAGCCTCCGACTGTCCCACAGGAGAAATCTCTCATGCATCTTCGGCAGTGGAGAAGAAGTCATTTGTGAAGCTAGGGAGCAGCCATAAATCCCACATGCTCTTTCTGCTTCTCAGCTTCTCGAGCTCCTTCTCCGGTTCAGCCTGACTCTGCTGGAAGGCCCTTTTCTCCACATTCCGAAGGCCATAAATCAGCTCTCTGGGCTACGAGCAGAAATAAAGGACTTTAAAATATCCACAATAATTCCTGGTTTGTGTTTGGCCTGAGATGCTAATTGATTTATCGATGAAGTGTGACGATGTAAGGGACGAGCGGAGGACGGGCTTACTCTGTGTTTACTCGGCTTCCCTGTTCGCACGTTGTGTGTTAAACTTGCTCGTGCTTTTAGGCCACAGGAACCAGGCAAATATAGTCCCAGCGCTCGGAATACCAGATTTCCCTGGATCCCTGATTCTGCTCGGGGTATTTTCAGATACCCGTGCCACTGCTCGGGCTAAATCAAGCCTGTGATTTGCTTTAAAAACAGTACGGGCCAGTTAAGAAGCGAGTCAAATGTTTGGCATTCCAAAAACTTCCTGCAAAACAGAATCAGGGAGAGTCGTTCTGGATAGAAATGCTGACGTAATGTTCGTCATCGTATGTCTTTATACGGTCACAGCGAAGACATGACTCAGTAAGAAAGCAGTGGTTTTGTGTCCTTTCTTGGTCCCGTCAGGCCCAACTGAATCCAGTCTGGGATTTTTCACTCCATTAGTTTAAGATCAGGAAGAATGTCTTTTCACATTAACGGTCAGTCTCATGCAGTCCCACTCCATGTCACAAGGTGGCGCCGAGCAGCTGCTGACACACACTTACCGTGTAAAGGATGTAAAACCGAAACACTGTGACTTTACGTAATGTTTTTGCCATTTTCAACGTACAGTGAAACGTGTCAAGAAGTGTAAGAAAAAAAACAAACTAAAATTTCCCTAAAAATGAGTTTTGTTATTGTAATTTTTTCTTTTTTTAGTAAAAACTATCCAAACATGGAAACAGCACATACAAAAAATAGCTACAAGAATCAGCTAGTACATTTTTATATAGCCTATTTTTAATTTAACAAAAATGATTTATTTAATTTTATTTAGTTTATTGTCTTTACACAAGGACGTTAAGTTCAAGTTCAAGTTTATTTTTATAGCGCTATTCTTAGTTCAAGACCAACACAAAGTCGCTAAACGTTATGTTGTATATATATTAATGTTTCATGTGAATTAATATTTTATGTGAACAAATATTCAAAAATGTATTATTGTGTGTCTGTCTGACCTTAACAAGCAAATAATAATTTTGTTTTACAATGGATTGAGATACTGGATAAATTGTATCTACAGAATTTTTACAAATTACAAATTGTGACAGTGTGTGAAAACCAGACCAAATGAGATAAAGTTTGATTTTAGTCATTCAATTCACTCTGACTTAAGTTGTGGACATGGTTTTACTCAATTATTAGTATTAAGTTAATTTGTATAAATTTTATATTTAAAAATAAACATAATTTAAGTAACTACTATAGTAGAAAACAGTATTCTACCAGTAATAGCACACTAGCCATTTTTACCATTAATTAGCAATTAATTAATTAGTTGATTTTTTTTTTATTCATTTGTTGTCACCTACCGTATCTTTACTCCAGCATCTCGAAAGAAAATAAGTATTTCTTCACTTTTCTAGACAACAATGCGACAACTCCGAGAGCCGTATCACGCATCGCGCGATCAAACACATACGTCTCTTTTTCGCATTCGAGTGACAGCGTGACGGTCCAAACGCCTTCAATATTTGTTCAGACATCCAATCCCCGAAGCGGAGAGATTGTGCTATTTGAATGCCTCGATGGGAAACAGCACCGGCGGGTTATTTTAGCATCCGCGGCCAGAGCTACTTGGTAATGTGTGATATTATCGCGGGCCCCTCAGACGCCATCGGGGACCACCTCGTCCTTTCTTCCCGAGACTGCGCTTTCCCGCCTCCCCCGCGAGCCCCTCATTCCAGAACGACAGCATCTAGAGCCCGGCATGGCACAGACAGGCATATCTGAGCTCCGGCTAGCATTGTTAGCTAAAAATAGCCGCTAGCTCCCCCCACCCGCTCCAGCTCCCGTTAACGGGGCGCTGTTAAAAATCACAAATTTGGCGTATCTGCAGCCTTTTCCGTCCCGAGAGGACGTCATTAGGCCGGGTCTGGGAAACGAGACAGACAGCGGCCAGACAGAAATACACACCATGAGAATGAGAAAGCGAGCACAGGCGCTGCTATTTTCTCTCCCCGCCGCTTTTATTCGAACGGCGCGGTGATGGAGGCGGCGGTCAAGCGAGAATTCGCCTCACACGACGGCTGACAGATGCATCGTCTGTGGATTAGCGAAAATGTTCCTGCCGATTCAGTAAAGCGCGGAGCTGGCTGATCGCAACAAATAGCTAATGCTAATACTGTCGAAAAATGCTATCCATAGGCTTTCAACTTAGATAACTCAACAGAATGTTCTGTCGCATAAATGTGACTCGTTCATATTTCTGATGAAGAGACAAATCTTAGCATAAGAACGTGTTAGCAGGTTAGCATGTTCTCTGCATCTCCATACAGAATGGCTAATGCTAATACTGTGGAAAAATGCTATTCGTAGGCTTTCGACTTAGACAACTCAACAGAGAATGTTCTGTCGCATAAATGTGACTCATACTTATTTCTAATGAAGACACAAATGTTAGCATGAAAATGTGTTAGCATGTTAGCACGTTCTCCGCATCCTCATCCAGATTAGACTAAGCTGGCGACCTAAGCTGATCGAGAACGGAACCGTCTTAATTCACGTTGCAAAAAAAAAATCAGAGCAATCCCTGTGGTGAACAGTCACGATAATGATGTCACAGGAAGTGTCCCCAAATTGGGAAAAGTGTTCAAAAAAAGTATTTTTTCTAAAATATTATATTGTTTCATGAAGTTCAGTGATGACACGGTCCTTCAGGCCCAGAAGCGATTTGATTGGATCTTGGTTCTCGTGACTCAGAAATGTAAAAGAAGTTCAGAAAAGGAAAGAATGAATAGATGGATGAACGGACACATTTATGGAAGGATAACTGGATGAATGGATGGTTGAATGGACTGATGGACAAAAAGATAAACAAATGGACAAATGGATGAAAGGATGGATGGACAGACAGATGTATGGATGGATGGATGGAAGTATAGACAGATGGACAGACAGAGGGATGCAAAGATAGCTGGATGAACGGAAGGACAGATGATGGATAAATGGATGGATGGAAGGCTAAACAGACAGATGGACAGATGTATGGATTGATGAAGGGAAGGGATTAATGGAAGGTCGATGAAAAGATAGATAGATGGACAGACAATTGATAGATGTATGGATGGATAAATAGATGGACGGATGAATAAATCGACGAATGGATGAATGTATGGTCAGATGGACTGATAGACGGATGGACAGGCACACTGGCAACTTTCTGTCAGTTGTGTTAAAACTCATTTGCATTTTATAAAAAGGAAAGAAAGTCCTCGACAATAACGTGATCATGCGAGTCCTTTGATTTCCAAGAGTCTCTGGTTCGAATCTGACTTGCCAATTGATTCAATTATCAGCAAATCTCTTAAGACGATCCCGGTAATCTTTTCAGAGAGGTCTTCTTCTACCGATGCGAGTGGAGAAAATCGAAAGTTTCACTTTAAATAGTGACGAGTAATGCCAGCGACCCTCGGGGTTAATTCGGGGGCTTGGGGGCCACTTTTATCCCCCAGAATCCCCCAGTGCTGCTACTCTCAGGTTACATTAACAAAAACCCAAGGACCACCGTGAGGAAATGAGTTCATATCACAAAATTAAACGAGGATTTGGCTTTAAGCAAGCATCTCTGTAAACACCCAACAGATGAGAAAGAAAACTAGAGTGAAAGATTGAGAGAGAGAGAGAAATAGAGATTAGAGTATGTGAGGAAGAGAGATGGGGTCAGAGTGTGAGAAAGTGAGAGAAAGAGAGAGAAAAAGTTAGAGAGACAGAAACGGAGAAGAGAGAGCAAGTATGATAAAAAATAGTGGGAGAATTTGAAATAAAAAGAGAGAGAGAGAGAGCAAGGAAGAAAGTGAGAGTGTGAGAGAGAGAGCAAGGAAGAGAGTGTGAGGGGGAGAGTGGGAGAGCAAGAAAAAGAGAGAGAAAGAGAGAGAGCAATGTAGAGAATGAGAGAGTGAGAGAGAAAGAGAGAGAGAGAGAGCAAGGAAGAAAGAAAGTGAGAGAAAATGAGAGTGAGAGATAGAGCAAGGAAGAGAGTGTGAGGGGGAGAGTGTGAGAGCCCCGAGAGAGAGAGAGAGAGAGAGAGAGAGAGAGAGAGAGAGAGAGAGAGAGAGAGAGAGAGCAAGGTAGAGAGTGAGATAGGCTAGATACGAAAATGTGGGGACAGCGAGAGAAAGAGTGAGAGGGCGAGTAAGACAGAAAGAGAGCAGGGTAAAGAGTGAGAGAGAGATAGAGAGAGAAAAAAACAGAGAGAGCAAGGAGGAGAGAGAGAGAGAGCGTGCAAAGTAGAGAATGGGTGAGAGGGCGAGAGAGACAGAAAGAGAGCAGGGAAGAGAGTAAGAGGGTGTAAGAGAGAGGGTGAAAGAGAGAAAGAGAGCAAGGTAGAGAGTGAGGGGGAGTGAGAGAGAAATAGAGAGAGAGAGGTAAAGAGAAAAAGAGAGAGAGAGAGCAAGAGAATGAGAGAGAGAGTCAGAGAGAGAGGTAGAGAGCGAGAGAAAGACAGAGGGTGAGAGAGAGGGTGAGAGAGGGAGAGAGAGAGCGATAGAGAGAGAGAGACAATAAAGAGAGTGAGAGAGAGAGAGACAGAGGGCAATAGAGAGAGAGCAATAATGTTAGCAAGATAGAGAGAAAACAAGAAAGAGAGAGTGCGAGAGAGATAGTGAGAGAGAGAGAGAGTGTGCGAGAGAAAGAGTGAAAGAAAGAGAGGGAGATAGAGAGATTGCGAGAGAGAGAGTGCGATAGAGATAGAGAGCATTAGCGAGAGAAAGAGGGCGAGAGAGAGTGTGTGTGTGTGAGAGAGAGAGAGATAGAGAAAATAGAGAGAGAAAGCAATAGTGAGATAGAGAGAGAGAGAGAGAAAGAGAGAGAGAGTGAGAGAAAGAGAGAGAGGGCAATAGAGAGAGAGAGTGCGATAGAGAGAGAGAGCGAGAACAAGAAAGAGAGAGAGAGAGCGTTAGTGAGAGAGAGAGAAAGAGGGGGGGGGTAGAGAGAGATAGAGAAAGAGAGAGCGATAGCGAGAGGCGGGTGTGGTTGGTGTGTGACTGGTACAGTAGCTGTGATGGAGAAGGAGGTTTGGTCGGGACTGATTATTAACTCCAGATGAGTTTAGTGTTTAATTGCGCTTTCACATAAACCCCCGAATGTTTCTGCTAATCTCTGACGGTGTTTACTCTCGCCATCCAGCTCGGCGGATTAAAGGCCCAGCCAAGGCAAATATACATCCCCGTCTCTCTCAGGAACCTGTTTGTTCCCTGATTTTTTCCGTTTTTGTTTTTTTTTTGATCACGTGTTTTTTACATATGTAGGTTAATGAGCCTAATCAGACGTCACAGGGAGTACACGGGTTGGGTTGTTTCAAACTAGTTAGGCATTTAGTAATTAAGTAAGAATATATAGTAATAGATAAAGAGTTAGATATGAGTTAGAAATAAGAGTTAGAAATAAAGAGAGAGCAAGTGTGAAAGGTAGAGTGGGAGAAATAGAGATAAATAGAGATAGAGAGAGAGAGAGAGAGAGAGAGAGAGAGAGAGAGAGAGAGAGAGAGAGAGAGAGAGAGAGAGAGAGAGAAAGTGTGTGTCAAAGAGAGAGAGAAAGTGAGAGAGAGAGAGAGAGATTGAGAAAGCAAGCAAGAAAGGAAGAAAAGGGAGAGCAAGAGAGAGCAAGGTAGAGACTGAGAGAGATATAGAGAGTGAGAAAGAGAGAGAGAGAGAGAGAGAGAGAGAGAAAGTGTGTGTCAAAGAGAGAGAGAAAGAGAGAGAGAGAGTGAGAGGGGGGGTATTCAAAACTAATTAGGTATTTAGTAATTAAGTAAGAATATACAATAATATTAATACATTAAATTTACATTAAAAGGCATTTTTTGCTGTACTGTTCAATATTAGATATGTCGAATTTGTATATTATTATTTAGTTCGTATGTAACTACATTTGGAAAAGAGTGGCTTTTAACAGAACATCTTACAAAAGTGAGTAAATAATAATTAATAAAAACAGAAGGAAGCCATGATTTGAATATCTAAATACGAGAAAAAGTTTATTTCTGATTCCATCACATTAGGATCAACTCACCCTTTAAAATGGTTTTTAAACCAGTTTTAAAGTTTGATCAAAAACTTCACTGAAAAATATAAAATTTTAAAAATAAAAATACATTTTTATAGGATCTGATGAGTCTGGATGTGGTTCTGAAACGTTTATGTTAATGTACGGCGATCTTGAGGGCCCAAACGGCGAAAAGGGACCAAACAAACAAATAAATAAATAAATATTTAATCAATCAAACTAAAAAAAAACTAGGTATGTGCAGAGTAAAATGGACTAAACAAACAAACAAACAAACATATAAATAAATACAAAAAGATAAACATATAATTAAAGGCATACTTAACCAAATAGATTAAAAGAAAAAAATATTTCATTAATAAATTGATTCTTTTTTTATTATTTAATTATTATATTAATAAAAAATGATACATACTTATATAACAAATGGCAGTGGAGATTATTAATTACGATAATTACAGTGTATCTAAATGCAAACAAATGCGCAATTAAGATATATTTTATACCAAATGATAATTCAATAACTCAATATTTGTTATTCCAATAAAAAAAAAACATTCATAATGACTCAAACAATTGAAACACTTGAGAAATATGAGTCAAAACTATGATTGTAAAGCATGAGATGTTAAAAATGTTGCACTTTAGGTAGGTAGGTAGGTATATACTTTATTAATCCCTGAAGGAAATTCACGAATTAACGATTTAATTTTACTTTATTAACCTTATTACATGATTTTACTTTATTATCGACCTCCAAAGCGCATTAATAAAACGCAGGACCCCGTAATTGCCTCTCCGCTTGCTCAGCCGCGCTTGAAAACCGAAGCCGCCGAAATGGCGTGTTTTTTACGACGCGCAGTTTGTAAACACGGATCAAGGGTCGTGACCTTTCACCATCCGCCACACACACTGGCGGACACCCGAGCCAGCGCGGCACGGGCCCCGAGACGGCGGAGTGCAGGCAAACACGCGCACCCGCGGGACGTTTGGAGACTGGCGGCACCAGTGGAGAGAACTCATCAGGGCCGGTGAGGGGCCCCTGGTCCCGCTGAGAAGGAGGCGGAGCCCGGGACCCCCGGTGTGAACGGACCCTAATGGCCCCAGCAGCTGAGGGGTCTGGAATGGTCATCGGGAGAGGAATCGTAACTGTTGGTGTCAGGTGACCCCGGGACGATCAGGGGTCAGTGGGGCCCCGCGCGGGACCCCCGAGCTTCCCCCGCCCACCCCTTAAAGCTGCCCACTCTCACCGACAAGGTGAAAAAGCAATTACGCGGCTAAAAGTATCGTCTGTTCTGACGGTTCAGAAACAGGCAGCGAGGAAGATGACAACTGGAGCCATTAGCGACGTAAAAATCGCAAAGTTTCTCGCCGGAGAGCCATTTTTTAGACGAGCGAGGAAATCTTTAGCTGAGACGTAGTTTTGTGAACGCTTCCATCCTTAACTGTGGTCACATCGGTAACTGTGTGCGGTAACTTTCATCGGTAACTGTGTGCGGTAACTTTCATCGGTAACTGTGGTCACATCGGTAACTTTCATCGGTAATCGTGGACAGCGCCACTTTCAGACTAGCGAAGTTCAGTAAAGCATTAGCGGAGAAGCTAACCTATTGTTTTTCATGAACACTTTTAGCGTTAACGATTAAGTTTAATACTTGTGGTTGCGGATTTACAAATCAGATTTTTTCGCTCTGTTCCAATGTCTGCTTTCCTTTATAATATTTGTAATTGTTAATATCCTGTAATAATAACAATAATAATAATAATAATAATAATAATAAAACGAATAAACAATAAAAACAATAATAATATTATTCGATGTATTCAAATACTCAATATTATTAAAATGCTAATGATAATGATAATGCTTTAGATTTTTATTTGATCTCCGATGGCGCTCAAGAAATCTATTTGGTGGAATTTTCACAAACCTAGCGTGCTAATTGTTTGCTGCTAAATGCATCACAGCTTATTAACATAAACCATATTCAACTCTATTTGCGGCGTTTAATTTTTTATGTTTAATGTTTAATGAACATGTATATCACTTTTTTTTTTTTAATTTAATTTATGAATCAGAGCTACTTTGACGTCTGAGAAACAGTCTGAAAATAAGACCTAGTCACGATCAGTATAATTAGAGTGAACTGTACAAGAACATCACTTCCTTCATCTTCCTCTTAATCCAGTTGTAGTGAAGCGTGTGTGTGTGTGTGTGTGTGTGTGTGTGTGTGTGTCAGTCCTAATTGTACCATCCACAGGTCCCCACAACGTTAAAGCCTGTTTATGGGACACGGTTGGATTTTATATCAGAAGACACAATTGAATTTTGGTTAAGTTGAGACGTAGAGTAAGAGCAAAGGAGGCGGGGGAGGGATGGGACCCCACTATGAAAGTGTGTGTGTGTGTGTGTGTGTGTGAGAGAGAGAGTGTGTGGATGGTGACAGATGAATGGGGAGAATTATCTACTCACTGGGGCAGATAATTGCTCCATTTGGCCTCATAGCTGGTGAATGAGTTCTAATTAGCACCCCCCCCCCGCTCTTAGAAAAACACTCCCGCACATGTTTGACCAACTGGGCTGGTCTGGTGAGCAGCTCCAACGCCGTGAAGGAGTCAATCAGCGGCGGTTCCTGCGGCCGTCCTTGAACACATCACGTGAGCTCCAGGTGACGAGAAGATTGTGGAAGCTGAGGAGGAACCGTGGGGGTCCAGAAACTTCTCAGTCCTGTCCGAGCCCGAGGCTAATGCTAATGCTAGAAAACGAATCAGCTCTTTTTAAGCAAAAACGAAATTCGATTTTGTGACTCACGCCAACAATCAGCGCGTCAGTATCAAGTACAATTAACGGAATTAATTTGCGGCGACAGCAGTTTTGTTATATGTAAATTTCGTCATACGGACCACGTTTTGCTATGTAAAAGCTCCGATCCCTTCCGAGGATCTGCAAGTTCAGACACACTTTTTATATTGTTGCTAAAATATTGGTAATATGCAGAGATGTAAAGAGTACTAGACAACCATACTTAAGTAAAAGTATGGATACGTTAGTATAGAGCACAGTATAAGACAATCAATAAGTTGCTCCAATACAAGTAAAATGTCACCACTATAAAAAAAGACTCGAGTCAAAGTAGCAAAGTATCAAATTTTAAAAGAACTTAAGTATTTTACTCATGCTCAATTTAGGCAAAAAAAAACAAGAGAAGAAAAAGAACAAAGAAATCTGGAAGTATCTCTATTCATGAGGTTTTATTTTCTAATACAGAAACAAAATGTAAGACCTCCATGTGTCAAAAATGGTAAAACAAAAATTCAGTCAATCAAACTGGCAAAAAAAATTTAATACATTTAATAAAATTTAATAAAATAAATTAAATTCTGAGCTGACTTTGATGTGATTCTCAGTGTTCTCTCAGTCATTGCCTACACTAGACATTACATTTATTTACGTTGCACCAAAACAATTAAGCTAAAATATAAAATATTAACTTTACATTAATTATTACACACAAAATGTAATGAATAAAATATTATTAAAAAAGCAGTAAAAATTGATTAATCAACAATCAAGATGTAAGAGTAACGGTGAGTGTAATTCAAATCTAGTGAAGTGAAAAGTACTGCTACTCAATCACAAATGCAGTGGAGTAGAGAGTAAAAGTTGCTTTTATTTTTATACTCAGTACAAGTACGAAGAAGCCAAAAACTTAAGTTAAGTAACAAAGTACATTTACTCAAGTACTTTACACCTCTGGTAATATGTAATTTAGCATGCTACATAACAGGTATTTCTACATATAATATGAGTTCTGTGTGACTAAAGTATTAGTAGATATATATAGTAGATATATAGTAGATTTTTATCAAAAAAAAAAAAAAAGGCGCATTTCCGCTTGCGGTGTTTCCTATCTGCAACCGCGGAACAAAAAAACACTTGCGGTAAAAACAAATATGAATTTGCTTGATCTTATTGTCTTTCTGTATAGGGAATATAATCGCTAATAGTGACAATATTTCATTGACAAAAAACATTTTATATGTTTTATATTTAAATATATATATAATTATAAATATTTAATTGTTTTTTTTTATGTTATATGGAATTTCCGTTAAGAGAGTCATTCGTTAGGAGAGGTAACGCTGTATGTGCAATCATGAAGGTGTCTGACGCTGGTGACCTTGTGGGGACGCCGCAATGAAAACGAAAATTCCGAAGAAACGAGGACGAATTTTTATTTCGAAAAATATTTTCGGTCAAGTAAATCTGATGCCCAGACTAGGAAGTGACGGAGCTGTGGATCTGAAGGGTGAAGATGAGTGGGTGTGGCCATGGCTTTGAGATGTTCCGCACGCCGTCTGCCGCGATACGTCACCCGCCGCCTTTTATTGGGCGGGAAGCCGTTTACGTCCGCGGGTCGTTAGCTTAGCATCAACGACAGGCCGTTCCTCTCTTCCTGCTCAGGTGGAGCTGCCTTCACGCCCTCCTCGCCCCCACCGAGCAAATGGCCAGCATTTGGACACACACCTCCGCTCTGAGGTGGTCCTAGCGCCCCGCGTTAGCATTTGATGGCGTGGTGACGGAGGTGGAGACCTGCATTTGCATTCCCAGTCCTGCTGGGATCAAGGGTGGAGGAGGGGGCGAGAGGGGTGACCCACCTGATGCCATCTGTTTGCTCGGCCGCTATCTGACGCCACCGAGGGAACGCTACGTGCTAATGCGCTTTCGCTAATGTGCTAATGCGTTTGGAAGGCGTCGAAGTTATTGTTTGGTTGTTTTTTTTTTATTAAAGAAACGACAAGCAATGTGTGTGTTTCAGTTTGGCCACACACACACACACACACACACTCACACCCAACTTAGGAACGGTTTAAATAAACACACAATTTTAAATACAGTTTGATGTCATGCCGAGTAAAACTGCAAAAATGGCGAGTAAGCAAAATCACATTTATAAAAATTCAATTTCAAATAATATTTGTCACATACAAATTATACGTGGTACAACATGTGGTGAAATGTGTTTACACATAACGAAACAATTCTTAACGTGTTTAGTTTTAAAAAAGTATTAGCGTTTTTTTTTTCGCTTTTAAATTATGGACTTACCATCTTCAACATATTCTGATCTTTGCTGCAAAGTGATGATAAACCAAATGTGTGAATAATTGGTGTAAAGTACTTGAGTAAACTTTAGGAATTCTCGTACATTTTATAAAATGTACAATATGTATACATCTGCAAAATACAATCGATTAAAAAATAAAAAGTACGACGAACGCGTAAAGAAACTGAAAAAAATTCTTTTATAAAAGATTTGTACTTGTCTTAGTACTTGTACTTTAATGATTGCGTGAATTCATGGGGACTGCGTGGATTTTAAAGTTGCTTATACTTCTGATATTCAGTACAAGTACAAAGTAGTCAAAAATACTAATAAGTATATTTACAACATTTACAAAAAATCCTAAAGTTACTCAAGTACTTTACTCTGTACATACTATATTCATTGCATTCGGAAAAAACTTCATCTGCTGAAGTCACGTGATGTGTGTGCTAAAAGAAAAAGTTCAAACGTAATAAATATGCATATGTGTATAATCACTATAAATCTGTTGTTTTAGAGAGTAAAGGCCAGTATTTCACTGTCACACAGACAATAATGATGTCAAGGTGGTGACAGTTTTACAGGCGACCTTCTTGAAATAGAAGTTTCCGCTGGGAATCTCTGGCATGTGGGGAAGGTCTTGGTCCAGCAGGGGGTCTGATAGCAGGGGAAAGGGTGTCCGAAGGTAAATAACGACTTGCTTTGGCAAAAAAGGCCACGTCGAAAATTACAGCGGGATTAGGCCGGGTTCAGGAAGTCTCAGTCCTCGCGGAACATCGAAGCTGTAAGCTACGGACCTCCGTGAAATATTCCCGAAAAAAGTCCTGCCTCGAGCTCTCCCGAAAGCCGAGACTTTATGAGAGGGGAAAATAATTGGCGATTCAGGCTAATCGACTTGATCTCCCGAGCAGGAGCCGGGAATCGATTCGCTGGTGTAGCGGGATCTGCTTGTTTGGAGTGATTTTTAATATCCCAAGGTAAACAGCCAGCAAAGCTCCGGAGAGTCCAGTCGGCCCGTGATTCCAGAGAACCGCCGCCTGTTTGTGGAGCTGGGGATTTTCCCACAGGTGCGAGATATTCCTCCGGTAAGCGCTCCTAAGTCCGCCGCGAAAGCGGAGCGAGATAAAAGAAGTCGCGCATTCCTCGCGAAACTTTCCGCGAGAAAGGTGGTGCTCCCTAAACACCCTCAAAAAGTTCGGCATAAAGTCCCGCGGGGATGTACTTAATGTACATCATTACGCTTGTCGTTAGCGGTGTTTGACAAGCGCGGATTTATCACCAGCCCCGGGCGGATAGCGAGCAGAGCGTCGTTCACCTTCCTAGCTCCTACTGGGCCGCCAAGGAGCTTCTATCCCAAAGATCGGAAGTTGTACGATGTGTTCCTGCGACATTTGATCTTCTAGAAGAGTTCACAAAGTGGCTTTGAACTTCACTCGTCACTTTACGCCCTTCATTAGCGTAGTCGTTCATAGCCGTAGCTTCAACGTACATTTGTTTGGTTTAGATTATTCGTTTTGATCTGGGACACTTGAGTTGTCGAAGCTACAAGTCTTAGCTAAAACTCACTCTCTACCACTAGGCCACAACGGCCTCAACTGGACAGTGAAGAATCGCATTTCGAGACTCTTGGAGCTCAGTTTGGAACCACTGAAGTTTGTGCCAATCGGTGGTGGTGGGGTGCTCATTGGTGGGCCGGGGCGAAGCTGTCAGGGTCGGGTGAGAAATGCACTCCCACCCTGGTACCTGCCTGTCGATGAGGCTGATAAAAAGCCGGGATTGTCTGGAGATAATCAGGACCAGATGGGCCCCGGACCCCACACCTCGCTCTGGGCTGCGAGTCTGCGAGCGCAGCATCGTGAGAGCGGCTCGGCCCCGCAGCTGGACGACCTCTGACCCGAGGAGAAACACGGGGAGTCCTGCCGCTGACAGGGTGAGGACGAGATCCGCTCCTCTTCCATCCCCTGGTAGAAGCCAGAGGCGTTTGATGGGACGTTCCAAGGGACGGGGTTTGAACATGATGGCGTCAGACTCGTTTTTTTGGCCTGGTTGATCGACACTACTGTACAAACATGACTCCAGCGCTCCCCACGTCTATTATTGACGATTAGGGGGATGAAGCGAAATGTGAAAATGGTCACTGTTTTTCCTTCAAAACTCCATTTCCCATGATTCCTTGTGTCTTCTGATACAGATACGCAAACAGATCTTGTGGGGGATCAAGGACACCTGGGTGGACCACAACTGGCCATATTTGTTATACAAAAGTCAATTTTCAAGTTGATAGGACTCTTTCGAAAATTTTAAAGTCGACCGAACAAATAAATTCTACCTTTTGAGGTCTAATAGTTTTTGAATCTACTCAGCAATCGAAGCTTACCGGACTTTTGCATTCGGCGGGCTTGAATTACCGGAAGTCGGGGTAAAACTGAGATCCAAACGATCCATCGTATAATTGTGAGGTAATTTCTGTAATAACCCCTGGAACAGCGTGTCAGGTTTAAAGGTTCAAAATGGCCGCGTCTCCTGCCGTCACGTCCTTAAGAAAATATGTGTGAAGAATGCGACTGGCAAGCGGCCAAGCGCAGATAGATGCTGAGCGGGGAGAGAAAGAAAGGCAGAATTGTTTTAATGCGTCTTGATGGATTTGTGGCTGTGTGAGCCGACGCGCCGTGCCAATTTTTAAATGGCAGCAAATGTGGAATGGAGCAAAACCTGATGCCGTATCTGTTCGCCGCGTCTTCTAATGAGCTGCAACCGCACAAATCGCTTGTTGTCGGGGGTGTTGTCTGTCTTTGAGGGGTGAAGAAGGTTTTATGGTGTGTGAGTGTGTGTGTGTGTGTGTGTGTGTGTGACCACCTGTCGCTCAAGGGCTCCTGATCGACGTTATTAAGACACTAAATAAAGAGCGTTGTGTTCCACACGCCGCGGGCTTTTCCACTGTAACGCTGTCGGGATCGAGCGACTCGCCTAAAACCGTCAGTTTAGCCTCCGACGCCTCCGCGCATCACAAGCCGTCTTTGCGCTTTGATGTGCTAGAAAAAGAGCGAATCAAAAACTCGCCAACTCTTTTATTCCGGCCTAATAGATGAGCTGGAAAGTCGTCAACTGGACGAGTTGAAAAGTACAGATTGTAAAGCGATCCGGCCTGAAATATGAATGACTCCGCACAAGCGCGCCAGCTGAACTCTCGATGTTCCTTCGGAGACTTTTGTTTTGCCAACCCGCTAGTCGCTGGTTCCGCCGGCTCCAAGAGCGTGGCGCGGGCCAGACGTTCTTCTCGCAGGGTTCCGTAAGAATGGCGTTCAGCGGGACGCAACCAGACGCTTTGCATATGAAACCGCTGAAACGAAAGATCAAAGGACGGAGGAAAGCGCTGAAGCTTCTTTTAATCTTGACATGAAAAGTGTGTCGGGCCAGAAAAACAGCCAGGTGAGGAGAGAAGAGTGGGACTGTTGCCTCCATCAGGCTTCGACCTCTTCGCCACACGGCGTCTCCAGCCACCAGGAGGCGGAGCATGGGAGTGGGTGTGGCCTCAGATGCGCGAGAGGCCAACGTCAAGTGGTTTTTTACATCCGAGAGCCATCGATTGCGGAAGGACGAGTTTTACTTTGGCCCCTTCTTCTGCTGTTGTTGATTGAGTCAAGCTGCAGTCGAAAATCAACAAGCCAATCACAACAGCTCGGCGATTTAAGCCGGGCTGTGATTGGCTGCCACGGTTGAGAGGTCTCCAGTTGATGTTCACACCAGGTTCTTCATCAATCTGGTGTAAATTCATGCGCGTTTAAACAGTGTGGGAGGATGATTTACGGCTTACACAATATTTTGCCTGTAAATGAGCATTTCACTGCAGGCGTTATCTTCCACGTGAAGGCTGTTGATGGACGCTAGTAGAGTGGAAGAGGAAACCAAGTTCCAGGAAGGTCGGGAGTGATGCCCCAACCTGCCAATTGGTTTTGCGAAGCGTCCCGTTTGCTCCCGCTTGATTGGCTGGTATTTCGGAGCCACCCAACCACAGCTCCAGCTCGACCTGAACTTCAGCCATCACTTAGTCCACGACTGCTCGATGTGAATTAATCACCACTTAAGGAGGCCATTATCTTATCCAGAGGAATGATTCATTAGAGTCCTGGACTCTCTCAAACCTCTCGGCGGTCCAGGCCGAGCCGACCCAGCGTCTCTGAAGTCGAGCTCCTCCATCGCTGGACAGACACGATCTGCTTCGGCATTCTGTCATCGCCGCGTTCTCCTCGCAGCCTCTTTCATCAGTCAGGGCCTCATAAACGTTCATTTTTCTCGCCGGAGTCTTTGCCAAATGTCTCGGAGATCCATGGGAAGAGTGGAGGTGTCAGAAGATGAGCACTGATGCATCTCAGGCCGATTAACCCCGACCTGGCCGCTTCAGGTGGAAGAGAGAGTGATGTCCAGCGCTCAGGCTTGACGGGCTCATCAATCCCAAACGTCTCCAGCGGTGGAAACGAATGAGATGTTAGAATTGCGCCGTCCGCCAGATTCCAATCCGTCAGATGCCTGGAAAAGTGCCAGCGTTTGTTTGGAGAGGCGCTGGGACGGTGGGTGCCAGAAGGTCCACGACCCTGAAATTCTAACAATTTCACTTGTGTCTTCAGGCTCCAGATACTGTCGAGGGTCACTGGACTCCATCCAATCCAAGCAAAGAGCCAAAAAGAGAGTCTATTTTCTGGCCAGCTGGGAATCCGAGCCGTGTTCAGAAGTTCATCTGGACTGGAGGTTCTTCATCCCGGATTATGAATAATTATTAATCCAGCGTCAACAGGCGATCTGCTAATCTACTCAAGTCGTTTCGAACTCGGACTTCAGCGCCGACTCAATAAACTTGCGAGGTCATTGACGAAAATCGATTTGTGAGATGACGACCTGCCAATCAGCATCAGTGGGCGGGTCGGCTGGCGAACGGAAGGGCAGTGATGTCATCTGTACGTTTAAGGGCGATTATAATATGTAATGAGTTGGTCCTGAAGGGGGCGTGGTCATGATCGCTTTGACACAAGTCTGTTATAATAGAGTCGACGTCGTTTAATTTTACAGTAATTATTGGTCTTTATTTTTTTCTATTGAAAGAACCAAACACAAAGTTGAAACCTTTAGGAACCAAGGCGTGTTTCCAGCAACGTTTAGATTTTAGGTTCTTTTACATTTATAACGTGTATAAAATGTTCATCAAGACAGACGATGAAAATCACATGTGTGAGTTTCACAACTCTCTACAATTCTCAGGCTGGTGTAAAGTTGCGGAATGCTGAACTTTGACTACATTGTTGAATTGTTTACGTGTGTGTGTGTGTGCGTGTGTGTGTGTGTGTGTGCTCTCAGGTGTGGGATCTCCGTCACGCTTCGGCTCCGACAGGTGTGAAGAGAGGAAGAGCTGCCACAAGCTTGGCTGAGGTCCACGGCCTCCTGACAGAACACAATGACACACACACACACACACACTCACACACACACACATCTAGCCTTTGTTCCGCACGGACACAAGAATGAGCAGAAAACTGCCCCGTGTCTCGCCTTACATCACCTCTACAGAGAGAGAGAGGGGGCGGGGCGGGGGAGAGGAGGAGAGAAAGTGGGATAGAGGGATGGAGAGAGAGAATAAGAGAGAGGGGCGCTAGAGCAAGAGGAAGAAAGTCAGAGAGAATGTGAGAGAGAGCGAGAGACAGAGCGACAGAGAGAGAGGGGGGGGTGACTAGAAGAGAGCAAATAAAATAATTTTGAAAGAAGAGAAAGACAAAGATAATTTGAGCAAGAGAAAGAAATTCAGAGAGTGTGAGAGAGAGCGAGGGAGAGAGAGAGAGACAGAGCGAGAGAAAGAGAGCGAAAGAGAGAAAGAGAGAGAGAAAGAGAGAGAGAGAGAGAGAGAGAGAGAGAGGGAGAGAAAGGGAGAGAGAGGGGATGGCTAGAAGAGAGCAAAGGAAATACTTTTGAAAGAAGAGAAAGACGAAGATAATTTGCCCAAGAGAAAGAAATTCAGAGAGAGTGTGAAAGAGGGAGAGACAGAGCGAGAGAGCGAGGGGGGTGGGGTGAATTGAAGAGAGCAAAGGAAATACTTTTGAAAGAAGAGAAAGACAAATATAAAGAGAAAGAAATTCAGAGAGAGTGTGAGAAGGAGCGAGAGAGAGCGAGGGAGAGAGAGAGAGAGAGAAGGAGAGAGAGAGAGAGAGAGAGTGTGAGAGAGAGAGCGAGAGAGAAGGAGAGAGAGAGAGAGAGAGAGAAAGAGAGAGAGAGTGAGAGAGAGAGAGGAGAAAGGGGGTAACAAGAAGAGAGCAGAGGATATCATTTTGAAGGAATATTAAGGGTAAAAGACAAATGAGAAAAAAAAAGCAAACCAGGAAAAAGAGAGAGAGAGTCAGAACTGAAAAGTGACAGATTCAGCATTAGAATTGTTTTGTTTTATAATTTTCTGAGTGTCATATCGATTGCATTATTAATTATTCATTACCCCAAATGTATAATTTAATCAGTTCAACAATGCAACTAGATTAAAATGTGGATCCTTGTTATCAATATTCCATTAAAACGTGAAATTGCCCCCTTACAACTAAGTCATTGTTTTAAAAGTTGATCAAAGATGATAAGATCAAAAGATAATTAAATAGAGCAAAAATAAATACATATAAATAACGCCGTTTTATTAGACATTAGACAAAAATGAGGTTTGCTCTGCTTACAAGCACGTTTGAAATACTTTTAAAACAATTGACTATTTTGTAGTGAGGGCTAATAATTTTATCCTCAACTGTATGGGGTTTTTTTTTTTTTTATTTATTTTTAAAATAGATACGAATCAATGTTGTAACTGTAACTGCACATCTAGTCTAACTGGTGCATTTATTCTTCAGCCAATCAAATCATTTTATAATTTGCGAGTGCGATTAACTGGCTAGAAATAAATATTTGGTCAGCATTGGACCTGGTGGATGAAACTCTGAGACATGGATTTGTCTGTCATCCAAAACAATTCTTTACTGTTGTTAATAAATTAAAAAAAAAATTGAATGAATTAATGGGATACCTTCAGGTATAAAAATGTTAATGAAGAGCTCCCTGTCTTACCATAAAATAAACGCAGTCCTTCCCAAATTATATATTGGTGACTTTGAAATTGAAAATAAATTTCGCACAAACAAATATATAAGTCATATCATATCATCCAGACATTTTACCCCTACCGAATACTAAGAAATACATTAGATCATACATTGACCTCAGAACCGACTATCTAAAATTTCCCATTCTCCCCAAAATAAAAGAATTGCAATTTAAAACATTAAATGAAATTTACCCTTTTAATAAATTCTTACATTCAAGATTTAAGTTTAAAGAGGAGCCGTGTTATTTATGCAAGCCACAATTCAAATGAAGAGACAGAACATATATTTTTTACATGTAGACTAGCCCAGTTTACAGAACTGGATGACAGAAAAAGGTGTTTCTGTCGTGCAATTTGATCAATACTATTATTCTGTTAGCAAAATATTTCATACACAAATGTAGGTATTTAAAATGCCCTCCTTTGCTTACTGTATTCAAAAATGACCTGAAATGTTTTTCAGATGCTCGTAGTAAAATGAATAATCCAAAGGCAGTAAAATTGTTTTACCTGTTCATGTTATATAATTTGATATGAATCCCTTAGTTTTTTTTTTTTTAATATTCCCCCTCTATCTTTCTCTTTATTTTCTACAATTTCTTCTATTTTTATTTTATCTGCAATAATTCTTTAAATGACTTAGATTCTGTGTTAAGCCTACCATACAAAACTGTATTTGTATAATTATTGTTGCTAATTAGTTGTATTCAGCTTTTGTATTCAATTAAAAAATAAACTGTGCAAGTGTGATTATGCTAATTAGCTTAGCCGCTGTAATTATTTTGCGTACAATCTGTAATGGTCACATCCAAACGTGAAGTTGCGGAGGGAAAGTGGCGCAGTCAGATGTGTGTAATCCGCACGTGCTGCTTTGCTTGTTTGCACAGCGTTTCTCTCTTTCACCCGCTATTGGATGATTGCTTCAGATTTCCTGTCGGGTAATGGAAGCCGCGCAGGAATGTGTTAGCCGTGTTAGCCGCTAGCCGCTAGCCTTTAAAAGAGATCCTCTTGTTTTAGGTGCAGGTGGGCGAGCGAGGGACAGGCCTGTTAGCGGTTCAATCGCGCGAAGACATGAAAATACAGAGGGAGTGATGGACAGAGCACGAGAAGAGAAAGTGTAGTGAAGGAAGGTGTGGTGAAGACAAGCAAAAAGGAGACAGAGAGGATGAAAAAGAAGAGAGAGAGAGAGAGAGAGAGAGAGAGAGAGAGAGAGAGAGAGAGAGAGAGAGAGAGACTGAAATGGGAGAGAAAGAGGACAGAGAGCGTGAGAAACAGTGAGTGACAGATAGAGAAAGAGAAAGAAAGAGCGACTGATTGACTGACTTAGTGAGAGAGATAGAACGTGTGACAAATAGAGAGAGAGAGAAAGTGAGAAAGAGGGAGAGTAAGTGTAAGAAATAGAGAGACAGTGTGAGTGAGAGATGGAAAGAGAAAAAAAAGTGTGAAATTGAGAGAGAGAGAGAGAGAGAGAGAGAGAGAGAGAGAGAGAGAGAGAGAGAGAGAGAGAGAGAGTGAATGATAAAGAGTGAGTGTGAGAAAAGAGAGAGGGAGTGAGAGGGTGTGAGTGTTTGAGTAAAAGAGAAACAGAAAGAAAGATAGAGAAAGAGAGAGACAGATAGAGAGAGAGTGAGAAATAGAGGGGGCAACAGAGAGATAAAGAGAGAAAGATAAAAAGTGTGAGGAAAGAGTGAGTGATTGAGTGAGTGAAAGAGAAAAAGTGAGTGTGACAAAAATAGAGATAGATAGATAGAGAAAAAAAGACGAATGAGTGTGAGAAACAGAGATCGAGAGAAAAAGTGAGTGTGAGAAAGAGGGAGAAGAAGTGAGTGTGAGAAATTGAGAGATGGAGAGAGATAGAGAGGAAGAGAGAGAGAGAGAAAGAGAGAGAGAGAGAGAGAGAGAGAGAGAGAGAGAGAGAGAGAGAGAGAGAGAGAGAGAGAGAGAGAGAGATAGCGGGAGCATTAATCCTGAGTGTAGATGGCAGCTGAGATTTTCAGTGTTTCCCTCTCAGCCATTGTTCTGTCAGTGGGCGGGGCTTAGTGATGACAGACATTTCTTACTCTCTTTCCTGCACTTTACCTTCCTTATCTCACACTCCCAGAGAGAGCGAGAAGGGGGAGGGGTATATGTGTGTGAGACAACGTATAAAGTAGCGTGAGGTGGAGAGAGAGAGAGAGAGAGAGAGAGAGAGAGAGAGAGAGAGAGAGAGAGAGAGAGAGAGAGAGAGAGACAGAGCATATGAGTGAGCGAGTAAGTAAAATGAAAAGAGCAAAAAGAAACATGAACAGTTATGAGAGAAAGAAATGGAAGGAAAGATTGATAGAGAAAGAGAGAGAAATAGATAGATAGATAGATAGATAGATAGATAGATAGATAGATAGATAGATAGATAGATAGATAGATAGATAGATAGATAGATAGATAGATAGATAGATAAAGACAGACAGACAGTGGAAGAGTGTGAAATAGTGAGAGAGAGAGAGAGAGGGGGGGGGCGAGCGAGACTGTGTTTGGGCATGACAGAACAGCAGATCTTTGGCGCTGATAAGATAAGTGTGTTCTAGCTGAGAAGGAAACGCCTGACGAGATGTTCACCTCCTTTTTCAGCCGAGGGAAAGACTGACGTCACAAAAAAACACAGATTCCTGGTCAAGCGGCTGTCAATCACATTCTCACCAGCCAATCGGAGTAAGGGCCGCCCCTAAGTGAAAGTTGGTGCCAGAAGTCCAAATGAAAGAAAAAAATAAATAAATAGATGAAAAAATCTGAAGCGGAAAAAAAGTTTCAAACCAAAGCGTGAAGATTTTTGTTTGTTTTTTAGAAATGTACTTTTTATATGTTTGGCATTGTATTCCATAGACTGACAGTGTAAAGATAAATGTTAAAAATATACTAGTACAATAATTTTTTGTACATTTTGTGTTATTGGCTTCATTTTTTAAAATGTGTTACATGAAAAAATAAAATAAACCTTCATAACAGGTTACCCGGATTTACATTAAATATGTAATGTCATTTACAGACTATCATTTAATTTTTATTGATCAAATTGACAAACTCTCTCACCAAAGTGTCATAGTAAAACTTTATTTCAAGTTATGATCACATTCGTTTTTGTTGTACGAAGTCACTAGGGCTTATATTGAAATGTAAAAAAAAAAAATTTGCAACAAAATATTTAGAAACAACGAAAACAAAATTTTGGCAAATTCTTTGTCCAATTTTTTTTTCCTCACGAGAAAATGATTTTGCGTGATTAACTGCGCATCTGCGTCGGCATTTAAAAATGGCGCTAATCTTGATGTGTCAAATACTGTAACATTTAAAAATTTACGTTTTTTGTGCCTTTCAAAATTTTGTTTGTACGATTGCGTTTTAGTCGTTTCAATTGTCATTTTTCTTTCAGAAATCGAGGCTGGCGGACCCGAGACGGTCAGTAAGGCGGTAAAACGTAAATCTGTGTTTCACCGTCTTTCTTTTCTTCAGGCGATGGGGGGAAGAACAGGAAAGCGCCGGGCGATCCCACAATGTGTGGAACCCTCAGATCTTCCTCTCTTCCTCCTCTCTTCCTCTCTTTCCTCTCAGCACTTCCCCGCCGGGCTTGTTTGTGAGGAGCGCTGGCCTCTGATTGGTCCAGAGGCGGCTCGTCCCTGTGTGGAGCGTCTGTGTGGCTTTCGTAACCCTCGGCGACTGAATCGAATGCTGATTAAACTCACACTGTGTTACTGTAAATCAGCTGCTGTTACTGTAAATAACAGACTCGCTTATCGGCTTTAAAATCCTGTCTCATAACATCTCGTTTCCGATATTTGCCAGTTGAAGCCTGTAAATTTACTTTACTTTACAGTCAATTAACAGTTTAACTTACTTAACTTACATAACTTACATGTTATTTTTTTATAGCGACATACAGTTTTTTACTAATTTGTAATTTTTCTTATTTTAGTGGGAATCGATCCCTGGATTTTCAAACACCAGTGCTCAATTTTTCAATGTCTTGAATTTTTGTAATTTTTGTAAATATGGTAAAGATTTTTTACTCATTAGTATTTTTGGCTACTTTGTACTTAGTACCAAAAATATAAGCAACTTTTAAATTCACGCAGTCCCTATTAATTCACGCAATCTTTGAAGGGCAAGTACTAATACTATTCTCAGTGTTTAAATGTCTAAAGATTTTTTTTTTTTCAGTTTCTTCACGCATTCGGCGTACTTTTTTTTGTTTTTTTTTTAGATTCAATTGAAATATACATATGTAAACATATTGTATATTTACAAAATGTACAAAAAGCCCTAAAGCGTACTTAATTACTTTAAGCCTGTTTAGGCCGAAAGTTGGTTGCACATCTTTGAGAAGTGCAATGAACTTAATCACACATTTAAATAGTAATTTAAAAAAGAGAGAGAGATAAATTATAAAAACAATGATAAACTGAAATCAAGGACCAAAATGTATAATTACTGTAGAACAGGTGGTCAATCTCAAAGCCAAATTAAAAAAGCATTTTACAAGCATTTCGGAAGAAAAAAAAAACGTCACTATAAATGCTACAAATTAACAAAATACCTTGAAATTGTTATAAGTCTATATATATATCCTGTCAAAATGATATATGCTAGACATTCTGTAATTACACGGCAAAAACATGCTAGTCGTAATTACACGGCAAGGCAGCTGAAGCAGTGCATTCTGGGATCTGTAGTTGGTGTGTCGTCAGCGCTAATTAAAACGACTCGCGATAAAAAAAAAGACTGACAAAAATAGTTTAAAAGAAGGCAAACGTACAAAAATACAAAGCTATAAAATTCAACCATAATCTCGAGGTCAATTTCCTGTACGTCTACTACAATTATAGTATCTTAGTTATAAGCGCAGCCAAATTATTTGTTATGTTTGCAAGCTCACATCGCAGAGTCGAGAGGGCGTGGCTGCTGAGTCCCCTCCCCCTTTTATTCACATCATCACGAAGCTGAAGTCTCGATTTGACGAGACACCCCCAATTAACAGCCAATCAGAATCCAGACGCGAGAATCTGAGATTAGAGGCGGCGTTGTTGTGAGACCGAGCCCTTAGTAGTCAAAACAGCCTTTGAAGTGGCGTGACAACGGTGTGTGTGCGTGTGTGTGTGTTATGTCTGAAACGCTCACACCGGATTGGCTGCCGGACAGCGGAGGATCGCGGCGCTTCTGCAGGCAAGACGTGCTGTTTGTTTGTCTTGGCAGTGGAAGAGCCGGGGGTCAAAGGTCAGAGTGCTTAAAATGTAGCAATTGTGCTGGGTGACAGACTGGAGGAGGCGTAATTGCACGCCGCCCGACCTCCGATTGCGAAAGCCATCGCTGAAATAGCCGGGAAAATCGGTGAACTTTGCTGGTCCGCACTGGCCATGTGATGTAGCTACTTTCACTTTGAGCTCCCGACGCCCCGCCCCCGCCCCCGCCTCGCCAATCTCTGACCCCTCCCACCCATCCTGACGGGGTCCCAAACGTGTAAGGTCATTATTAAAATTGCGCACCAATTAAGATAAGCCAAACGACTTTCTCCGTCTGGCCTTTGATGTGCCGGGTTTTTCCCCGCGCTCGCCGCTAACTTTGATCTGCCGACTTGGACCGGGACGTGTTTGTTTTTGCGTGATGAAACTGGCTGATTTACGATGACGCCATTGGTTGAGTTGGAATTTGTCGTGGGTTTTTTTTTTCTGGATGTGTGGCAAAATTTATAGCTTGGCGTTTATCATTTGCATCTTTAGCGATAGCATTTGCATAATAACGTATTTTCTCTCATACTTTTCGGAAAAAAAGCGACCATCATGATGGGTTTATTTTTTTGGTGATTTATCGAAAAACGTCCAAATTTGACGTTGGCCGACTTATGACGTAATTGAACTGTCGTGGAAATTGTTTGAAGTCGTAATATATTTACACTACAGGAGTTTGCTGTAATTTGGGCCATTTGCATATTAACTTTTTTTTCCCCGCATACTTTTCGGACATTAAACGACAAAAATTGTTCGCATTTGAAGTTGGCCGACATTTAATGTAATTGAACTGTAAAGTCGTGGAAAAAATTGGAAATTGTTTGTCGTAAAAAAAATTGTTTTGTATAAAAAAATTTTGCAAAATTGTGTCATAACAGAAAATTGTAAATAGTTTGAAGTCGTCATATATTTACACCACTATCAAGGTAATTATGAACCAAAAGCAAATTTCATCAAAAAGCTTAGATTTTGTAGGACTTTGATAGAGCTTGGTTTGACCTCACGTTTTCGAAAATTACTTTTGGGACGTCTAAGCTTCCGCCCTTCACATTGAAGGTCGTGGGTTGGAGAGAAAATTGTCCAAACCTCATGTTCATTCTGTGTGAAAGATCCATGCAGAAACGTAGTGATTTAACAATTCTCTCTCTCTCTCTCTCTCTCTCTCTCTCTCTCTCTCTCTCTCTCTCTCTCTCTCTCTCTCTCCCTCTCTCTGTATCTTCCTCTCTCTCTCTCTTTCTTAACTCTTTCTCGCTCTTTCTCTCTTTCCCACTATTCACTCTTTCACTATCTCTCTCTCTTTCTCTCTATCTCTCTCTCACTCTCTCTTCTCTATGCATTTTCTCCCGCCTCCATCACTCTATTTCTCTTTCCCGCTATTTCTATCTCTCTTTCTCTCTCTCCCTGTGAATTTCTATATCTTTCCTTCTCTCTCTTTCTTTCTCTCTCCATCACTCTCTAATTCTATCTCTCTCTCCCTCTCTCTCTCTCTCTCTCTCACTTTCCCTCTTTCTATTTGTTTCTGTTTCGCTCCCTCTATCTCTCCCTCTCTCTCTTTTTCTCTCTCTTTCCCTTTTTTCCATCTCTCTCTTTCTCTCTCTCCTTGTATTTTTCTATCTCTTCTATCCCTAATAGACATATCTCTATTTCTCTCTCACCGTTTTTCTCTCCTTCTCTCTCTCTCTCTCTCTCTCTCTCTCTCTCTTTCTCACTCTCTATCATTTGACGTCGTAATCAGCAGTCGTTTGGAAATCAAAAGAGTCAAAAAGAACAGAACAACTTTTAATGTTTGGAAAAAAAGAAAAAAATCAAGGGCAAAGTTAGAATCTAAAATATGACCAATTTTTGACTTGGACATAAAGCAAAGGAGCCAAATTAATGAAATTGTCTCACTCTCTCTCTCTCTCTCTCTCTCTCTCTCTTTCTCTCGCTCTGTCTTTCTCTCTCTCTCTCTCTCTCTCTCTCACACACACACACACACACACACACACAATGGTACACTTGCTTTGCTTGACTACGTCCACCATCGCTTCTTCCATTTCTGGGTCACGGGGAGCTGACCATGAACAAACGTCCCAGGGCGAGCACGTCGGACACTCTGGGCTCCTGAAAGCGGAGAACCTGAGGAAACCTGCGTGGATGGGACGGTCTGTTCATCACGTTCTGCTGGAGAAGGTTCCTGCTCTTCAGACCCGGACCAAGATCTCGTTCCGAGTGTGGGCTCCGTCTCCTGGTTCCTCGCCCCGGGCTCAGAGGAACCGGGCGGGTGTGTTTGTTGACCCTGAGCTGGACCGCAGACGTCCGCGTGTGGGGTGTGAGGCTGGTTTGTTTGGCGGGAGAATGCGAGGAGAAACCCGATCAGAAGACTCGGCGTCCTGGGAAAACGCGTCGCTCAGTGTGAGGTGATGTGGAGATTTCTGCCGAAACCCTAGAAGAGACACGGAGAGAAACGCTGCTTCCTCACGCCCTGTGAACGAGCAGTGGGAACTAGTGCCAGAGTGGTTCCTCTCTCTCTCTTTCTCTCTTTCTCTCTCTTTATTTGTCTTTTTCTCTCTATAGATATATCTCTCTCGCTCCATCTCTCTCTCTCTCTCTCGCTCTCTTTCTCTCTCTTTGTCTTTTTCTCTCTATAGATATATCTCTCTCGCTCCATATCTCTCTCGCGCTCCATCTCTCACTCGCTCTCTCTCTCTCTTTGTCTTTTTATCTCTATATACATATATCTCTCTCGCTCAATCTCTCTCTCTCTCTCTCGCTCCATCT
>CM051493.1:16050180-16078558 GCA_028031935.1 Paedocypris micromegethes
AGAATATTAATATTAACAGTATAGTTATGGTGGTAGTAGTAGTAGTAGTAGTAGTAGTAGTAGTAGTAGTAATAACAATTAACAATAACATTAACAATAATAATAATAAACAATAGTGCCTATAATAATAATAATAATGATGATAATAATAATAATAATAGCAATCATAACCATAACAATCATAATAAAAACAATGAATAAATGGCCTTTATCATAAGGCCGAGATTCCACTAGCTGCTTCTATTTATCTTTTCATTTAAAAAAAAATACACTCGTATAATAAAAGCCGCACGAAAAGGAATAATGATTCTAAATTTAAAATAAAACAAAACAAAATCTGTCTGTGTTTCCCTTCACTTCTCGCGACTACGTTTTATATCCTGACCAGGCCAGCGAGCACATGTGCAATAATTATCCACTACTGTATTTAATTGAACTTTTCATAATTCCAATATTGATCCTACAGTTTCTGTCAAAACAAACGTCATGGCAACTGTAGGTAAATAACGAGCAATATCGTGTTCTTAAATTCGATATTATATCGTGCAATATTCCACATTTGTTCGATTGATGACTAGAAATTTGACTGTTTCAATGACAGTTTAACGGAACGAAAATCGTCATTTAGATAAACTCTTTATCTTCTTTCGTTGTAGCCTCGAATTCTGCATATTTAATCGTCATTCGTTTGATTTTCACCTTATAAATACAGGAAGCGCTTGTGTTGTTCTTCTTCTGAACTTACTCCTGAAATGATTCCTGGAGCTGTGTTCTGTCGATCTTTCCCTCGTCGAACATTGCGCGGAAACTGAAATTGGGATGTTTTGACGAGAGAAATATCAAAGGAATCTGAGCAGCATTGTGTTTTACTGCTGAGCGCGGGAGGGGTGGAGGGGCGCGCGCTCGTGAACGCGCACTCGAGACCGTTCACAGGCCAGAGAACATACAGGCGCACACTTGAGTTCACACACCCCACACACACACACACACACACACACACACACACACAACACCCACACACACACACACACACACACACACACATACACCACACACTTTCATCCAATTCCAATTATTTCATGTAAATTATATAATTACAAATGTTGTTTATACTATGCTGTGCGCATGCATAGTGTAAATCATATCGGTGTATCAATATTAATATTAATAATGATGATGATGATAATAATAATAATAATAATAATAATAATAATAATAATAATAATAATAATAAAAACAGTGTCACCAAAATGTATCAACATGGGAAAACTTTGTCATTGCTAAAGAATTTGAATTAACGTTCGTTTGTATTTTTGATCCTCGCGTGTCGTTCGTAATTTGTACAGTACAAACTCGAATTTGCCGCTGGAATACATTTGTGTACCACAACAAGTCAAACTGCTGGAGTACAAAATACGCAATGCGCGAATATTTTTCGATAGAACGAAATGTGACACCACGCGTAAATTTTAACTCCACATTATAAATTTACTCCGCATAGTTCTACAGTAAAAGCTCGAGTAAAAGGGTCCGGCAGTGAGCGGCCGACATCCTCCCTGCTGACCCCAGTCCCCTTCTGCCTTTTCCGTCTCATGAAAAATGATTCCTGCGCACTGATTGAATTTTATTCCTTCCTGACCTGGCCCGTTCTGTGAGGCCGCCATCAATCTCCAGCTTAACGCGACGTTTGTTTATTACTCGGGAAAGGCTCTAATGACTTTTATGAGTGTGATTACAACTTTTTTGTGCGTGCGTGCGTGCGTGCGTGCGTGCGTGCGTGTGTGTGTGTGTGTGTGTGTGTGTGTGTGTGTGTGTGTGTGTGTGTGTGTGGTACAAAACGGACAATTTGTTGTAAACAGAGGGACACAAGTTGCAGACAAAATTACGTAATACACGAAGTATTTAGAATCGTGTTCTCTTCCCTAATTGTAGTAGTAATAAAAATAATAATATTAATAATAACAATAATTATGATGATGATTATGATGATGATGATAATACGCGAAAAAAGGAAACAGTAGAATATTATTAATAGTAATAACAATAATACATTTTAATTATGATACATTTCAACGACGAATTCCTATCAAATAAATAAAAACAAGAATGAATAAAAATAATAACGCAAAAGATAAATAAATAAGTAAAATAAGTACAAAAATTAAGTAAATTAATAGTTTACTAATTGACAACGCCACAAAGACACAACAATACAAACAATCGTTATTTAATTAGATTTTATAATATCATAATAATAATTATTATATTGTAGTAGTATAGCATTAATCATTATTACTAGAACACCCGATCATTTTACAAGCGTGGTATCATCGAAGAATCGACATAAATTTGGTGAATACCATTAAATTATAAAATTATTATTTGCAGTTGCATTACAAACTGGGTACATGTTTTTGTGATTTAATCCTTTTTTCCAAATTATTTATAAAAAAAAAAAAACATTGCGACAACATTGTTTGTAAACAAGTAACACTGGAGCCATGGAGGAAATAACGGGTCAGGCCTCGCGAAAGTGAGCGCGTCGTTGAAGAGGGAAATCTGAGACGCTTTGTTGACGGACGCTCGTTAATTGAGCGATTAATTATGCGCTGCAATCACAGGCGACCCCCGCTCAGAAGCACGTGAAGGCCAGAGGAGGGGCCGCGCGGTCCTTCTTCTGTCCAAATTCAATTACAAAAAACAGTCGATTTTTACATAAATGCGCCTTTTTTTTTTTCTTTTTTTAAAAATGCATCTTTATGCATTTTAAACGAAAATCACGCACGCATCCGTCCTGCGATTACGCCGCTTCACGCTCTGGAACAGTTTGACAGCAAATAAAACATCATATCAAAATGCAAAACGGATTTCAAAATTTTTCAAAAACGGAATTCAAGACGTCGGAATCTAAAACTTTAAAAAAAAATGTGTATTGCCTCTAATTTACAGCCACTTTCAGAGGAAAGGCCGAACTGAAAGGTGGAGAGGCCTTCTGTGATTCTGATGCCCTGCAGAGTCTCGTGAGCAGAAATCGCCATGACCGGAACACTGGTACCGAAAGCCGCGGGTCAGGACGATGACAGACAGTCGCGTCTGCAGCAAATTGCGTAAGACGATAATAAAGGGAGACGAGCGGCGAAATGTCCGCGCCTCCTAAACCTCCAACACGACGAGTATAGGCCAGGAGAAAGTTAGACTGTTTTCTGAATCGAGTCGAGTCCATTGACTTGTTCAGTCCAATGTGAAAGTTAACTAGGTAACTGGTTAGGCTGACCACTAGCACTTAAACTATCAAAACATCAGTGCCTTCAAGTGAGATGATGATAATAATAATAATAATAATAATAATAATAATAATAATAATAATAATAATAATAATTCGATGGAGACACTTACATTATTGGGCTGGTTTATGTTTACGTGTATAAATAAACTGCATTTATTTTTAATGCAAAGTGAGTACACATTCAAACATAAATGTTAATAAATACATCTTAATAATATTTGAAAAAAAAATCTAGCTAGTTCGGTGAAATGCAAGTAATTGTGTTTTGTGTGTGTGTAAATAGGGGTGATCATAATTTTTATAAAACAGAATTTGGAGGAGGAAAACAGTCAGATTCGTTAAATAAATAACGACGACCACCACATAAAAGCAGGCTGATGATGGTCTAATAGTTTTCGAACATTCCGGATTCTAACTGATAAATCCGACAGAATGGCCGTGAAATCCAGAGCAAGACGCTTGTGCAATAATTCCAGCTTCAGGAGCGCGCGAGGCTTTAAGAAACCAGGCATAATTTAGATTTAAATCAAATAGCATAGTCATTTATTAAACAAGCAATTGCAGTTCCTTCAGAATACTGGTTCAACAAGTAGGAGATAACTCGAGAGGATATGGCGATACACACGTTCCGTGTCGTACTATGCTGGAACGTTTGGACAACAGGGTCCGATTTCTGAAACACTCTCGGGTGTTTGGTCCGTGACATCCGGCTACACTTAAGAAATAAATTACTATATGCCATTTACACCAAAAAAGACAACGAGCTCAAAAAGCAGACTTACGTGTCGCTCTGTCCGTAACAAACCGGCCCGAGTGTGTGAGACTCGAGCTCGGCTTTCGGTTCAGCACGGGAGGAGAAGGGAGGAGAAAAAAAAAACAGACAAAAACGCAGCGCCGGAGAGAAAAGCGTTCGGGTCAAAACTTGCTGCAGTCGTAGACGAAGGCACCCGACGCCCGGTAGAGCGGCTGACTGGCGGGGAACGACATCTGACAGCTGCTATTCCCGCTGACCGGAGAGCTGTTCAGCCCGAGCCGCTGGGACTCGAACATCTCCCGCACAGAGTGAAAGTTCTGCAAGTTCTGCTGCTGGCCCGGGTAGCTGGCCCCCAGGTGCCCGAGGTCGCCCGCCTGGTTGAGGTACCACGACGCCAGGCGGCCTTGGTGCGGATGGTGTCCCTCCTGCGGCGAGCCGAGGTTCCCGTGGCCGGAGGAGGACGAGCCGCCGCCGCCGGTGCCGATGGAGTAGTCGGGCAGGTTCTCGTCCACCGCCCGCTCGCCGCCCGCGTAGAGGCTCATGGCCTGCATGTTGCAGTGGTAGGTGGCGTTGGAGGTAGTGGAGATGGAGTTCTGGCTGCAGGGCGAGCTGTAGCCCGACGTCTGGCTGGCCGGGTAGCCCGTGAGGGAGAGAGTCCGCGAGGGGGGCGCCACCAGCTCCGCCTGGGGAGATCCGCGCATGGAGGTTGTCATGATGTTGTCCACGCTGAAGCCCTGCTGCGGGTGGTGCAGGTGCGGGTGCGGCTGGTGCTGAGGCTGCTCGCCGGCGCTGTCCAGGCTGATGGAGCGCGCGGACGGGCTGCTGGACACGCTGCCGCCGCCGCTGCTCTCCGGGCTCTCGGTCTTGGGCACGGCGCTGAGCGTGGGCGAGGCGGGCTGAGGCGGCGTGCTGCTGCCGTTCTCGGTCTTGATGTCCTGGAGGCGCACGGGCGGCGTGGCCTGCACGGCTGGAGGCGTCGCCGGCTGCTTCACCTGCCGCTCCTCCTTGTCCTTCACCGCGTCCTTCTTCTTGAAGCGCCGCCGCCGGCGCAGGAAGCTGCCGTTCTCGAACATGTTGTACGAGTCCGGGTCCAGGGTCCAGTAGCTGCCCTTGCCGGGCTTCTTGTCGTCGCGCGGCACCTTGACGAAGCACTCGTTGAGCGACAGGTTGTGCCGGATGCTGTTCTGCCAGCCCTGCTTGTTGTCCCGGTAGAAGGGGAAGCGCTCCATGATGAACTGGTAGATGCCGTTGAGGGTCACCTTCTTGTCCGGGGAGTTCTGGATGGCCATGGTGATGAGCGCGATGTAGGAGTAGGGCGGCTTCACCATGTCCTTGGGCTGCGGCTGCGGCGTGTAGGGTCCGTAGGCGCGCGCCATGCTGGCCGGGTACTGCTCGTGCGGGTACATGCTCATGCTGGCGGGCATGCCGGTGTAGCCCCCGCCCGCGGCCGCCCGGTAGTAGCTCTGCTCGCCGCTGATGTACGGCACCACGCCGAGCGAGTTGGGACTGGAGACGGAGTAGCGCGCCTGCATGGCTGAGCCGCTTAAAGTTCCCCGCGTAAAGCGCCCGCGCGCGAGACCCTCCGCGCGTTCTTCTTCCTCCGGCCGGCTGGACGAGAGATAGAGAGGGATAGAGAGAGGGAGAGATAGATCACTGTTGTCGGACGGGGCGTCGGTCAGGCTCGCGTTCCGTCGCGCCGCGCATTGGGGAACTCGCTCACTGCTTAATACTTTTTTTTGCGCACTTGGATTCTTTTCCCCTCCGCTGCCAGGAAAGACTCCGCCCCGTGACAGGCCGACGGGCCAATGGGAGGCCGCGCCGCGCCGAGCTGGCGGCCACACACAAGGTTAAAGAAAGAGGAGAGGTGTTGGGACGTCCCAGGCCAGACGCGCGCGCGCGCAGACACACACACACACACACACACACACACACACACACACACACACAACACACACACACACACACACACATATAATATATATATATATATATAGATATATATATATATATATATATATATATTATATACACATACTAATTTCTGATGGAGTGGAAATACTCGAATCACAACTTTTATTGGTTTATTTGTCTTCATTTAAACACCCTAGTATACAGACAAACGACGTTTAAATTCGACGTGACGTCTCGTGACTTCACAGCAGCACACGAAGCCCGTCGGGCGGCTCGGGACATTTGTTCACCGACCCTCAGTCTGGGAATTAGGGCGAATGATCTCCGGTCGGTGGCTTCCTGCGCTTTCCACGGCTAATTCTTCATTAACACGTCTGTTAGTTCGCGCGCTCAATCCACACCGCCGGCCGGATCAAAGACGCGCAATGCCGCGGCGCAGCGGCTCAGGACGCCGAGGTGCGAACGTTTGCTCCAGGTGCGAGGAGCGTTAACAGCCCTGGAGGACAAACGGGGAAAGGAAAACACTTCCCCATGTGTCACCGCGGCTCACGCACCCGTCACGCGCGCCCATTACGCCGCAATAAACCCATAGCTGTGTCCCCATAAAACGCTTAAGATGGCTTCCAAAAGCTGGGCATCGGTCTCCGCAGACGATTCATCTGGATTGTTTGTTTGACAGCGCGGATTTAACGGATTAAGCGCTTTGTAAACAATCCTTCTGTCCGGCGCTTAAATTATACACACATGTATTCCGCGTCATGTTTAAGAGGGTTTTCGTTCTTTTAAGTTCTTGTTAAAAATGTTACGTACCGGCTCATTATTATGTATAAGTATTGTTTCGTTATACATAGAATTTGCAACAATGCGACAACCATTATTATCTTTATCTCGTAATAAATCATCTTAATTGATCTTGTTAATTTCTCTCTCTCTCTCTCTCTCTCTCTCTCTCTCTCTCTCTCTCTCTCTCTCTCTCTCGCTCTCTCTCTCTCTCTATCTCATATAATAACAATATTATGATTATTAATACTACTACTACTACTAATAATAATAATAATAACATCATCAATGATAATAATTGCAATAATAGTTAAACTTGTGTTACTATTTTTATTATAAATATAATATCAATAAAAATGAGAATTTTATATCATATTAGATATATCATTGTATTACATATTATATCATTAATATTATAATAGTTTTTATTACAGTGGTGTATCAATATTAATATTTTCACTCTTAATAGCAAATTATAATATGAAAACATGCTGTAGTTTTGAGCATAGAATAGACATTTATCATGAACATTATTCCAATTGCAATTTAACAATATTTCTGTCACTCTTGTTTTTATCACTGTCAGTGGGGATTTATTCATTGATTAGTTTGTTTGTTTGTTTGTTTATGCTGGATAGATAACGGATGTATACAAATATATAACGAATATATAACGGATCATCCGATAATGGATCGGCTGTAAGCGCATCTCGAGCGCCGGGGGCGGGACGACACGTTTAATTGTGGATGATAATTGTGAGGCGAAGTCGCGGTCACAATATCGTCCTAATCCCGCACAGGTCGCTCTGATTAAGCGGCGCGGACGCGCAGAGATCCGCGGGTTTCTCCTTACAGCGCGCGGGGCATGAACTCTTCATTCCGCCCCGGGATGTTTGTACAATTCGCCGCGCGCTTCTTACTTAACCCCCAAACTCTCGCCCACCCCGAACTCCCCATTCCAGCCAATTAACTAAGCGACTTCTCCATAATTTAAACCAGCGAAGTTTAAATCCTGCGTGGCGAGGAGTGGCATCTGAAATGCCGCACAATACGGGCTTAATGCTTAATATCAGCCATATTTAAGAACAAGTGAATAAAACTAATTAATTAAAATAAAACGAAAAATATACGTATAAGATTTTATAGTAGTTGTAGGCCTATATTCTTCTTCTTCTTCTTCTTCTTCTTCTTCTTCTTCTTCTTCTTCTTCTTCTTCTTCTTCTTCTTCTTCTTCTTCTTCTTCTTCTTCTTCTCCTTCTTCTTCTTCTTCTTCTTCTTCTTCTTCTTCTTCTTCTTCTTCTTCTTCTTCTTCTTCTCCTCGTCAAAATAAACACAACAACTATTAATAGTACAATAATGTAATTAATGTTGTTGCTGTTTTGTATATTCCAATTGTTGGGTTGTTGTTCTTGCTGTTATTACTCTTTTCCGTGTTTGAATATAGACGCTTTAGAATATTAATGCTTATTTTCTTTAGACGCTTTAGATTTTTAATGCATATTTCTTTTGCGCTTTTCTAAATAATGCTTGAACACAAACGCGAGCGCGGTTTTGGTGGGATTCGATGCCGTGAGCTTATAGCGCACTCTGTCGGTATCGTTGATTACTGAAACTCACACAAAGCATAATTTTTTTTAAAATAATAAACTAATAAAATTTAAACGCTAAAAAAATAAAGTTGAGGTTATTCTGACGATTGCATCACCAGATTGAAACAGGCTGTTTAATTTCAGTAGTGACCATTAAATTATGAAACACGGTAAAAATGTGAAATGTAATATTGCAATTAAATAATAATAATAATAATAATAGCGATAAAAACTGCGAAATGACTGGCTTCGTTTATAAAAGAAATTTGTCAGTGATGTGTATAATTCAGACGTGATTCAATAAAAATAATCTTTGTGCTCATTCTTCAAGTTTGAACAATTATTTCTTCTTTGTAGTTAAAAGTCAGCATCGCTCAATCCATCAATCAATAGCTCCTTTCAAGCCAATATTATTACTACTATTTATTTAAAAGTAAAAATTGTATCTGAGTTCTTTCAAACGTCTGAATTGAGTCAACTTAATTTTTTATGATAATCTAGCTATAGCGCCACTTATTGTCAGATATCTATTTATGTATGCGTTTATTTATTCGTGATGTATTGCTATATTACTACGATATATTTATCTTCTTTGTTTACCTTTTCGTTTGGAGCCTTTGTAACAGCACTTATAATAGATTTTGTATTAGTTGTTGTTGTTGTTGTTGTTTGAAATTTCTACTTTAGGATACAATTTACTATGATCATAAAAAAATTTATTTATTTTTATCAAAGCAAAAATTCAGGACTTTTCCAATTCATGATAAAATTGTATGCGCCTTGTTTTTATTTATTTTTGTTTTGTTTACTTTGATTTCGTTTAAATATTGTGAAACTATAATAGATAATCCATATATCAACGATACTCTCATATGTTAATAAATAATTATGTTTGACTTTATGCTGCAAACAATTGAACCAATTGTTTGGGCTATTTGGTGTTTTAGCGCCACCTATGATGGAACGATCGAAAAAATATTAATGCCTTCCCAAATGCTTGTGTTTTCCGTAGTATTTACGTTACACGGATTTAATTCAATATATGTTTTATCAAAATTGATTGATATACATCATATTGTTGATCAGGCGGAAAAGCACAGACTGGTTGGATTTCGGGTCAAATGCGAGTTATGCTAATGGCCGAAAACGGGACAAACTGTGGCGGGAAAAAAAGTGACTTTGATTCTACAGGTAAAAAAAAAACAACTTAAAAAACTGGACCAACAGTTAAAGAGTTTCAGAGGCACGAGTCTGAGGGTCATGTGGCGCCCCCTGATGGCTGATTGGTCTGGATAAGATATGACGAAGTGCAATAGATGTTAGATAGAAGATGATGAGAATGAGAAGGATACAAGTGGAAGAAGAAATATGAGAATATAAGCTTAATTTAAAAAGATTTTGCATGTACGTCCAGTTTAACTGATAAAAAAACATTAATTTCTCTTTCATCATCATCATCATCATCATCATCATCTTCTTCTTCTTCTTCTTCTTCTTCTTCTTCTTCTTTTGCTGCCCTCTTTCTTCTACTCGTTCTTCTTCCGCTCAGAACTCCATTTTCCACAATCCTCCCCTTCATCCGTATAAATGCAAGAGACCGAATGTGAAACAATTGCAGTAGATCAGTCTAGCCATTATTTTGCGTATATGGAATAAAATTCAGTTTTTATTAAAGTACTATGACACTAATTAAAATCATTAAAAATTTAAAATATTTGAAATATCAAAAAAAATATAATGTAAAGTAAATTGAAAATGAAAATAAATAAAACTGATACTAATATGAAATAAACATTAAAGAAATTGTTTACCAGCAATTTGATACATGATTAGGAAATGTGTCGACTTGCCGATAGATGAATGGATAAATGAATGAGTGGATGGATGGATTGATGATTAATTATTAATCTGTTGGATTGCTGAAGCAAAGCGTGAACTGCTGCATTTACTAATGTGTCCCGCTGGGCGGAGCTGTGACCCTAAAACTGGTTTAATAAGACGAATACTCCAGGCTGCACATTCAACTTTAATATTCATTCATATTGTGTTTAATCTTAATTTTCATGCCACTTGTCTTCCTTTTTATTGGGTTTAAAATAGATTTAAATGAAGTTTAAAGGGATTTTTTAAAAAAGCAAACAACGTTTATTCCCTCTCCCATAGAATAGAATGCCTTTATTGTCATTAAATCGCTGGTTTATACTGAAATTCTGAACTCTTTGGTGCAAAGAATGAAAATAAAAGATAGAAAGGAAAATTTAATACTATAAACTGGAGAATATAAATAATTACAATATCTAAATGTAATACAAAAAGCAAATATTAGTGATATTATATTATTATTATTATTATTATTATTATTATTATTATTATTATTATTATTATTATTATTATTATTATTATTATTATATGGTTTATTTTATCTTAAGGTTGAAACGAGTCTGTTGCTCCGGGTTTTGTGCGCTCTATAGCGCCGACCAGTGGGTAGCAGGTTAAATATGACGATGGTTGAGAGAGGAGGAGCGATAGTCGAGTATGTTACTAAAATGTATTGAATAGCAAACATAAAGAACAATACAAATGCTTTTGAAGACTTCGGCAGTTCAGTTCTCTCGAATTATAGAGTGTATTTACAGTAAGATAATTATAAAGTCTCACGTTGATCTCATTATTCATTTTATTTATTTGGTATTTACTTTTTACTATTTTTATTTTATTATTTACATTTGTCTTAAAAACAACATTTAGTTTATCTGTCTGTCTGTCTGTCTCTGTGTGTGTGTGTGTGTGTGTGTGTGTGTGTGTGTGTGTGTGTGTGTGTGTGTGTGTGTGTGTGTGTGTGTGTGTCTCTCTTTCTGTCTGTTCGGAAATTATTATTTATTATTGTTGCTGTTGTTGTTGTTATAAATCCGTATTATTAATAGGAATATTAGTAGTATTAGTAATAATTGCAGTACTAAAAAAAACAATCGGCGCGTGTCTCGCTGTGCTGCGCAAGTTGTTCCAGTAGATGGCGACTTTACACTAAAAACTCGCCTCGTGCGTCCAGCGTCAAAATCAATTTGGTTTCCATTTTATTACTAAAAGCATCAAATACATGGTACATTATTTCTTAAAATGTACAAATGCATTTTTTTAATTCGACCAAACGTTTTATACTCGTTATATGTTTTTTTCGCGTGTTTAATCTGAGCGATATATGTCGTGTTTCTTTTTCTTCAGTTTTTGACAGTTTAATAATTTTTTTTTGCTGTTTGATTTGGTGTTCATTTGTTTTTGTTGTAATTTAATTTTTATTTTTAAGTGTCTGTTTCCGGCTGTATCCTATTTTCATCGGATTATCCGGTGAGTTAAAAACAGTTCAGTTAATTATTGATCTAACAGTAAAACAGTTTGATTGAATTTTTCGTCTGCGCGATGAACATCACGGATAGTAGATTGCGTTTGACATCTGTAATATAAGTAGTATATGAAATAGGCAAAGGGAAAAATGGATAAATAAATAAACAAATAAATAAAAACAGTGGGCATTTTTTGAGAATACATATTTTATTGTATATATTTGTCAAGAACCAAAAGTGCCAACCTCATTCCTCTTCCGTCCTTCATTTCTTACATAATTCCTTAAATTCACCTTTAAAACACACGAGATGGAGCTTCAATAAATTGTGAACCAAGACACGCGTCAAAGCTGTAGCTTTTTTCGCTTGAATCGATCGTTTTGAAGGTCCAAGTGACTTCGTTAGTCCCGGTCGTTAGACCGGCTGGTTCTTCATCAATCCAATGTTTCGACTTTCTTGAACAAAGTTTGTGTGAAAACGATGTTCTAATCCTTCAGTAAATCCGCGAGGGATTGTTTCTCTAAACCTGTCCGAGGGTTTCACATCACACACGGCTTGACGTCCTGACACACGCTCTGGTGATGAAGCTGATGATGAGGATGGTAGTAAGATCCGCCGCTGGCCGGATGAAACGATGTGATGCCGTTGAAGTTTAACACAAAGTCTTTTCTGTCACACACCGGCGACGCGTGAGACTGGAACCGCGACATCCCCACTGTACACACACACACACACACACACACACACACACACACACACACACACACACACATACAAACAGACCGTTACTTACACACATTTCACTTCATTCATAATTCTTAATTCAAAATTCGATTCAGGCATAGGTCTGTTGCCCAAATGATAGTTTTTTTTATATTTAAATGTAGATGTATTTCTGAATATTTTGTGTTAAGAAGTACTTTTGAGACCGTCTAACAAGCGATAATTAATTCACAATCAAATAGCACAACAGTCTTTATACCCTAACTAACAAAAATAAACTATATTATTGTTTATTTTTGCTTAGTTCATGCACTAGTACAAGTAGTAGTACTAATGTAGTAATAATAATAATAATAATAATAATAATAATAGTAATACTAATAATAATAATAATAATAATAATAATAATAATAATAATAATACAAAAAAGCAAAGAGTGAGAAAATAACATCTCGACTAGATTAACAGAAAATCGAACATACTGTGTATTATAAATAAAAAGTAATTATAAAATGAACGAACACATACAACTATCATAAATATTCGTTTGCTGATAGCAAAATACAGAATTTGTTACTATGGTGCAGACTTGAGAAAAGTCAATTGTGACCAAGATTTTAAATTCCCGCCAAGACACAGAAATACAGAGACATACAGCTAAACAATGAAATCATTATTTATCTCATAATAAAGAAAGTGATCTGTTAATACCGGTAATTAAAACATGAAACAGAAACTATAACATGATGCAAAAAATATGACAAGCACACCGTTAACTTTTTGCCAAAAATTATGACAATTGTTGTATGCGCTTGTACCATTTATTACTTGGATTGAATGAATGAATGCGAATTAAATACATACTGACATTTTTCAAAAATTACTTTTTGTTGACATTGCTAACATAGGTTTTGCTTGATTTTCACGTTTCACGTTTTTATTTATTTTGTTGGCACTTTCATTGGGTTGTTATAATGATGATGATGACAATAATCATAACCATAATAATCATAATAATAATAATACAAAATAATAATAATTAATAATAATAATTAAATAATTGATAATAATAATAACAGAATATGTATAAAACGACCCACTAGACCTTACTTACTACTAATACTACTATAAACTACTACTACCACTATATTATATTCTTATTATTATTATTATTATTATTATTATTATTATTATTATTGGTATAATAATATCATTGGTATTATTATTATTATTAATAATAATAATTACCACAATAATTCGCTTTTTTATCTTTACCTGAGATGTCGGCCGCGTCTCTGGGGTTGTGGTGCAGGTAGCTCTGCTCCAGCGAGTAGGGGGGCACGCTGGCGTGTAAGCCGGGGCCGCCGGGCGACTGCTGCTTGATGTACGGCGAGACGCCCGACGAGGCCCAGTGCGCCGGCGCCGACCCGTACGGCGAGTGACCCTCCATCTGCGGCGAGTGTAGCGGGCTGCTGCTGCTGTCCGGCCCGTAGTCCCCGCCGGAAGTCACCTGGCAGGCGCTCATGTACGTGGAGCCCGAGCTCGCCAGGCTCTCGTAGCCCGCGTGGACCCCGGGCACCACCTCCAGGTTGTACCCGCTGGGGTGGCAGGCGGGCGGCTGGAAGTCGAAGCTCTGCGGGAGCACGGAGGCGCCGAAGCCGCTCATCATGCGGTACATGGGCTTCAGAGCCTGGCACTTTCTCCGGAAGCCCCTCGGCCGGCGCCGGAACGAGCCCTCCTCGAACATGAACTCGCTGCCCGGGTCGATGGTCCAGTAGTGGCCCTTGCCCGGGCGGCCCAGGCCCTTGGGCAGCTTGATGAAGCACTCGTTGAGCGACAGGTTGTGCCGCACCGAGTTCTTCCAGCCCTGGTAGGCGCCCCGGAAGAAAGGGAAGCGCGCCTGGAGGAACTGGTAGATCTCGCTGAGGGTCAGCCGCTTGCTCGGGGAGCTCTGGATGGCCATGACGATCAGGGCGATGTAGGAGTAGGGCGGCTTTTCGGGTCGCCGCACGCCCGAGTTGGACTTCTTGCTCTTGGCGGCGGGCAGGCTGCTGTCCAGCGGCGGGTGGGGGGCGTTTGGAGCCGGGCTGGACCCGAGCTGCTGCTGTGGAGCTTCTGTCGTCATCCCAAAGCCCTGCTGTGAAAGCACAAGGTCAAGCCTCACGAAGAGTACCAGACAATCTTTACTTAAAAGTAAAATACGGATACGTGCTGTGTAAGTTACTCCAATACAAGTAAATGGTCACCGCTATAAAAAAGACTTGAGTCAAAGTAGCAAAGCATCGATTTTTTAAAAGATCGTATACTCATACTGAATTTAGGCTAAAATAAAACAAATAAATGTGGAAAAAAACTCTATTCCTATTTCCTAATGCAGAAACGAAATGTAACACCTCCATATGTTTCCAAAACGGTAAAACAAAATAAATAAAGAACAAATAAGCGTTTTTCAGACTACAGACGGCAAAATCGCCTCGTTCGCCCTAGAAATTAACCGCGATAAAAATCGATTATGGTTGGTCGTCGCGCACAATAAAAATGTAACTAGTAACGGTGTCACTTGTAAAAGTACAAGTTTTTCAACCAGAAATGCGGTGAAGTAGCGAGTAAAAGTTGCTTGTATTTTTTATACTCAGTACAAGTACGAAGTAGCCGAAAACACAAGTAAAGTAACGAAGTACATTTACTCAAGTACCTTACACCTCTGCTCACAAGACAGCGGACAGATTTCACTCGGGACGCCCCGCGATCGAATAGCGGTCGCCCGGATAACAGCGAGCCCTCCTCGGTGCCCCGGTGGCCATGGCGAGCTGTGGTCCTCCAGGAGAAGACGGCAAACCAAACGCGACCACCTATCAATTCGCGAATCTCGTCTCTGGCCCCCGAGATCCCCGCCGGGTTCCTCCCAGACCGCGCGGACCCTCCCCTTCCCACGTCTGGCCCGCCTCCAGCGCCCCCTCCGCCCCTCCCTCCGGCCCAAACACACGCGAGAACGCGCGCGCATCAGAGCCCCGGTAATTGATGACGTGTTTTGGTGAGAGTTCCGGCAGTTGACGGTGGAGCGTCCCGCCGGGCGAGATGGGGGTGGGCGAAGAAGCCCCCCGATATCCTCCTCGAGTGTATACAAGTCCTTAAGAAGGTCTGCTCTGGATAAATGCTCGGGACGTGAGTGGAAGCAGGCTTTTTCCACCGGCTTTGCCACACACAGCGCAGTGTCAGCTTACCGGACCCCCGCCCCCCTCTCCCGAGAGCCCGGGACGGGAGAAAGCAGCGGCGCATTTTATTGTTCTTGACAGTATTGTTGTTAGGACTACTAGTAATAACAATCGTATTAGTTAGTATTTTCGCTGTTAACAGATATTTATTTCATAGTATAATGAATACATATTTTTAAAATTGTTAATAAAATAATAATAGTAATATGAATTATTATTGTTGTGGTTGTTGTTGTGTTTTTTGTAGTATTAATATCATCATTTTTTATGTTATTGGTGTATTTGGTAATAATACTTGATTGTAATGGTAAATTCATGCAACAGCTATTATTAAATGAATATTAGTTATATAATATTATTAGTATATAGCTAGTTATTATTATTTTTATTATTAAATTGTTGTTGTTAGCATGAGTGCTAGCAGGAGCTGATTTTGTTGTTGTTTTTGGTGCTGTTGGTAAATATACTTAATTTAATAATAAATTAATGTAACTTTTATTAAATTAATAATTATTATGTAATATTATTAATAAATAGCTAGTTATTAATATAACAATTATTGTTATTGCTGATGTTTGCTGCTGCTGTTGTTGCCTTGCCGTTGACCAGTAATAAACAGTATTAGTGTCGTGTAAATATATATTTTTTAATTACATTAATACACAACATTCTGAAGACAACATTTACTGTATTATCGACAACTATATTTATCGATGTTATATGATAATATTTGATTTTTCCAGTTCATTATTATTCATTATTACTTGACGTTAGTAGTGTGGCTCATTTAAACTCGGTCTCTCGCGCGTCAGTGTGTGTGTGTGTGTGTGTGTGTGTGTGTGTGTGTGTGTCCTGGCATCAGTGTGTTCTTCACCAGTAGCTCCAGTCAAACACCAGACCTGCTGCGATTTTCTGGGCAATTTGCACAATCGCGCGTCTCAGGAAAAAAACCCCAGCTTCACATCTTTATCAGAGGCAGCGAAAGGATGTGGAGATAAAATCAGGCCTCGTCACAACAATAACGGCAAAGAAAATAATCGCCGCACAAAGCATGAAACGCGCGCTCCCGCTGCGCAGGATGCGCGCTTGGCTCGGAAAACGCGCGGGAAAATTACACGAAAGTCTTTGAAGGTAAACGCTCTCTCTCCCTCTCTCTCTCCCTCTCTCTCTCACACACACACACACACACACACACACACACACAGGCCAATCATTCTTTGAAAACGATTTTAAATTTTATGCAGACATTTAAAAAAATAAAAAGTATAGCAATAAATATTATTTTAGTAATTATTATTTAAAAATAATATATTGTCTTTTGTTGTTTTTTTTATTGTGGTAGCGGATGGGTTTATTGGTCTCTGTCTCATACTTTATGCACAAAGTAAAACTAAAACTTTAGTAACAATTGTTTATATTGAATTATGGGATTAATCAGTCAAGCGAGAACGTCTGAAAAATAATTTAAGTGTAAACTTTCACATCAATGTGTGTGTGTGTGTGTGTGTGTGTGTGTGTGTGTGTGTGTGTGTGTGTGTGTGTGTGTGTGTGTTTACATAAACGTTATCTTCAGGACCGCGGACAGCTCGAGCAAACGCGTTGACGTCACACGTCACGTGATCATCATAACAGTTCTCCGTGCGTGCGTGCGCGCGTGTGTTTATCGTCTTGCTCTTTTTTTCTTTGAGCGCGGCTTGTTTTTAGTAACCATACTCGTCCAAATATCTCAAGACGTAAAGAATAAATTCACAAACGTAAATTCCGCAGCAAACGATTCGACGTATATGTTCCGGAGCTCGTTGCGGAAAGATTCCCCGCGAGAAATCCCGGTGAAATAAACACGAGGCTCGCGCTTTTACTTTGGCCACCTTTACCCAAACACTCACAAACACACACACACACACACACAAGAAGCGCCATAAACACAGTCCGAATCAGCAGGACAGCACACAAAACAACAGAATTCGAGTCCGACAAAAAAAAATGCCCCGTTATTTCTCCACAGAGCGAGTCAATAAAAAGTAGGGAGGAGAATAAAAGTCGCGCTGAAATGTTTCCCGCTAGGACAGACATTATTATTGTTGTTATTATTATTATTATTATTATTATTATTATTATTATTATTATTATTATTATTATTATGCGTGTACAGTAAAATAAAAATAGTTTTTACTTTATACAACTAAATTATATAAAATTATACAATTGAATATAGCTCTATGAAAGTTTAACCGTTTATCTTTATTGGCTACTGTACTGTGGTTAACAACGACCTAAACAGCTTGCTTGAGCAACAGCCAGTGTGTAGAAGGCGAGCACACAAAAAACAACAGAACATTCAAAGTCCGACCGAGCGCACAAGTCCCGTTAGTTCTCCACACAGCGAGTCCATAAAAAGTGCGAAGGAGGAGGAGAGCACAAGGCGCTAGGACAGCAGGTAGTCGATGCGGAACGGGTGGCTGTGGGCAGGTGCGCATGCGTCGCGGGCGGTGACGTACAGCGGCCAGGGCTCGGGCTGCGGCCGGCGGAAGGGTCGGCTGAGGATGCTGTCGATGGCGAAGGAGCTGGTGAACTTGGCCGGCGTCTCCGTCTGCGGCGTCTCCTTGGCGGGAGCCTTGCCGATGCGCTTGCGCCGCCGCCGGAACACCCCGTCCGCGAAGGTGTACTCGCTGTGCGGGTTGAGCATCCAGTAGTTGTCCTTGCCCCAGGGTCGCGACGGGTCCCGCAGCACCTTGAGGAAGCAGTCGTTGAGCGACAGGTTGTGCCGCACCGAGTTCCTCCAGCCCGTGTAGCTGCCGCGGAAGAACGGGAACTTCTTCATCAGGTAGTCGTTGATCTCCGCCAGGGTCAGGCGAGCCGAGCCCGAGTCCCGGATGGCCATGGCGATCAGGGCGATGTAGGAGTAGGGCGGCTTGGGTCTGCGCGTGTAGGGCTTGCCCTTGGGCGCCGGGCCGTCACCGTCCGAGCCCAGCTCCTCCTCCGCGTCGCGCTCGTACTGACTCCCGCGGAACACCTCCAGCTTCATGTCACACCTGCCGCGGACGGCCGCTCCGCCGGCTCATATAGCCCGCTCACCTCCGGGAAAGCCTACAGGGGGCGTGGCCTGCGAGGTAAACACACACACGCACACACACACACACACACACACACACACACACACACACACATACACACGCGCGCGCACGCACCTGGGGAAGGCGAAGGCAGGTGGCGCGCGGCCATCACGCACGCGCATCAAACACGTTCACGAGTGTGAACTGTAAAATATTGTCTATATGGAGGAATAATTTATTTTCAAGGCATCGTGAATCATGTCGAGCGGCTTCAAAACCGTCACATTTTGAAAGATCGCATGGTTGTTTATCACCGCGCGCACAGTGTAATTACCACGTTATTAAACGGTAAAGGTCACAGAATGTCCGACCGGTTGAACACGTTCCGCGCGGTTTTCCGGGGAGAAATGGTTCGGGATGCAAGAAGAAAACCAAAAAAAATCAGCCTATTACAGATGTTGACACTCCTATAATGAGTTCAAGTTCAAGTTCTGAGCATTTGTAAGGCGCTTATTTTTGTTTTTTCATTGTTTTGATCGTCTTGTTGTTGGTGTTAAGTAAATGATTATGACAAGACAAAGACCAGGTTAATGAATAATAGGTTAATGAATTATCACTGTATCAAATGTAAATAAAATTGTAATAAAAAAGGGTAAAAAAAAAAAAACACTCTTCTACTAGTCACTTTCATAATATGATAAGTACAGTAACTCAATATCCTATCCAACCATAAATATTTGTATGCAATAATGTTTTATTATTATTTAAATTAGTACACACATTATTTTTATTTTGTAAAGTTTAGTAACGCTGTACACAGACATATACACAGTAAAATAAATGTTGTTTAAACCTTATACAATTAAATTTTACTTAAAATTATACAATTGAAAAGCTTTGAATGTTTTACCTTATTTAGCTACTGTACTGTGGTTAACAATGACCTAAAAAGCCTCAGACAGGGTCTTGAGCAACAGCGAGTGTGTGAGGATTAAAGTGTCTGGAGTATCTTGACAAACACTGATGATCAGAAAAGGACACACACACACACACACGCGCGCGCGCCCAACCCGCTGATGGGCAGTAGCAAACTCGTTGAAAGTTTGACATCAAAATGTCAAATTTTTCAATTACAGTAAGTAGCTGTATACACAAGACATCAAAGTTAACCTTAGAGTTAGACATGATCCTGTAACCAACAAAGAAGCAGAAACGATGTTGAAAGTTGAAAAGCTACACAGCGTAATTTTACACTATGCTGTCGTAAACCACACCGGCCGGTAGATTACCGCTTTTTAAAGGAGTTTATACAGTGAAAGAACAAATGACAACTTAAAGCCCGAGTCAAAGCATGACATGGTTTTGTGATGGTTTTGTGGTCGTCTTGTGCTCCAGAACCTTCCAGCAAGACAGATCAAGATGTGAACCCTTTCAGAACCAAAGGGTCCAGTCGATGATCCAGAAGCAGACACCTGTCAGCAGCTCTCAGCAGGTCCAGTCCTGCTTCTGCCCTTCATCTCAAGGGCGTGAAGGAGCTCGAGGTGCTTCTGCTTCGTCCACTGATCCTCCTACTGTAATTACTCTCGCATCCAATTATCCGCCGCATCTTTTATGATTTTATCCGCCGGCTCTCTGGGTCCGCGTCGTGATCTCACCCGTTCCTCAGCGGGTTCCTCTGCGGAGCAGAAGGTGCCGGAGACTCGGAGGAATGCCAGGAATGCGCTGTACTGTAAATGCCTGAGTCAGAATGCGTGGAATGCGAGTGGATGGTGGTGGGCGGGTGACGGGTCGAGGGCTCCAGTGATCCACGGGCCTGAAGGATGAAAGTGAAGATGGAGTGAAGCTTCCTCATCACGTGTCTGAAGCTTCTTCTGTCTGTCTGTCTGTTTTATTATTCCTCTTCTTATTTGTTTGTCCGTTCATTTATTGATTTACTCTTTCATCCATGCATAACGTTTTTTTTAATGGTTTAGATTTTGAACAGTTTATTTTAATTGTATTGTTGATTTTTATTGTATATTTTTTGTATTGTTGTTTTTTACTTCTTTTAACGTTTATTATAGCCAATAATTAATGGCATCTTTTTTGTTGGATTTTGCTGATTTGAACAATAAAAAAATGATATTTTTTTTTTATTGCTTGTTGTTTTTTTTCGGGTTTTTATAAAATAACTTTCCTCCTTCCTCTTCAGTGTTCCTCTAGTCAGTGTTTTTGGTGTTTTTACTGTTTTTTAATGCCCAATTATTTACTGTCTTTCACTTTTTTTCCTTATCTGTATATTTTTAATACTTTTTTTTATTTACTTTTTTTTTTTTTTTTTTTTTATAATTTTCACAAATCGCTGCGATTAATGGCTGCCTGTTAATTGATGTTTTATTTTGGCTGCACGTTTTGTACATTTTGTTCTCTATTTTTTACACTTGTTTTTTTTTCGGGTAACTGTTTTTCAAGCTGAAGGACTCTGGCACCTACTTACTCTTCACTCTTTTAGATTTTATTTAGTCTTAATGGCTGCTTTTTAAAAATGATTCTTTTTTTTCTGTTGTCGTTTTTTTTTCTCATTTCTTTTCCTTCTTTTAAAGTAAGACTCTTTTTACTCTTTTTAGAGTAAACTTCTTTTACTCTTTTCACTGGTTTATTGTTTTGTTAGTCTGTTTTGTTGCGGTTTTACTTTTTAGTTTCCTTTAGTTTGGGTTTAGTTTTTTCATTTTTTTTTCATGTTTTTTCTTTACCAATTTTCTGTAGTGTTTTCCCGACACCCCCCACCTCCCCCTCCGTCACCTTCTCCTTCTCTGTCTAAACTTGAAAAAAGCGAGAGAATCAGAGCCAAACAACTTACTCACGCATGAGGTTTGCACGAGATCCTGACTGCGCCGTCCCCTCCCCCTCCCCGACGCCCCGCCCCCGGATCACAAACCGTATTGAAACACACACGCAAAACATCGTGCAAGTGTAACACTAATAACAAGGTTCAGCCGTGTCAACCATGAAAATAATCCGTTGAGTAAACCTGACTCAAAAAATGTCATAAATTCAGCGTCTCTTTCACAGACTGGAGAAAGCGTCATCAACAGCTCGGGTTGCGTGTGATTCGATGTGGAACAAGCCGTGGCAGGTCTGAGGCCAGAGGAGACGCGAGATGTACTGAAACAGCTCCTGCTAGCACTCATGCTAATAGCTTAGCATCCTGCTGATGTGACAGCAAAGAGCTAAAAGCTGAAGGCCTTTCTTCTATCCTAACATTTCACGGTTCCTCAAGGTTCTCAACACGAGCGGTTAAAACGGTTCCTGCTGGAGAAGGAGCTCCTTCTCATTTGAACTCGAGATCAAAGTTTATGTTTGAGTTGATCTGGAAATCACGAATCTACTTTGTGTTTTGGACGTTTCGGTGGTGTAAAGTTCTTGAGTTTTTGGCTACTTTGTACGTGTGCTGAGTATCATAAGCAACTTTTACTCTCTACTTGACTACATTTTGGATCGAGTATCTGTATCTTTACTCCAACATTTGAATGGATACTTACTCGTAACATTGTGATTGTGCACGACAGGTCGACTTATTTTTCTATCGTGGTTAATTTCTTGGCCGACAATTCCTTCGAGAAGATATATATTGTGTGAATTAGTGGTTTGACTGAGACTGATTCACGTTCTTCTTTTATATATTTTGTTTTGCCATTTTAACATTACGTTTCATTTCTCGCTGAGGTAAAAAAATCCTCATAAATAAAGAGTTTCTTGTTTTTCCACAATTCTTGGTGTTTTAGGAACCAAAATTCAGTATGCGTAAAATATTTATGTTCTGAATACGTTTGCGACGTTTACTCAAGTCTTCTTGAAATTGGTAACTTGTGATGGGGTCATTATTGTACAGGAACTTCTGCATAACTTCTACAGGAACTTCTGGAGGAGCTTAACTTCTACAGGAACTTCTGGAGGAACTTAACTTCTACAGGAACTTCTGGAGGAGCTTAACTTCCACAGGGACTTCTGGAGGAGCCTTGTCGAACCCGACGACCTGCTAAACGTTAGCAGCCTGGCGCTGGTTTGCATACAGTTGCCGGAACGCTAAAGCGACCACAACGTCAAGCCGGTCTCCGGGTCTGAGCTTATCAGCCTCGTGTTATATTCAAATGTCGCCTTTAAGGGAAGCGCATGCAAAGCAGGAGGCGTGTGGACGGGATCTCATTGACAATCTCTAGGCAAATGTCGGTGAATGACAGACCACCTGCCTGAGAACGGGCCGGGTCGCTCGCGTCATGGTAATTCTGCGGTGTCGGCGCTAAACCCGCTATCTGCGTTCGTTTAGATTCCCGTGATAAATGCTTCTTCGCGCGACTTTACGCGGTTGGGTTTTTATAGCGAGCCTGTCACTAGTTTAATATAGTGTCTGAACTATATAAGTCAATATTTTGCATGTGTTACGGAGTCAATTCCATAAATTGCCTGAAAAAAGGAATGAGTATGAAACAGGCAAAGTATGAAATAGGTCAGTTTTCACACATTGTCAAGGGCGAAAGGTCATCTGTCAGAGTTTGTAACCACCTCTAAAGTGTCTGAGTCATATATGTAAATATTTGGCATGCAAATGATTTCTGCATCTGTATTAAGGTGAAAATTCCATAGATTGCCTGAAACGAGGATCAGGCAAACTATGAAATATGTCAGATTTCACACATTGTCAAGGGTGAAAGGTCATCGCGCAGTGTTTGTAACCACCTCTAAAGTGTCTGAATCATATATGTAAATATTTGGCATGTAAATGATTTATGTATATGCATTAAGGTGTGAATTCCATAGGTTGTCTGAAACGAGGATCAGGCAAAGTATCAAATATTTCAGAATTCACACATTGTCAAGGGTGAAAGGTCATCAGGTGCGTAAACATCTTTTTTTTTTTTTTAAATCTCATCAGCGGTTTTGAAGATGCTGCATTTTCTGCGCCACACCAACAAATGTTCATCGTTTTGCCTTTGTTTTATTTCATTATATGTTTATAATGATAACGAATTGAGCATCACCGTCTGAATGTATTTAAAAAAAATCCCTGTGGTTTCTGTTTCCATACCATGTGGTTCGTTTTGCATTTTTTATATTAAATCAATAGAAATAGTTCCACTACAATGATTTTAAGCCATTGCAATCATTATATTGCTGTTTGTTTTTTTCAGGCATGTGCGCACACATTTATTTTTAGACACATCTCGATGGCACGACACACATTTGCGCACACAAATGTCGACACACTTGGGATTATCACTGTAAAACCTGTTCAGTAAAACACGCGAAACATGCGTCGCGGCTTCTACATTCTGAGGAACAGCAACGACACAAACAAAGTGAAAGTGACAGTTTCGTAGAGAAAAACCTCCGTCACTCGCTGCGATCCGACGTTTCTCCGCAGGCGTTTTCTGGCCATGTGACGCCACGACCGACTCGTCAGAAAGGAGAGTCGCCATTGGCTGTCCTGAAAGTCGCTAGATGACGTCATGACGTAATTTACATATTAGTTTTATTTTGTATATGTATTACACACAACTTTTGTAAAATATCGCTGATGTTCACGGTTTGATTTTATATAATTATTATTTTATTATATATATTTAATCTGAATATACAATTTAATAAAATATGATATTAATGTGCATATATCATTTAATTGTATTCTTTTAAATCTAGCCCGCTAGACGTTAACTTTATTTAAGTCAAGTACAGAAATCAGAAACGTTAATGGCCAAGTTGCAAATTACAACAAGGAATTGAGTTTGGTCTGACTCCATCTTTAACATAAATTAGCATAAATATGTAAACATAATAAAAAAAACAGTGACATGAAATGAGTGAAACATAAAAAACGTCATTGAACATTCTTGCGTATGTATTGCACATTAGATCTACTATATTTGCGTGCAGCGACTGTGTGGATTTTGGACAAAAAAAACTCGCTTTTTTTTTTTAATTGGTCAGAGAAGTCGCCAAGTTTGCGACACTGCGACTGATCCGAATCTAGATCGGCCAATCAGGGCTTTAGCCGCCACCCATCCCAAAACACGATTGGGACATTTGGATATTTGTGCGTGATGGCCTCTACCGGACGGAGAATCCGCTGGGATCCCCTGCAGGTGAAGGTGGCTTAGATAACATCACGGTTACTACACGCAGAACCTGTTTGGGTTATTTTCCGAGGAGGAGGAGGAGGAGGGGGGGGGCAACAAAGAAGCCTGCGTGCAAGCGGCGTCAGGAACTCCCTTCAGGTGAGCGCGAGGAAACACGGCCTTTGCACGAAAGAGACGCTCCAGCACGTGGGCGTCGTTTAAGAGAACAACGTTAATTTTTTAAAAAAAAAGTAAAAAAAATCAAACGTTCATTTTCAAACGTCTTCTGTTCTTGAGCCGCTTGTGTCTTGATCGCAAATTCGAAAGATATTCTGTCCCCCAGCCATTCCAAAAGTTGTTTGTTTCACAGTAGACCAGGGGTGTGAAGAGTACCGGACAGCCATACTTGAGTAAAAGTACAGATACTTACTGTAAAAATTACTCCAATACAAGTAACAAGTCACCAATTTCAAGAAGACTTGAGTCAAAGTAGCAAAGTATCCCATTTTAAAAGAACTTCAGTATTAAGAAGTATTTTTATTTGTGCTCAATATAGGCCCAAAAAAAAAGAAATGTGAAAGCAAACTATTGTTTTCCAAGACAGAAACAGAATTTAACCTCAATGTTTGAAAACTAGTAGAACAAAGTAGATAAAGAGAACAAAAAGTCAGTCTCAATCATTTACATTTGCAAGTAGATATAAAATAAAATGATTAATCTGATTAGTAAATTATATATTTTATGTATTATATAAAGTTATATATTATATAATAACATTTGTAAAACACATTTTTACGCCCCTAATTTGCATTCTTGAGGTTTTTAATTCACAAATAGCGTCCATTACCTTCAGCAGCCTAAAGATGGCGATATTCACCTCGTCCGTCCAAGAAATTAACCGCAGTATAAATCGATTCCGGCTTGTTGCGCACAATTACAATGTAACGAGTAACGATTAGTGTCCGTTCAAATGTAGTGGAGTGAAAAGTACTGCTACTCAATCACAAATGCAGTGGAGTAGTGAGTAAAAGTTACTCATATTTGTGATACTCAGTGCAAGTATGAAGTAGCCAAAAACATACTTAAGTAAAGTAACCAAGTTCATTTACTCAAGTACCTTACACCCCTGCGATAGATATTGTACTTTGCGCCACCTTTTACGCAGATAAAGATCTTCCCAGGTGGCGGAAGAATGATTGTGGACTTTGTGGTAAGAATGTGTTAAAGATGGCCATGATTTCTTAACTTTTACTTTACAGTCCAGAGCGACTTACAAAAAGAGGAGCAAGTGAAGTAATTTGTCTACAATAGGCTACAGTAGACGTCTACACAGACTATATAAGGAAACCTACTAGACAGAACAGCACGACAGTCAGCAACAACAGTGAACACATGACAAAAGTTTTTTTATTTATTTATTTTTAATCAGTGTGAAGGTGCTGGTAAAAGAGCTCAGTTTTTAGTGCCTTTTTAAACGTTGAGTAGGTTGGAGACTTTCTTAGAAAAATAGGTACATTTCATATAAGAAAGTTCTTAAAGCCTTGCGAAAACAAGCGTCATGAGTCTTGAGTAAATGTACTCCGTTACTTTACTTAAGTATGTTTTTGGCTACTTTGTACTTGTACTGAGTATCAAAGATAGAAGCAACTTTTACTCTCTACTCCACTGCCATTCTGTTTGAGTAACTCTACCTTTCACTTCACTACATTTGAATTGACACTCATTTTGATTGTGCGCAACAAACCGTAATCGATTTTATAAAATCACCATCAAATTTGAGGACATTTATTCAACGTTAATTTTAAGTGAATTTATTCTCTTAAGTTAAACTCTACAGATCTTCCCTGACTTTTACCATGGTATTGTAAAGTTACCAAGCCTAACATGGCAAACATGGCACTGTGTCATGATAATATTTTAGCTTAATTTTGTTGTGTGCAACGTGAATAAATGTAATGTCTATAGTAGGCAATGACTTAATCACTTCAGTAGAATCACATCAAAGTCAGCTCGGAATTTAGTTTTTTTTTTTTTGCACATTTGAGTTTGATTGAGACTGACTTTTTGTTCTTTATTTATCTTAATTCATCTCATTTTTGAAACATGGAGGAGTTACATTTCGTTTCTAAAACTTCGTGAATAGAGTTTTTTCACATTTTTTTGCTTTTTATCACCCTAAATTCAGTATGAGTGAAATACTTACGTTCTGTCAAAATTCGATGCTCTGCTACTTTGACTCAAGTCGTTTTTTAAGTGGTGACTTTTTACTCGTATTGGAGTCACTTATGCAATACGTCTCCGTACTTCACTGTAAGTGTGGCTGTCTGGTACTCTTTGCGCGGTTTCGTAACGTCAGATTAATCGGGTCTGAACCTGCCCCACTGTGGAGGTGGTAAGGACCGCCGCGCCCCAGCCCCTCCTGCCTCAGTTTCTTTAGGAGAACCTTCTCTGTCACAACACATTCGGGAGTGAGTTATGACACTCGCGTCATCGTCTAACAACTGGCTCGGAGAACACGGAGGGTAAACAGAATCCGCCGGTGGTCCCGCGGATAAGAGCTGGCGGCCTGACCTTTGACCTCACGCGTCCTTGACGGCTGGAGCAATTACGGAATTAGTTTCCCGAGCGCTAAACCGGCACCGATTACACGCTCCTAATGGCGAAACTGGATTCGCGGGCAGCTGGTCGAGGGTTAAGATATAAAAAAAGCCGTTTTGAAATGGCGGAAAAGATGGTGCTCGAAATGTATCTGCAGAAATTTTAATAAAAAAAAATAAAAGCATTTCATTTTATGCTACATTTATATGAACAACTTGTTCGAAAATGTGAGTAAATGAGTGAGTAAGTTTCTATTTATATAGCACTTTTTCCATATAAAATTACAAAGTGCTTTACAAGGTGCAACCACAGATAAAAAATTTTTAAAACAATAAAATCATAAAATGATCAGGAATAAACCCAACAGTATAAAACTACAGTAAGAAAAATTAAAAAGTCATAAAAAGTCAAAACCTAAAAATGTACAAAAAAACCTAAAAAAAAAAAATATCAATAAAAATGTATATAACATGCGTATAAGCTAATGTTTTGTTTTATTATTTCAATAATATCTCAATCTCTGTCACTGTGTAAACTGCCAAAGGATTAAAATTGGGATTAATGACATCATTAAAGTGAAACTATAGCATGAACTATGTGTATTGTTGTTATGGGCGGAGTCAGATTTAATTGCAGTTACTTTTGCAATTGCAGTTACTAATTGCAGTCTCAAAATTGCTTTCTGTTACATAGTTAGTGTTTTATTTATCAGAAAATGTAACATTTTGAATGGAAACATCGTTTCATTGTTTCAGATTCATTGTTGCAATTTTTCATGTCCTGATCAAATCTGTAGTTTTTGTTGCTTTGCGTGACTTTGTTTAAAAAGTTATTCAAGAATACAAACACAGGGAGCCTTAAAAACCCTAAAGATAGACTGAATAGATTTCCAGTGTTTAACTGCGACTAAATAGAAATACGTATATGCATATATACTCATGTGTAGGTATGTGTATGTATAGGTTTTTTTGTTTGTTTGTTTTTTTTTGCTTTGATGATTGGTACTATTTGTTTGTTAATTTTTATTGTTTTTTTT
>CM051493.1:16078581-16106442 GCA_028031935.1 Paedocypris micromegethes
TTTTTTACTTTAATTTGTTTTATTTATTTTGTTGACTGTTGTATTTGATGATTAATTGTAATTGTAATGTTCAATTTAAAACAATAAAAAATCCATGACCCAAGATTGGCCAACCAATCACAGAGGGGGACACACACACGCACTCACACTACAGACACGCCCACTTTCTCGCGCATCTATGGGACTGTGAGAGAGACGCAGACATTCCGCTAGTCTTCCTTCAGACGCATCGCTTGCGTCAGCCGCTCTTGATGGAATGTGTCGTGTAGTTTACACAAAAACAAGCCGTGATCACAAAAAACAGGCGTTTCTCTGTCACACTTTGCACTGTTTATAAAAGGTTCCATTTATATTTGACAACAAATCGTTAGCCGCGGGAATAATCGTGATCCAACCGTCCATTGTTTATTCTCTTGCCTGATGTGATTGGACGTGGCAATGAGTTTCAATCCGGATTAAATTCTGATGTCTAATCTGGATTAAATTCTGAGGTTTAATCTGGGTTAAATTAAGATGACAGTTCTCAGATTGTCGCAACAATTGGGCAAAGACGGGGTTTATTTCTGTTTGTCGAGTGTGTGTGTGTGTGTGTGTGTGTGATTCGGGTCGAGTCATGTTACACGCTTTTGTAATTCACCTTTTACGCCAGGCTAAAAATAGTCTTTAAAATGTCACTCCCGAGGGCCTCCGCCCAATCCACATCAAGCATCTCGCCTCTTTATGTTCGATCCGGATTGACGTCAAAATGGACGTCAGTCTGCGGAATGCGACCGCGCCGGTACAGGCATCGAGTTCAAGCTCTCGACATGAGACGGCGCTTATTTATAACCGCGTAGTTTGAGCGGCGTTTAAAGGCTTTGCAATAGCATCAATGGCCTCGCGGTTTGAGCTTTTACTCGTTTGCAGTCGATCCTTTGTGCGTTTTTTACGCTATTGTGTGCGAGCTAATCCCAGTGTAAACGTTAGCCAGAGTAGCTCAAACAGCCGCGCACGTGTTAGCGCACGGCTAACGCTTTACAGAATGATCTATGATTGGATACTGGGATGATTTATATGGGACGAAATATTGTGGCTCAAACTCGAAATTGATTTATTTGAAGCACAGAACTTAGACATAAAACGTGTCTTTTCGTGACAGGACTCAATATTGACAAGCATAACAAAAACGCAATTAGCAATTAATATTATTGTGCTATTTAATGTTTAGTCATAGTCTTCATTGTCGACAGTGCTGCATTAAACTACATTTATTTGTCGACTTTTCAATTATTTTCGCATTATTTTACTTGGTAATTTAGCACATTTTAATACTACTGAAGAGCAAACGTAGACATTTAGGTGAACGAATGCGTCTGTGTCATTAGAAGAGCATATACGCTGCTAACTAATTAATATAGACGCTAATGCTAACTGACAAATGCTAACACGCTCATCAGATGATTTTGAATTCAATTTCAGTTAAATAAGCAGTAAAATGTTGAATAATTTGAACAAAAATTATTTTTAAGCATTACAGAATTTCCTGAGATTTTTCTTTGCACAATTCGATAGCAGAATTTTATTTCTCGATATGTAAAATACATTGCTGACCACAAACATATTTCTTTATATATCAGAACAATGTTAAACATATTGAAATGTCATTTTTTTGTGAAACGATAAACAAAAAAGAACAGACTCTATTGTTCATTAAATGACACTGAACATAAAAGTGTAAAGTTATATACACTCCTGTTTTCATGTAAAACAAAATGCTACTCATCTAGACAATTAATCATTCCACCAGTATACAGTCATATTTATCATTTTCTGCTCATAAATCTGCCGTCACTGTTCAGAGATTAGCTGGAGGTTGTTTGGCAAAGGTCAAGTTCAAAGGTCAAGGTTCTGAAGGTCAAGGTGAATCAATGGCAGAGGTTAATCGCAACTGAGCAAACACTCGACGCAGACATTAATAATCAATCGCCGCTTTGTCCTGATGAATCTGAACGAACCGATGCCACTTCAAAAGCCGAGAGGGAGTAAACGATGGTGATTCGGTGACGGGCGAGGTAATAGTTTAATTAGCTAATCAAATGCGCCTGACACCAAGATCAAAGCAGCTAATCCCTCATTACACGCCAGGATTCAAAACAAGGCCGAGTCGCTTTCATCTTCCAGACGCGACTCCTTCACGAGCAACAGCTGGGTGTTCAAACGGCGCTTCGTTGGGCGGAAACCCAGCTGTTGTTCGGAAACTCATCGTGGCGAGTCTGACATCGAAGGAAGCAAAACTCAAGACGTCTGCGACCTTTTCCGAACGAAACAAAAGTCGAAGGAAAACAAAAGTGTCGGGTGAAGGCAGCATGAGTCACGCGGCACTCGGGGTTTCCTCGGGAAGGTGCGTGAGAGCCAGTTCCGCGTCGTTTCCCTCGTCGTTCCACCTGCTGTCAGATTACGACGATCTCGGCCCAGTCTCTTTTACGTATGTAAACATCGCCGTGCGCTCACATTCCAAGACGGTTTTTTCGAGAAGAGCCGTCAGTTCCACGAGCCAGATTGCCAGTGAGATGGAACGGGGCTTTGAAACACCTGCCGAGGGATCGGTCCGGCTGATAAAGGGGGCAGAATGACAATACATACCTGCAGTGAAGACAACAAAGACCCGGCAAACACTCGTGTCACGCACAGGCCAGACAAAAGAGACAAAACGGGGAGAGAAAACAACCTCGGCAGACGAATGAAAAGCATATTTTCTGGTTTGTTGCGTCACGTTCGCAAGGGTTTTCAGATTCGGACGGGGTTCTAAAATACGTGGGAGTGGGGATGGAATGTGTGCATGGGATGGTGGGACTTTTACTTCTGAATGAAGGTGGTTGGAGAGAAATGTGATGCTGCTCTTCCTCCTGCTTCCTGTCTGGATCAGGTGTCTAACTAAACGTGCAAGACATTCAGCAGAATCTCTGTTCAGTTCTCTTTACCAACCGGTTATGGACGAGGAGGCACTCAGGGCTCCGTGTGTGGACCCATCGAGTTCTTATCGGAGTCGGGAAAAAGTGGACAGACTATAAAACAGATTGCAAAAAAAAAGCAGATTGCTCAAGGCTCTGTGAGAGGACCGGTTGAGTTCTTCAATGACGGAGTGAAGAAGCGGTGCTCAAGGCTCTGTGTGAGGACCGATCGAGTTCTGCTTTTTTTTTTTCCATTATCCTTATCTCTATTTATTGTATACCATTGTGGCTGCTGAAAAATGTAAATGTCTCATTGTTGGGATGAATAAAGGTTTTCTTCCTCTTTAATGACGAACTGAAAAGGAGGCGAACTAGTGAGGAGGCGCTAGGGGTCAAGAAAAAGTTGTCGGACAAAAATACAGACTGCAATGTGATGTGCAAAAAGATACAGATGCTGTTTCATTCAAAGTCTGAATAAACTAAATAAAAAGCGTTGTTTCTACATTTGTTTCTTGTTTTCTGTAGCGTTGTCAGCAGTGACTTGTGGAATCACTGTTTCTTCTCGTTTTTTTGACAGCTATATAAGGCTTCTTAAAGCGACAGAAGAAACTGTCGTTTACATTGCATCATGCTATAATCTCGACTCAAATTACTTTTATTTATTTCCGAGCAACTTCGCAAGAATTTCAACGGGACAGCTGAAAAAGAAAACAGAAGCGTATTTTTTTTCTGGTAGATTAACAAAAAAATCTAAAGCCATGAAGATTTAATGTAAACCACATGAAACAAACCAACAAGGATGATGACCTTGTCAAAACATCTTTTCCCAAAGAGCCAATCAAAACAAGGATTCAACAAATGGGGCACATTGTGATTGGTCAGACTTGATATCAAGGTCCTCATAATGTTCTAGTAGTGTGTTCTTGACTAAGCCTCATGAGATTGTGCTTATAGTAAACGGCTCATAAAGACAGAAAGACAATTCTACTTTCTATAAAAATCCCGAATAATTTTTGCCAGCCATTAAAGCCATCAGACAAAGTCCAGACTGGTGCATCGAAAATTCCACTCGGACCCTGCACTTTCTGAATTCAAAGTCCTGCAAGTCAAAGACCATCTGCTGAGCACCAGGTCCCCAGAGGTCAGCAAGGGAAGTTCGGTCACAAACGCACCGCCGTGGCCCGACGGTAACCTGCTCGGAATTTGGCAGCGGCTCTGGGCAGGAAAGGATGTTTGCGTCGCCCTGAAGGAGCGGGAAGCTTGTGAAGCGAGAGGTTCTATTCTCGTCCCTCAGACGTGGAGTCGTTCCCTCTGGGGGGTCTTTGGTGTGGGCTTGACCCACAGCCCTGAGGTTGATGCAGCCAGAGGAAGGTCATCTCGGCAGACTTGCAAGGAGAGGAAGGAAGCGTCTTCTCCACCATTCTCGTTGCTCAGAAAACCGTGGCTATCAAAGAGTCTCCGCGGTGAGATTATTCTTAAGCGACGTCCGATCGTGCAATCCGGAGACGAATGTTGATAGCGAGGGAAGTAGTTAGTGACACAAGAGTTAGTAAAAAAAAAACCGAGTCTCAGAACAGGCTGAACAATGGTGCGAGTCGTAGGGGGAGTCGAGATAAAAGCGCTTCCTGTTCTCTGACCCGGTGTCATTCTGGTGACGTCACCCACCGAGCGGCATCAAAACAGACCCTTCTGGACGTGATCTGCACTCGGACAAATCTGAAAATAAACAGCGGACCAAAAAAAAACGAGGGAGGAAGCGGCACAAGACGGGAGCGAGAAACGTCCCACGCGGCCTCACCTTCTTCTGCGATTGTGGTAGTCTGCGAACATTAGGACACAAGAACATAACGAACCAGCGTTTCTTTTTTTTTTTTCGAAATTTTACATCGTGGAAAACTCGAAATTTTGACATTGTAAAGTTCCTTTAAAAGTTTAAGAAACTTATGGACTGATTAGGAGGCACTCAAGGTTCTGTATGAGGACCTATCGGATTTTACAGCGTTACGAACTTTAGAACTTTTCTGGAAAATGTAGAACATTCTGGATTGATGAGGAGGTGCTCAGGGCTCTGTGTGAGGACCCATCAAGTTCTTGAATCGAGTTTTTACAGCATCTCAAATGGGCCACCCATGTGTCAATGAAAGAGTTTTTGAACATTGCTTAGATGCACCAATCAATTTTCCTCAAACGCAAAAGCAAATTGGCACAGAAAAATCTCAAAATCAACCGTGCGGTCACCGCACAGGCTAATCAGGGTCAGTGGGCGGGGCTTGGGATGTCACTTGAAGGCATCTTGGCCTATCTGAAAATAAATCTGAAAGTAAACACCAGACAAAACACAGGACAGGATGCGCCTGAATGAATCTGTATGAGGACCCATCGGATTCTCAATCGGAATATCGCTTAAATGCACCAATTCACCTTCGTTGTTCCCCAAACGCAAATTGGCAAGATCAACCGATAGGTCACAGCACAGGCCAATCAGGGTTAATGGGCGGGACTTGGTATGTGTCTTGAAGGCAACTTGGCCTGTACAATGTAGACAAATGTTATAAGACATTTTCTGTGGTGGATTCTTCTGTGCGAAACCATGCCATCCAGCCTGGAATGAAGCCAGAAGATCTTCTGCTGTGACCGAGAGGCAAGTGAAGTTCTTCTCGATGTTGTGCTGGCTGGAAGAAAATACTTTGCTGTGATTCAGGCCGTCACTGGAGAAGCGGAAAGTTATTGCTCTGACAGGTCTGAGATGTTCCCAGTCTTAAAGGTAATTGCTGCATAGCTGGAATAGTTGTGATGGCGCAGCTGACGTGTGGAGCACAGGTGCTGGTCCAGCTCAGGTATGTTCTCCTGAAGATTTACTGGATCCAAACATCACGCAGGTGGCTGGGAGGGATTCCATCATTTGCTCTGGATTCTCGGGGTCATCCTTGAGCTACGGGAGAAAACACCGAAAAGCTTTTATTTTGTAATGCTGATTAAAAAAGCAATCGCAAGACAACTGGACACATAACATAGTTGTATATTTATCAACGAGCATGATAAAAAAATCTACTCGCCTCAGGGTCTGATTCGGTGAGATATCAATGTGACCCAGAAATGTAGAAAATTCGTTTTTTTTTTCTCAATATCGGGCGAGAAACATTACAAACGCAATCTCTAGTAGGTTTCAATTATTCAATTCAATCAATATTGTGATATTGTGAGATATCACAATATTGTGAGAGTCATTGCAACAGAATCCGACCTTCGACCTACAAAAAACACTAAATGTCGACAAGCTGACTGTCAGTTAGCATTAGCTTGTAGCAACAACATCACCTGCCTTCCACGTTGGTGTGGTCACATTTTAATCAGTCGCCCTCAATTTAGTTAAAACAAATCCCAAACTATGCCTCTGATTTATTTCGAATTCTGCTTATTCCAACCTGATTCAAAGAGACATTCTCGATCCAGAAATCTAAATGTCAAGCTAAATGAGCTAATTTTGTCGTTTAAAAAATGATCGTTTCTTGACAATAATCATTCAAGCCTAAAACGGTGGCGCACACTTTTAGTTTCTCTTTTTGCCCTAACCATAGGCTCTCTAAGGTTAGTAACCAGCAACGTTTTAATTGAGTGACAGATGCAACAACCAATAAGAAGACACCTACGAACTCTGCTTTCGACATTCATAGGCCCATAATTTGATAAACGAGCCGCGACTGGAAATTTCGCCACTGGAAGTTGTACGTAACTTCACTGGATAATTAAATTTCGATACAGTCCCTAGTGGCCAAATTGAGAACTTCGCTCACAGTAGTTGTCTAGAATTTACGGTAGATGTAATATTCCATCCCTTCGTGACAATTCTGGAGATCTTGACCTGCGGCCAATCCCGTGTTTGGGGAATCCTGTCAGCTTCAAACCTGCTGGGTGGGTTCTTCAGCGCTTCAGTGCCAGTCGTCTGAAGCCAGCGAGGCTTTGTTAGCATCTCCGCTTTGTTCGCTAATCCAATATCTCTTGAACTTTTCAAACGCGCTTTCGAAACGACAGATGTCAAACAACTGTTACGTCACGGTTGTTTTTCCGCTCGTGATTAATCGCGCGGAGTTTCTGTGATTGATCGCGCGGTAAAGCAGATCCGCCGTTTGAAGTCGTCGTTCAGAACCGCGGTGTTTTCCTGACCAGAACTTTGTTTTGCTTATGCAAGCGACTTCTGCGGATGCTCCGCCCCTAATTGTGACATCATCACAATTTGTGGTTTCTATGCCCAGTAAGGTCACAGGTTCAGGGCCACGATAACATTTTAGAGTGATTTGATTCGCGAATGACCTTGTTGTGACCTTCTAATGCTGCAGGTCACTCGGGCTCTTCTTCCTCATCATCATCATCAGTGATGCTAGCGCGCTAAAACAGGATTCCTTACACTGGAAAAGAATAGAAATCTTTTCCTACATCACCGAGCTTGGAGAAAAGCGAGAGCGAAGAGGAGAAGGGGCGACGGATATGTGAGGTCACGCCTAAAAATAGACAGAGCGACGTCAGTTTGTCTTTTGTTACGGCCATCACAACAACACCGGATCCGCCGCTGTTGCGTAACGCGCTGAATGTGCCGGAGCCGCGGGAGACGCGCTCGACTTCTCCAGCTGAAATTACAGCTGTGACGGACGAAAGACCAGCCTCACGGTCAGCTAATGAGGGTGTGTCCGCCCTGCAGACAGGTGTGTTTATGATTCTGCATTTGGCACAAAGTGGGGCCACGAAGCTATTTTTAGCACAGATTCGGGCCCCAAATGCATAATTTAGCACAAATGCGGCCCCAATGCTAGTTTTTAGCACAAGGTGGGGCCCTGAAGCTAGTTTTTAGCACATAGTGGGGCCCAGAATGCTACTTATTAGCACAGATTAAGGCCCCGAATGCAGGATTTAGCACAAATGGGGCCCTGAATGCTAGTTTTTAGAACATAGGAGGGCCCGGAATGCTACTTTTTAGCACAGATTAGGGCCCCAAATGCAGGATTTATCACAAATGGGGCCCTGAATGCTAGTTTTTAGCACAACGTGGGGGCTATGAAGCTAGTTTTTAGCTCAAAGTGGGGCCCCCAAATGCTATTTTTAGGACCTGAAATCTAGTTATTAGCACAATGTGGGGCCCTGAAGGTAGTTTTTGCACAAAGTAGGGCCCCGAATGCAGGATTTAGCACAAATGGGGCCCCAAATGCTAGGTATTTCAAAGTGGGGCCCCCGAATGCAGGTTTTAGCACAAAGTGGGGCCCCGAATTCTAATTTTAGCACAAAGAAGGACCGTTTAGCACAAAGAAGGGCCCAAATGCTAGTTTCTTTTAGCACAAAGTGGGAACCCGAATGCAGGTTTGAGCACAAATGGGCCCCGAATGCTAGTTTTTTTGCCCAAAGTGAGGCCCTTAATTCTCAGTTTTAGCACAAAGTGGGGCCTCGACGCTAGTTTTTTAACACAAAGTGGGAACACAAAAACTTTCAATGATGGCAATGTGTGATTATGTGTTGAATTTGAATGCATGGTGTGTGTGTGTGCGTGTGATTGTGTTTGAGTGTGCTGTGTGTTTCAGTGTTTCAAGTGTGCGTTTGTGTTTGTGTTCATAAATTGGTATCAAAAAGAGTTTGAGCAATAACCAAAAAAGCAATTAAAGAATATTGATGCATATGCATGTGTGTCTTAAACGTGTGTGCGCATTGTGTGAGTCTGTGTTATAGCTTGTTTCAAAGAAGGGTGTGTGTGTCGGAGAAATCTTTAAAATGAAATACATTTTAATAATAACAATTTTAATAGGAAAAATACATAATAATAACAATAAAATAATAATAAATTAAATAAGCACAGACGTTCCGATTAAAAAGCAGGAAAATCACACAGCGAGATTCAAATCACTCGATAATGACGACATTTGCCAAGCGACTTCAGATGTTTTCGAGAAGCCACAGTTCTTTTTTTCTCCGAGTCTAATTGAAATCAAAATAAAATGTTCTAATGGTCGCTCATCACTCAGACAGGCAGAACCGGAACGATAATGACATGTTTTCACCCTCCGGAATGGTTTCGCTGCAAATGTCACGTTATTAAACTCAAATTGCCCCGTCAGCGAGTCTTTAATAAAGCGGTTAAAGTGACGGCCCCAGTCCGGCTGTGACGGATACACACTGGCTCCAGGCCTCGCGACTGTTAGTAAACAAAGCGGACCACACACTCTCTCTCCGCAGAGAGGGAATTCCCTCAAGGGTCCCACTTTTCCCGGGACCTTCAGTCCGGATCTCGGAACACACTCGTGAACTTTCCCGCCAGTCGTTGTCCACGGTAACGATCCACGGCTCACAGTTTCCAAGTTAATCGCGATTAATGGCGTTCAAATAATTGACAAGGTTAAGTGCTTGAAATTAATCATGTGCGTTAACGCGTTAATTTTGGCAGAACGAATTAAAATAAAAAATCTCCGTTTTGTTGCCAGGATGACATCAGCAGGATGTTAGCCGAGTGTCTCACTCGGGTTGTACTTTTGTGCGTAAACATGGCGAAATGGCACAGACACTGTTCTGAACGACTTCTCTCTGTAATGTTGTTGCGGTATAACACAATATTTGGTCGAACACTTTATTTCTTCGTGTCTCGTCTAACAACTCTACCTGCATTGCCTTTTTTGGCCACAGGGTGTCGCAGTTTCACAACAAAAACAGAGCAGCCTGGTCAACAAAATTGACCTGACGTGTTTTTTTTTTTGTTAGCTAAGAATATAAAAATAACGTTTTTTACGTCTGGACTCATATTTTGTTCAAAAGATCTCCCTGCATATTAGTGGTAAGGAAAAAGCCGTCTTCTCGTCGCTACAACGTTTGGCCTATCATATAGTGACATAATTTTCAATTCTCAACAAATTTTTTGTCGCCGACTCTTCAGAGCGTTTCTCATGGCCAACACAGATTTAAAACAAATAAGTGAATGTAAGTTTGTCACTATGGTCTCGAACCCACCAGACGCCTCGTCCCTTCCTCCACTGGTCATTGGTTTGTCCTCGCGTTTGTCCGCCGTGGCCGCGCGGTGAAGAAATGCCGTTCCGATGCCTCACCTAATCTGTTTATGTTTCTTCCGTTGGATTAATGTTCAGCCGCGGTGACGGAAGACGAGCCCCGAGGCAGGAATTCCGCTCATGCTCGGGATCAAGCGGCCGACGCTTGCGTGATGTGACGAAACGCTGGAAACATTCTTCTGGCGTGCGTACGATAATGCGTTTCGACACTCAGCGCCTTTAATCTGGACAGTCTGGACACTCACACGCTCTAATCCGGGACTTACTCATGGTGGTGTATGGGTGTGTTTGTGCATTTAAACATACACACAGGTGTGTGTGTGTGTGTGTGTGTGTGTGTGTGCAGGCATTTAGGTCAGAGTGGGGTCCCAAATGCTTCTCAGGCCAGAGTGCGTCACTTGTGGGGACCTTCTGGAAGGCTTGTTTGAGGGTCTCGAAAGGATTTCAATTTTTGGAGATACACTTTGTGTGTGTGTGTTCATTACTTCACAATACAGTGGTACCTCTCCTTACAAAATTAATTCATGCCGACTGCAGCTTCGTAAACTGGAAGTTTCGTAAAATGAGACGCAATTTGCATGTGAATCCGATAATTCGTCCAAATGAAAACAATGCAACAACAATGAAAGCGCATGAAAAACATGCTTTCATAATATGATACAATATCGTAACAACTGTAGTAAAAAACATCTTGAACGTCGCGATAACTGTGACGTATAGCCGGATCAGAGCGGACATCAGCAGGATGTTAGCCGAGCGTCTCTCTTGGGTTGTACTTTAGTGAGTAAACATATTGAAACGGCACAGACACTGAGCGTCTTCTGTTGGTCGAACACTTTATTTCTCTGTGTCTCGTCTAACAACTTCACCTGCATTGTCTTTCTCTGCCACTGGGTGTCGCAGTTCCACAACAAAACAGCGCAGCCTCGTCAACAAAAGTGGTTCCGGAAGTAGGATATCTGTTACTGTTTTATTTCGGTAAACGTGTTTTTTTTTTGGTTGGCTAAATAGCGTTTTATTTATGTCTGGACTCTTGCATCAAACGATCTCCCTGCATATTAGTGGTAAGGAAAAAATTGGCTTAACATTCTTGTCGCTAAGTTTGGCCTATCGTATAGTGAAATACTGTTGTACAAAGAGATGACATATTCTTGACAACGTCTTTCATGAAAGAAAATTTTTAATTAACAAAGTCGTTTGTAAGGGGAGGTGCCACTGTAATTTCAGGGATTTCCCGGATGGGGGGGGGGTGTAGTTTAGGGACCACAGGGTTTCAGAAGATGTGCTGATGTTGTCCTGTTGGGTTCCTCGTGTCTCACAGCCTCCACCTGAAGAAGAAAGGCACATGAAATGGATTCAAGCATCAGCTGGTGTTGATAACAGGTGCAGGACCTAAAGAGATAGGGTGAGGACCTGGAAGGAACTGCAGATGCTTCCAAGTAGAAGACCCTGAAAATCTCTTCAAAACTCCCTTGTTTTTTTCCGCATTGACGAGCATGTTTTTTTTTTATCGTTGATATTATTTTGGCCCAAAATTAGTTGTTTTGTTTCCGCGCCGACGTTCGGCCAAAATCCAAGTACTTTTGCTTAATATTTTCAGCCAAATTCTGTCATAAGTGGCACCACAGATGCACTAATAGAAATAGTTTGTCGTCTCCTTCCTCCTTCCGTGGGCTTTGCAGAAGCCGTCGGGACAGACCCGGGTGGTCCGGTTCCACAGCGGACCCCATAAATATAGCAGCACGCCTCAGTCCCAAACACTACCGACAATTTATAGGCGCGGAGTTTAAATACCGCGGATGATTGTTCTGATGAGCGTCTAGTATTTCATCTCTGTTATGACATGGCGGGATGCTCCAATCAGGATTCCTCGCTCGGGCGAAGGCAAAGAATTCCAGGGACGCCGGGTTCAGGCGAGGTCCGGGCTGTCCTGAGAACACCTTCTCTCCGGCGAGGGGTTGGGGAACAGGGGGCAACCTTCTCTCTCAAAGCTCTTCTGGAAGTCGCCAGTCTTGGGAATTTCTCCCGCCATCTGTCTCGTATACAGGCTGGGCGTCTGAGAGAAGTGCGCCCTCTGCAGGCGCCTGAGGGAATCACGCCCTCTTTTACCAGCCCGTGAAGCGAGCAAATAAACAAACGCTTCCGGAATGACTTAAACAACATTTTGTAATGATTTAGAGGAGCCGGGCAACTTATCTGAAGTTATGTAATACATTAAACGCAAAACGTAAGGCATAAATAAAATAAAATTATTGATTACGTTCATTTTACTCAAATATACTAAGATGTCCAAATTCTTTTAAGATGCCGAAAAAATGAATCTACTCTAATACAACATTTGCCTAGTACAAAATGTTTAGAAACCATTAGAACATCTAAATTTACAGTATGTTACTATACTTTAGTATTTTATTTTTTTATTATATAGCATCAATATGAACATTTTATCTTCGTTTACTGTATGTGTATTTTTTTTAATCTTTTTTCGTCTTCATAGTTTTTCATTCATTAGTTATCTTTATTTTTACTGTATTTTATATCTTTTTTTTTCAATGTTTTGTTATTTTCTTTCTCAAATGCATCCGCTCCCACCCAAACAGCCATGTGTAAATGATGGACGATCTGGAAAATACATTTCACTACATGTCGTAATGTACATGTGACAAAAAAAATGTGAATTTCAAGTTTGAATTTCTAAAGGGCTGTTTGTGCTTTTTTTTTTATTTACCTCTTCTTACGTAACTTCCCATCTTTTGTTTTTGCCGCTTTGAGATTCGAGCGCAAATGTAAAGTGCCTTACAAATCGAATATATTATTTCAAGCGTGCAAATGTGTTCATATAAATCTGCTTTTCCATCAAAAAATGATTATTAACAAAATATTCATATTTGTTCTTTTTAAGTGTTGATCTTTTGAAGTGTATTTATTTTTACACTTGCTGCAGTGATAAAATCTTTCCCCATTGAACAAATAGTTTTTCGTCTGTCTCTCTCTGTCTCTCTCTCTTTATCTCTCTGTATGTCAGTCTGTCTCTAAACATCTAAACATCCTAAATGGGGGCAAACAAACTTTTATTTATGGAAGACGAAGAATAAGAAGTAAAATAAACAAAACAAAAAAACATTATTTCAAATTATGTCAGTTTGCCGCTTATTCCTTAGAATGTGTGTGTGTGTTTGTACCACCGCATAATACACACTCTCACGGCTTCACGCCATCAGCCGCGTCGTACGAATCCAAGAGCATCGTCCTCCTAATCTGCCAGATTATCGCTCAGCCGGAGAATGTAAGCAAACAGCGGGGAGGCTAATGTAATGATAGCCATGTGCTAATGCCCGTTTCCCGCCGCCGGTGGCCCTGCTCCGGACCGTCTCATCTGATGCCACACGAGGCGGTGGCGTGTTGATCTGACCCGGCTCCGTCTAATCCCGGGCCTTTCTGGGAAAACACGGCTCCCTAGCCTCCGCCTAAGCCTCGCTTAATGGAAGGACAATATTAGCGCAAGCTACATCGTCCTCTCCTCTCACGCCGGCTCAAGCTCCGCCCATTTCCGGAAGCGTTTCGACGCGGAAAATTTGAGCGTTTGAAGCGCGTCGAAACGACGCTTGGAAATTTCTGATGTGGTTAATTTGGTCTTACGCCTGTGCGAATATCATATCCTGTAGATGGAACGGTTGTACTCCCTCTCTACCGCTGTTTTTAATTTACTTTACCAATTAAGGGATTTTAAATCCCTTAAACTTAATTTTCCAAGCATTTCCCAAGTCTCTACTTTTCTTGTGCTCTTATAATTATGTTGCGCTCTTTGCATTTTTTTGTTATTTTTTTTATTATTTTAATTAATTTATTGATTTTTTCTTTTTGATTTGGTTTGGAATGTTCTTTATATCATCCATACTTTGTGTATTTCATCGCAAGGGTATTGTTGTGTTTTTTGAAAGTTGTAAATGTTTTGTACAATTATTTACTCTGACAATAAAAAAAAAAATCGACGCTTGGATCCTACTGGTCAACAGCTTTGACTTTCGTCTGCTGGGCTTTTAGCAGCTGTGTTTGTGTTTGACGAGCTCGTCTTGTCGTCTTCGAAGGCCCTCGTGGAAATTTGTCCAGGAATTACTGGACATTTTCATCAGGGGCCGTTGTTTAACACCCACTTCCTGCGGCATTAACACCTCACACGGCGGTGAGAGAGGCAGACGCGACGACACCGAAATCAACCACGAGGGCTAGAAGAAGAAGATTCCCTCATGTGTTCTCACCGAAGGTTCGTGATGTAGATTATGGTTTAGTTTAGTTTAGATTTATAGTTTAGATGTGAGAAACAAGATAGACAGACAGGCAAAGAAAATGGTGTGAGTGACAGATACATACAGAGAGAGTGAGAAGTGGAAAGGTGGAGGATGGATGGATTGATGCATGGATGAACAAACATTCAGGCAGATACATAGAAGGATGGATGGATGGAGGAATTTGTGGATGAATAAACATACAGACAGATAAATGGATGGATAGATAGATAGATAAATAAATGGAAGGATGGATAGATGGATGGACGGACAGACGGCCAAACAAACATACAGATAGATAGATAGATGATGGATGAATGAACAAACATACAGACAGATACATGGATGGATAGATGGATAGATAGATGGATGGATGGACGGACAGACATATAGATAGACTGAAAATGGATGGATAGATAGATAGATAGATAGATAGATAGATAGATAGATAGATAGATAGATAGATAGATAGATAGATAGATAGATAGATCGATGGATGGATGGATGGATGGACGGACAGACAAATAGACAGACATATAGATAGACTGAAGATGGATGGATAGATAGATAGATAGATAGATAGATAGATAGATAGATAGATAGATAGATGGATGGATGGATGGATGGATGGATGGATGGATGGATGGATGGATGGATGGACAAATATAGACAGGTACATGGATGGATGGATGATGGATAGATGGATGGAAGGATGGATGGATATTCTAATATTTAATTAATATTACTTCAATTATAAATTAATCAATTACATTGAGTGAAAGAATGAACATATGTAAAAAGTGAAAGAAAAAAACCATTTTAGTGCTCACAGCTAAATAAAAATTTTTTTAAACGATGGATATTTCAATAACTCACGGGAAGCACAAAAACAATTCACGGAAAATCACGTCGACATGGTGGAATGTTTGGTCGAGATTTGTCGGCCATGTTGTGACATCACAAAATTAATCTGCCCGTCTTTTGAAATTACAGGTGAGAAACATCTCCATAATAAGAGTCTCAACGTGTCTTTAAACGAAGCCCAGGACCAATCAGAAGCTTGCGAGCGAACAGGCCCGTATTCACGACCGTCAAGAATCCGTGTTGACTTTGATTTTCCTAAATGTTGCTTTAAACGAGCGAGCGGCTGAAACCCGAGCGCTTGTCCAGATTATCTTTTCGAGATTCCCAGGAATCCGCCGAACCTCCGAGCTGTGATTTCTAGCAAGCGGCGAAGAAAACGTTGTGCGGCGCTATCACAGCCCATGACGATAACGTCGAACACGACGGTAAAACAGAAGTCTGGACACTCCGACAATATTAGTTCAGCTGCGCAAAGAGACTTTTAACCGAAAAGAAATCTGTTTGTTGAGCACCGGCCGCAAATTACCACAGACCCTGCGAAACGCAAAAAAAAAAAAAACATTTTACACAAATATTATAAGGCCGAAATTTTTTGAAAAATCAACTAGCGTAGCAACTGATTGATGCTTACAATGATTTCTGCTTGCTCCTTAGCGCAGTGACTATAATCTAGAAAAAAATCGCTTAGTATAATAACAATTATTTATTCATTTGAGTTCTTTAGTGACACTGCCAAATTAATCAATTAATCTCTCTTTTCACACTTTTATTTTTTATTTATTTTTTGTTTTAACGGCCGTTCAAATACCAATTTATTTTTTTTTGCATTTTAATAATGTAACATATTTGATGTTTGAAGAAGAGAAATTCTTGGATTTTTTGGAATCTCCTTATCAAGATATGCCTTATTATATAAGATGTGAATGGGAGTGTGTACTTAAATAATATGCATTATTATATAAGACCTGCCATCAGGCGAACAACCACTTATTCTCTCTACACCTGAGGTACATCGCGCTCTGGAATGGGTGAACTCCAGAAAAGCAGCTGTACTCACCCATCTCAAAGCCTGCCTGTCACCCAGCCTGGACCCATACCAATTCGCTTATCGCGCCAATAGGTCGACTGAAGATGCCATCTCTACAGTCCTTCACTCCGCCCTGACACATCTGGACGACCCTAACACATATGTGAGGATGCTCTTTGTCGATTTCAGCTCGGCTTTCAACACCGTGAGCCCACAAAAGCTAATCGAAAAGCTGCAAGACCTTGGGATCAACACAAGTATCCGGAACTGGACTCTGGACTTTCTTACGAACAGATCACAACCTGTTCGACTCCACACTGCCACCTCCTCCAGTCTCACCATCAACACCGGCGTCCCCCAAGGATGCGTATTGTCCCCTCTCCTGTACTCCCTCTTCACCTATGACTGCGTGCCTGTCCATGCCTCAAACAGCATCGTCAAGTTCGCAGACGACACCACGGTGGTAGGCCTGATCAGGAACAACGACGGGACGGCCTACAGGGAGGAGGTTCAGCGTCTGGTGACATGGTGTGAGGACAATAACCTGGAACTCAACACCAGGAAAACAACAGAGGTCATTGTGGATTTCAGGCGAGCTGGGAAAAACAATCACACTCCCATTCACATTAATGGTTCGGTGGTTGAACGAGTTCCCAGCTTTAAGTTTCTTGGAATTCACATCTCAGAGGATCTCACCTGGACATTGAACACTTCAATCCTGATCAGGAAGGCACAACAACGCCTGTATTTTCTGAGACGACTCAAAAAGTCTCATCTGTCTGTCAGGATACTGAAGAACTTTTACCGCTGCACCATCGAGAGCATCTTGACAAACTGCATCTCAGTGTGGCACAACAGCTGTACAGTCGCAGACCGAAAGGCTCTTCAGAGAGTGGTGAAAACTGCCCAGAGAGTCATCGGATCTCAACTTCCCGCCCTGGAGGACATTCACAAAAACTCGGTGTCTTCACAGGGCAAAGAGAATCATCGAAGATCCGTCTCACCCCAACCACAGACTGTTTACTCTTCTCTCATCAGGGAAACGCTGCCGCTGTCTGAGAGCCCGTTCCACAAACAGGCTCAGGAACAGTTTTTACCCGACAGCTGTTTCTGCATTAAACAGCAGTTGAACAGCCTGTACTTCACTTCACTGCACTGCCACTTTTTTCTACTTGCACTGTTACAATTGTTGCACAGTTCATGGCACGTTTTTGTATATTTGGTTAGCCACTTTTTGCACACTCTGCTTCCTATTCACTTGTATATAATCCAACCACGGTATATTCCCATGCACCTGTATATTTCTCATTACGGCACTGTCTACTTCCTTGAACCTTTATATTTCCATATCCTATATTTATTTATATCTCATTTGTAAATATACCTTATATGCACTTCTGGTTAGATGCTAACTGCATTTCATTGTCTCTGCACGTGTACTTTGCACAATGACAATAAAGTTGAATCTAATATAATCTAATCTAATTATTACATATGCATGTTTGGCTCCAGCTTTGTGTGACTCAGAAATGGGAACGTAACAATAAAACTACTATAGAATCATTGGACGCAACCATGAGTCATTTCATTGGTATTTAGTTAGTTTAGTAAATAAGTTACGGCAAAATGTAATTATTTTATTTTACAGCAGCTTCACACAGCATTAGCGTTACTCATTACATAGGCGACTCGTTACATAGGTGATTTGCTAGACAGGTGACTCGTTAAATAGGCGACTTGTTACACAGGTGATTTGCTACACAGGTGACTCGTTAAATAGGCAACTTGTTACACAGGTGACTCGTTAAATAGGCAACTTGTTACACAGGTGACTCGTTAAATAGGTGACTTGTTACATAGGTGACTCGTTAAATAGGTGACTTGTTACATAGGTGACTCGTTAAATAGGTGACTTGTTACATAGGTGATTTGCTATACAGGTGACTTGCTACACAGGTGACTCGTTAAATAGGCGACTTGTTACACAGTTAATTTGCTACACAGGTGACTCGTTAAATAGGCGACTTGTTACACAGGTGACTCGTTAAATAGGTGACTTGTTACATAGGTGATTTGCTATACAGGTGACTTGCTACACAGGTGACTCGTTAAATAGGCGACTTGCTACACAGGTGACTCGTTAAATAGGCCCCTTGTTACACGGGTGTTTAAATAACCCTTTTTTATTTATTTAAAAATGAAAAAAGTTTCCCTGTTTTTTATTAATCTTCTATTCTCTCTTTTCTTCCTCTTCTGTCACTTTCAATTTTCTATCATTGTATTTCCTCTCTCTGTGTTTCTCTCCCTGCACTATCATTACTCATCTTCCTTCTTTTTCTTTTCAACACTCTTGTTCTTTTGACTCTTTTCCTTGCTATGTTCTTTCTGTCTAGTCATTTCTCTTCTATTATGCCGTTCTTTGCTCTATCTCTCTCTCTCGAAAATGTCTCTCCATTTACAATTTCGATATGGTTCGCCATATCGACAATCTCACTTACATTATTTCATTTTATCTCGGAATATCGAGTTACGCATTTGCACGCAAGATCTGGACGCTGTTATGTTAGTGTAACCTTGATTATTGTATTATTTCATTATTAATCTCATTTAAGTTTATATTAATCTATTTTAAGTTATTGCTGATTTATGTTACAATTTAATTTAATTTAAGTCGGTCTTACTTTATTTTACATGCATTTTAGTTGTGTTAAAAATGCACTGCCCCTTGGAGGTGAGGAGGAGAATTAGAGAGGGAAGAAGGGAGAGACACGGTCGGAGTTCTCGAGGGTTATAGACTGTTAATGCTGCACGTTGTTCGTGTGGAATAAATATTCGTTCCATATCACCCGTGTGACCCGATTATTTAATACACCTCACGCTGAAGAGACTGGAGCATCGAAGGACGAGAAATAAGGGTTACATTAGCAAAAGTAACGCTCTCTGCTCGGACCTCGTCTGAAAAGCTAACGCAAACGCGCGTGCGCCTAAAAATCAAATGATGAAAATCAAATTATCTCGAAATCGGTCCGTTGTTAAAACTTTGGAAGCCAAAGAGCAGGATCCGTGAGGCTTTTCCTCGACTTCTCGCCGTGTTTATCGAGCGTCACCGCGGAGATTCTCCCCTCAGACGCCCGGGCGGGTCCCTGAGGTAATTATGCTAAGTGCTGTTTATGCTAGCTAACTAGCCCCTTGATCTCCCGCCGGCCCGCGCGCTGATGAATCGACTAGTCTGGTCTGGCGTGTCACAGGTAAATCACCTCCCGCCGCTCGTCGTCTAAACCTCGGCCGTCGTTTGGCTCAAGCCCCGCGGCGTCTGGGTGGTCCGCCTTATCGCGCCCGTTCCCAGAACCGCTGGAAGTGCGCGGCAAATGCCTCATTTGAGTAGAACGAGTAGCGGCGCCTCGAGGGACTAGAAGATGCGGTTAGTGCGAGTTAGCCTCTCTCTCTCTCCAATCAACACTCACTCACTCACTCACTCACTCTCTCTCTCTCTCTGTCTCTCTCTTCTGTCTCTCTGTCTCTCTCTCTCTGTCTCTGTATTCTCTCTCTCTCTCTCTCTCTCTCTCTCTCGTCTCTCTGTCTCTCACTCACTCACTCTGATCTCTCTCTGTATCTCACTCTCTCCTCTTTTCTCTCTCTCTGTATCTCACCCTCCCCCCTCTTCTTTTGTATCTCTCTCTTTGTATCTCCTCACTCTCTCTACTCTCTCTCTCTCTCTCTGTTCTGTCTCTCTGTTCTGTCTATCGTCTCATTCTATCTCTGTCTCTCACTCACTTCACGCCTCACGTCACGTCACGCACTACACCACCCCTCGATCTCACTCTCTCCTCTTCACCCCCTATCACACCCCCCTCTCTTCTCTTTTTGTATCTCTCTCTTGTGTCTCATCCTCACCTCTCTCCCTCATCTCTCACTCATACTCCTCTCTCTCTGTATCTCTATCTCTCTTTCTCTCTCTGTATCTCACTCTCTTCTCTGTATCTCTCTTGTATCTCACTATTCTTTTTTCTCCGATCTCTTGTATCTCCACTCTCTCGCCATATCATCTCTTCGTATCTCTCTTGTATCTCACTCTCTACTTTTTCTAATTGTATTCACCCCCCCTCTCTCTTTCTCTCTCTGTGTATATCACTCTCTCTCTCACTCGTTTGTCTCACGTTTACCCCCCATATCTATTCTCTCTCCTCTTCTTCTCTCTATCTCTCCTCTCTCTCTCTCTCTATCTTCTCTCTCTCTCTCTCTCTCTCTCTCTCTCACACCACACACACACACACACCACACACACTCTTCCACATACGATATTCTCTCTGTATATCCCTCTTCGCTTTCTGTCTATTACCCATCTCCCGTTCTCTCTTCTCTCTCTACAACCACTCACTCACTCACATCTTTCTTCTGTATCTCACTCACTCACTCTCTCTCCATCGTTCTCTCTCTCTCTCTCTCTGTATCTTACTCCACCTCTCTCTCTCCACTCTCGGTGTCAGTCTATCCCCCCATCTCTCACCTCTCCACACACACACACACACACACATCCCCACATCTCTATCTCTTGTCTATCCATCTATCTTTCCGTCTACTTACCACATCCCTTTCTCTCTCTCCTCTGTCTCTCTCTCTCTTTCTCTCCTCTCTCTCTCTCTCTCTCACCACTCACTCTCTGTATCTAACTCACTCGGCTACTCTCACTCTCTGTTGTCCATCACATCCACCCCCTTTCCCTCTCTCTCTCTCGTTTCTCTCTCTCTATGTTTCTCTCTCTCTCTCTCTTCTCTCTCTCTCTCACACACACACACAACACACAGAGCACACACTATCCCCATATTTCTATCTTTCGGTGTTTATCCATGCTCTCTCTCTTTCTGTTGTACCTATCTCACGTTCTCTCTGTCTCTTTTTTTGCTCTCTATGTCGTACCTCCACATTTTTACCTCTTCTCATTTTGTTCATCTTTCTGTGTCACAATCTTTTATTTATTCTGTTCATCTTTCTCTCTCTTGCTTCGGATCGATTAAACCATTAATCGTTTTTTCCAAATTTCTTGCTCATTTTCATTATTTAAACTTCTAGTACTTTTTTCTTCCACCCTTTTCTGACAGTCTCCTCTCCCTAACGCTTGCTCTCTTTCTCTCACTCTCACACAATCTCACTCTGTCTCTCTATCACCCTCTCTTTTTTGCTTCTCTTTTTTTGCTTCTTTCTTTCTCTCTCTCCCTCTGTCTCTCACTCATACTCATCTTCTCTTGCTCTTCCCCTCTCCCTATCTGTGTTTTCTCTCTATATATTTATATCTGTCTACGGTACTTTTTGTGTATATATCCTTCTGTAACATTTTTTTTCCATTTCATTCATTCATTCACTTCTTCTCATGTTTCTTCTGACATGTTTCTTCTCTCTCGCTCATTCTCTTGTTATTTAGTGCACTACTTCTCTCTTACTATCTCTCTCTCTCTCTCTCTCTCTCTCTCTCTCTCCTGTATTTTTCTTTCTATAGCTTACTGTAACTTTTTTTTCCACATTTTCTTTTTTTAATTAAAAGGTATTCAGTTCTTCTCGTCACTTTGCATCCAGCATATCCACTTTTTACAACACGTTTCTCTCTATCACTTTTTTCCCACTCACTCTCGTTCTTCATCTCTCTCTTTCTCACTCTCTCTCTTTCTCTCTCTCTGGTCTTGTTTCTCTTCCTGTCTCTCTCTCTTTTGTTTTCTGTATCTTTTTAATGTTCATGCCTTCTCTTCTCATCCCTTTTCTCAATCCTTCTCATCCCACACTCTTTTTCTCTCTTTCTCTGTTTCTATCTCTAACTCTCTTTCTCTTGTTTTTTCACCACCTCTCTCTCTCTCTCTCTCTCTCTCTCTCTTTCTCTCTCTCTCTCTCTCTCTCTCTCTTGCTTTCTGTATATTATAAAATATCACAATCATGTTTGAATTCCGTTCATTCTCTCGTCACTTTTCGTCACTGACGTGTCTCTTGTGTCTCCCTAATCTCCTCTCGTTCCTCTATCTTCTCACATCTCGTTTCCACACTCGTTCCCTGCCGGCGCGAAGAACATACGAGACGTTTTCCAGCATCTGACCAGTTGAGCTTCATGTGGTGAGATGTGGTGTGATGGTCCTCCTCTCCTCTCCTCCACGTGGAGGAAGTTCTGACCCTGTGGTCCGCGCACGTGAGGCCGTGAGAAGAGTGGCCCCGGGCTGGTGATGACGGCCGCCTCCACTGCCCCTCCTCCACACCCGCGCTAATGAGATCTTTGGGTGGCCGCCGTGTTTATTGACGTAGCTGAAGAACGGTGGACGACGTTGACGCTTTCTCAGCGGTGCCGCGTTACCGCGCTCGTCCCCGGAGACGCGAATAAACCAAATACTTACCGTTATTTAGGCAAATGTAAGCACCTCCCTCTATTTTTAGGCTCAAAACTAAATTAAATTGTTCCGAAATAAAACTATTTTTTTACCAATTCGTAAAAAATCTACGTTTATGTTGTTTTACGTAAATAAACCAGAAATGTAAGAAAATAACGTTTCTTTTTGTCTCTTGTTTTTATAATATAATAATAATAAATATATTATTTTATAAATAAATATATTATTCCATAATACAATACATTTTTTCTTTATTTGGCAAACCTAACTGGTGACTTGTATAATTTCAATGTCTTTTTGCGTGAATGATGTAAAATAAAGTCGATTCTAGTGATCCAAACTCCAGCTCCCAGAATTCTCAGCAGATCCCAAGAGTCTTTGCACTTAAGTCTGTTTTTTTTTTGTTGTTATCCAAGCCATGTGAAGACAATAATAGTGAAGAAATATTTTAATTGTGTTTGTTCCCTGTTATCACTCCTGGCATGTGTTCTTCGTTTTCGACTGTTTTCCGAAGCTTTTGGACTTTGTTTTCAGACGTTAGCTGTTAGCCGTTAGCGCTAATTACCCGATGCTTTGTCTGTTCCAATAATAATTAATTTCTGTTATTGAGCCAATATAGGCAATCCTCACTTGAAATGTGGAACGATTAGCACATTATATTTACGTGCATATTTGAAATCGGTGATTATAAGCACCCCCCAAATTATTCAAGTTAATTTATATAGTGCTTTTCTTAGTTCGAGATCAAAGCAAAGTCGCTATGCGAATTAGTGGAAAAAAAATTGTCTTTAAAGAAGAAAAATGTCCATTATTTATCTGTGTTCAAAAATTAGGAAAAAGAGTCAGTTAAAAATAAAGAAAAATGTCCAATGTCCATCGAAATTGTTGAGCCACTAAAATTGAAAAAAAAAAAAGGAGTGCTTATATTTGCATAAATACGATAATTAAAACTTTACAAGGACATGAGGAGGACAGTCTACTCTTTCAAACCGCTTTGTCCATTTCGGGTCAAGAGGGGTAACTGTGCATTTGTTTGCGATATTCGTCCTCTAAACCACTTCTTCCATTTCTGGGTCACGGGGAGGAAAAACAAGAGGCTGCAGTGATTCTGAAACGGATCTGTACAAACGGGCAATAAGTGTCAATAGCGGGAAAACGTTTTCGCGTGAAAATCCCCGAAACGCGGCGGCGTGAGTGTGAACAGATGCCGGTGAGGAGCGAGTCCAGAACAGACGCTTTCTTTATGATGTTCAGCGCAGATATGGAGCTCAACAGGGCTGCTCGCACTCCAAGGACGTCAGATTTAGGCCTCCGTAGAGTAAACACACCATCTCTCCCTCTCTCTCTTCTCTATCACTCTCTCTCTCTCTCTCCGTCAGCTGGAGACCACACAGTCAGACCACACAGAGTCTGGGGTCTCCAAGGCCCCTCGCACGCTCTCTCAATCAGCTTCCTCCATCTCTCTCTCTCTCTCTCTCTCTCTCTCTCTCTCTCTCTCTCTCTCTCTCTCTCTCTCTTTCTCATGCACACTGCTGTTTTCCATAAGCTGGTGTTTATATCCAACACCAACTGAAAGAAGCAAGTTTGTTTCATGTGGTTGGCACGAGAATGCACATCCAATTGTTTTTTCTTCTTTTCTTTCCTTTTGCTTTTCGTTGTTTGGAATTCCAATCCGAATCGTCGCCATGTTTGCGAATCGGCGGTTGAAGAATCAATTTCCGGCTCGAAAATTTTGGTGACGCGATTATCATGATGAGAATAAATGACGATTACACGAGTTTCGACTGAGCATAAAAAGACAAGTTTGTTTAACTTGTTTTGACACTGCTTTTGCGCATCAAAACTACCTTCATATTTTGTAATTCTTTGTACATTTAAAAAAAAAAAAAAAGGTTTACACAGTTTTTTGTAAAAAAAAAAAAATAATAAATTAACAAACAACATAAAAGTAGCAATTTTTTTGTAAAATTATTTTGTAATAAAACAATGTTGCAAATTCATTTATGGGGAAACAAATGTTGCAAACTTGTAAAAAATGTCGCTAAAAATATAGCCACATATGAAGCGACTTTTGCCCTCAATTCCGATGAAGTTCAGCAGCCGGCCGGTTTATTTAGTAATTTATTTTTTTGTATGTATTGTTGTAGAATGTGCGGGCATTTTTCTTTAAAATTGTTTTTTATACCGTGCTCATCCGCTCTGGATGGAGAACTTTGTTTTTTTTGCGATAGATAGACAGTGAAAGTGCTGCTTTTATTCCCCACGCGCGCGTGCGCTGACGGCTCGTTTGTTTCGCCTCGTGTTGCCCCGCGCGACCTTTGACCTCAGGGTCACGTGTAAATGCTTCTATTTAACTTGTGAATCTAGGACAAATAAACAGACAATTCGTCGAGATCTGCCACGGACAGTGAGATCCACTCTGCGCCTGTAAACGTGTGATGTTCCACGTCAGGTTTTCATTGGAGGCGGTTGAAGTGTCAGTTGAACTAAAAAAAAAACACACGTAAAAATAAATGCTGTGTGTTCATAAATGAAAAATCAAACTCATGGTTCTCAAACAATTTAATTTGGTCATTTTTTTGTTTTGTTTTGGTTCTTCTGTAGGTGCGGAGTATAACGGGTCGTTGAGAAGATCAGAGTGCACACAAACACAGCAGACCTTCTGGGGGAGAAGAGCTCGAAGACCTGTTCATCATCTGCTCGACAAAATCGAGGTGGACGCCGCTTTATTCCATAATACAATTTTAACTTTTTCCCCGTATGCTGATATCAAACCATGTTTAGGTCAAAAAATAATTTTAATTGACATATACTATACATGATACAACATGAAATGCAATGCATTTTACAATCGTCCAGCAATTAAACATGCCATGGTCGAGAAAGAGATACAAATAAAAGATAAGTGGAAAAAAAATACAATAAAATACAAAATAAATAAATGTGGATCAAATGCATTGCTTCATTTATTTAGTTTGGTCGTTTTTACTATTATTTTGTTCTAAAAGTTTCGAGACTTTTGTTGTCTCTGGTTTTCATATATGTTAGCAAACGAACGAAAGTCGAACTGCAATTTTGATGACAACATTGCTTCTGAATTCAAACTTTTTTAAACTCACAATTATGGCGGAATTGCTACTTCATCGCAAACGTCAATTTTATTAAATAAAATGCCAGTAAGATCTGCAACATTTCAAAACAAACTTTTTATCTCTTTTCAAACTCGGGATTGTGGCATTTTATGTCCAGTGTGAGTAATCGGAATTTAAAAATTTCGTCATAATCCAGACTATAACGTCTGGTGGCCTATTTAAAAAAAAACATGTCAAGACTTTGGCCAATTCTATTTTTTTTTTTCGAGAAAGGATTATTGAAACGAACATAATCGATATTAAATAAAAATGTAGATATGTCAAACTTTCAAATAAGCGTTTTCACATTTAATCCAGACCGATTAGGCCCCAAAGACAAGCGGTCCAGTGTTCTCAGCGAGGAACTTTTCACATTACCGGAGCTCAAGAAAACATAAACACGAGCTCTTTGACAGCGCCGGAGTGCTTTTAATTCTGTTTACACCATCCATTTCACTCCTTCGCACACAGTCCAAAGTGGCTGCTTTACTTCAAGCCCTGAGCGCTGTAAAAACACATCGGAGCGGAGCAGGTTTGGAGATGGTATCGGAAGAACCAGACACCGACGACATACACGACCTGAAAGAAAATCGCGTAAATATCGCATTTTTGTTTGTTTGATTTGCGTATTTTCATTTGACTATACAAATGGGGAAACAAACGTGTGATTACGGATTATTCGTTTCTGTCGAGTTCATTAACGAAGGACGCTTTCGTTTTAACTAATTAACGAAGACTGTGATTGTGCAATATGTATGTGAAATAACCTGTACACAGCAAACTTCAGTACATGTGTGTAAATATTTGTTAAAATTCTTTATATTTCTTTAAACCGTATTTAAAATATAATTATACTTGATTGTATCTTATCGTAAAACTCTATACTGTAAATTGTACTGCTGCTGCAACATTGAAATGTCCTTCTTGTGGGGACGAATAAAGGACTTTCGATTCAATTCAAGACCTATTGTTTAAACTATTTATACTCGTCAGAAGAATTGTTCGTTTGTAATTGGCTACTTAGGGAAACAAAAGTTTTTTGTTGTATTAAAAATGCAGCGCATCTTCTAGCAAGAAAATTGCAGGAAACTTTTTTTTTCTCAATAATTTGTTCACGTTTTGTATTATTTGGACATTTGAGTTTTAACGCACTGTATATTTAAAATAAATTTTCCCCTCACAACTAGCGCTACAATTAACGTTTTTTTTTTTTTTTTTTTTGCTATCTCGTAAATTTCAAACATTCGGCGCATCTTCTAGCAAGAAAATTGCCGGAATCTTTTTTTTTTCCTCTAATAATTTTTTTGTTGTATCATTTTGAAATTTGAGCTTTAACACACCATATTTTGAAATTCCTCTACAACTCGCGCTACAGTTAACGTTTTTTTTTGCTTGTGAATATCCAGCGTATAAACGGAACTTTCAGCGCATCTCCAGCAGTGGAGTGATAGAGGCTTTTTTCTCCCCTCCCGCCCGTGTTGTGCTGTGCAGAGACAGATGTGTGTTGAGATTAGTGTCTGTTTGGAGAGAAGGCGTCCTCCGGCGGTTTCTCACAGATCCACCGCCACCTCCGGCAGGTAGTGCCCACCCTCCCCGCGTCTGTTTACACGTCGGCCCGTGTGCCAATCCCCGTCCCCGCCGTCCCGATACAATCCTCGGCACTTATTGCTTCCCCGATACAGACGCAGACGCATTGTGTCGCTAAGCCAAACAAACACCAGCGCCGTTATCGACTTGCTGGAGGAACAATGCGGCCCGGGATGTGCGTGGATTCCTGCGAGTGTCCCGCCAGACGCCCGGATCCGGTCCGACTGCAGCGCTACCCGGCGGCGGAACGGCGCACTGCAACTCAGCTTCCCCGGGCAGAGCGGGGGTCGTGTGAGGCCAAGGCCCGGTCACGTCTGGTCACAGTGAGAAGATGTAAAAATGGAAACAATCGCAGTTTATGTTGTACATTAACACATTTACCGAAAGATGTGGAAGGTTCTGACTGTGACTCGTGGTGTGAGTTCGAGGCCGGTCGGGGCCTTTCTGTGAGGAGTTTGCATGTTCTCCCCGTGCTTGCGTGGGTTTCCTCCGGGTGCTCCGGTTTCCCCCACAGTGAGAAAAACATGCGTTTCAAGTTAATCTGGCCATGTGGGTGTGTGAGTGTGTGATGTGTATGCCCGAGTGAAGTGGACGCTGGCGCAGATTGGCTGCCGCTATTTCACCGGGCAATTGG
>CM051493.1:16112477-16157302 GCA_028031935.1 Paedocypris micromegethes
TTTTTTTTTCTTTTTTCTTGTATGGTTTCTGAACAATTGTGAACAATTTTGCCTGAAAAAACGGAAAATGACTCAGGCATTTCAAATCAGAGAGAGAGAGAGATAAGAAAATGTGGGGAGAGAGAGAGATGGGCTAGATATGAAAATGTGGAGACAAAGAGAGAGAGGCTAGATAAGAAAATGTGGGGAGAGAGAGAGAAAGAGAGTGAGAGAGAGAAAGGCTAGATGAGAAAATGTGGGTAGAAAGATAGAGAGGCTAGAGAAGAACATGTGAGGGGGTGAGAGAGAGAGAGAGAGAGAGAGAGAGAGAGAGAGAGAGAGAGAGAGAGAAATACATAAGAAAATGTAGAATTAAATAGAGAGATAGGCTAGATATGTGGAGAGAGAGAGAAATAGAGAGAGAGGCTATGTAAGAAAATGTAGATAGAAAGAGAGAGGCTAGATAAGAAAATGTGGAGAGAGAGAGAGAGAGAGAGAGAGAGAGAGAGAGAGAGAGAGAGAGAGAGAGATGGGCTACAGAAGAAAATGTCGAGAGAAAGAGAGACTGATAGGCTAGATAAGAAAATTTGGAGAGAGAGGGAGATAGAGAGAGGCTATATAAGAAAATGTCGATAGAGAAAGAGAGTGAGGAAGAGAGAGAAAGTAAGAGGGTACTCAATACAATAATACAATTTAGATAGAATAAGCGATATATTTGATAAAATGATTTCAAAATAAAAGCAGAGATAGAGAAAGAATAAAGAGAGGGAGAGAGAGAGAGATGGGCGAGAAACTGGGCTTAAGAAAATGTAGAGAGAAAGAGAGACTGAAAGGCTATAAGAAAATGTGGAGAGAGAGAGAGAGAGAGAGAGAGAGAGAGAGAGAGAGAGAGAGAAGAGAGGGAAGAATAAGCAATATAGAGAGGTTGATAAAATTATTACAAAATAAAAGCAGAGATAGAAAAACAATAAAGAGAGAGAGAGAATAAAGAGAAAGAGAGAGAGAGAGAGAGAGAGAGAGAGAATAAAGAGAGAGAGAGAGAGAAAGAATAAAGAGAGAGAGAGAGAGAGAAAGAATAAAGAGAGAGAGAGAGAGAGAGAGAGAAGAATAAAGAGAGAGACCGCGGCATCCTGTGGGGGAAAGCACCAGTGTGTGGGCGTGTCTTCCTGCTCAGTGTCGCCGGCTTGTGAATGGAGATTCTGCGCTAGTTGCGGCCGCGGGGAACAACCGTCCGCCGATCTTCATTCACGACTATTAATGCACTTATCAGAAGCGAACTGAAGAAGCACAGCGCCTGAGGTGGAACAAACATCCGGCCTTTCTCAGAACGCCACACATCAGCAGTCAAATCGACCAGCGAATGGCGAATGATGGAAATGTATTTGTGCCGACAGCAGATTCATAAAATGGAAATTTCGAAAAATGGATCGCCTAGCTTTTACTTGTAAATATTTGAATCTGTTCCGATAAAAAAAAAAAAACAATTTATAATAATTGTAATTTATAATAACTGTACAAAAAAAAAACTAGTTAAGTCTGCCATCTTAAATCTCGTGATAACTGTGACGTCGGATGAGCGCGGACCAGGATGTTCGCCGAGCGTCTCACTCGGGTTGTACTTTTGTGAAAAGTTATTGTTGTTGTTGCAAAATAAAACTAAGAAAAAAAAATCCTCAAATTGAAATTTTATTTATCGCATACAAATTATACGTGGTACAACATGTAGTGAAATGTGTTTTTGATCGTTCCAGCATTTAAACATAGGAACGGGGTAGATACAACTAAATGTGCAAAGGGGGAAATACAATAAATACATGAAGAATAGAACCAGGGAATTTATGTAAAACCAACATAAAATGCAGGACAATTAGAGTCATAACTAGTTTTGAAAACATTGATATTGAAAAATAGAGCTAGCGCGTGCAAAAATAGAGCTATTGGTGCACAAGCCCCACTGCCAACCAATGGCAAACCCCCGAAAGGCACAGAGCACAGGCACCGCCCCCTCTTTCCAAAAGTCAAAAATGTGAATCTAAAAAAACGAAATTGGGGGGGGGGGGCGAAAATGCTTAGCGTTGTTTTTTTTTACTTTATTAATAAGGTAATTATGTTACCATTTCAAATTAAAAATGTGATAATTTTTGACCGTATTCTGAATCAGCTACTCTCTCACTCAACAGAAGCGAATTCCTCTCTCCATTCCTATTAAAAATACCAAACTCCTCGTCTCTCTTTCTTTAAGCCTAATCTTCTTCGATAAAATGTTTTTTGCATTTAGCAACCGGACAAATTTTTTTTTTAAAGAATGTAAGTTTACTTCCTGACATGACGTTATGCATTATCCAATGAAAAATGCCGTGTCGTTCCGAGCACAGCTGTGATTGGCTCCAGCCGCCTGCAATAATGAACATGAACAGGAGATGAATAGAAAATACAAGATCATTTTTTCAATTTTTAGCACAAATTTGTATTATTCAAATTCAACCCGCCACTATTTAAAAAATTTAAAAATGGCCACCACAGTTTCCTTTGTGTGGCAATTCTGTGCCGCTACATCTGTTCTTATCGATTTACAGAGAAGCTCTGATGAATCGCTTTCAGGAAATGTAGCCGCGCGGAAGAGTGATGGGCGGGTTAGTCAGCCGCGTGTGGGCGGGGCTTTAGTGACGGTCCTGGTCTTCTGTTTACTCGCTTCAGATCAAATCTGCCGAGTGACTGTACAGTAAGTACAGTAGTGGCTTCTCTTCCTGTAAACATCACTCGCTCAGACTCAAAGTGTAGAAGTGAATGAGTGAGTGAGCGAGAAAGTTTAGTGACTATCTCTCTCTCTATCTATCCCACTCTCTCTTTATCCCTCCGTGTCTCTATCTCACTCTATCTATATCTTTTTATCTCTCTCTTTCTCTTTCTCTCTTTCTCTGTCTCTCTAACCCTCTCTCTGTGTGTCTCTCTCTGTCTCCATCTCACTCTCTCTATCTCTTTATCTTTCTCCTACTTGTCTCTATCTCACTCTCTCTCTTTATCTCTGTCTATCTCTCTATCTCTCTATGTCTCTCTATCCCACTCTCTCTATGTCTCTCTCTCTTTCTGGGTGTGTGTGTGTCTCTCTCTCTCTTTCTCTCTCTGTGTCTCTATCTCACTCTCTTTATCTCTCTCTCTTGTGTTTATCTGACTCTCTCTCTCTTTCTCTCTATCTTGTCTCTATCTCACTCTCTCTCTTTCTCTCTTTCTATCTCTCTACCCCCCCCTCTCTCTCTTTGTGTCCCTCTCTCTCTCTTTCACTCTGTCTCTCTCTCTTTATCCCTCTCTCTGTTTCTATCTGACTGTCTCTCTCTCTTTATGTCATTCTCCTTCTCCCTTTGTCTCTCTTTCTCTCTCTCTCTCTCTCTATCCCCCTCCCCCCTCTCTCTTCAGACTACATAGACCTTGTCATGGTCGTTTTTTCAGTGTACAGCATTGGAGAACTGCACAGTTGTTGTGAAGAAAAGTGTATTTGACATTTCTCCTCATGTAATCCCATTGTGAAGTGAAACCAGAGCGAAACCTGAAGTCGCTTCTGCCGACCTGCAGAGAAAAAACTGCAATTTATCGTAAACGTTTCTGACTGGATTTTACAACAATTTCTTTTTGCCATTATGTTTTTACATTTGTCTTTTTATTCTTAATCAGTCAAAAAAGCTGTGGAAAAGCTCTCGATTCATCCAAAGTTTAAAAACAGACACAATAATAAATTAAAACGTTTAGGCGGACATATTAAATATTAAATAAAAACTATTTCTGGATTTTTTTTTTAAACTAGAAGTCGCTTTCTTTGTCATCTCAACATTGTAGCTTTTGTCATTTGGGAAGTAGTCAATAAAATTGGGATTTGAATTACACCCTGAACACTGGTTTGTTCGAATTCAGTCACTTCCTGGTTGGGTTGCTTTTGTTAATGATCAGTTTCACCTGTTTTCTAGATTTTGTTTGATTGTTTGATTATTGCGTGATTACTGCTAAGTTCAGTCACCTGTGTTCTGTGTTGTGTTTGATTGTTGTTTGATTATAGCATTATTAATCCCAAGTACTGTATTAAATTTGATACGTTTTGTTTATTGTCAAATTACAGGGCCTTAAATTAAAAGTATTGTTCAAAAAACTTGATCAATTCAAACATACACTTGTAATACATAATGTAGCAATTATCTGTTCCATTGCTTTTCCACAGCAGTGACCACTAGGGGAGCCGCTCCAAATTTTGAAAAATTGATTTTTTCCGATTTTTATAAAAAAAAACTAGTGGTCTAGGGGGGAGAACAGTAACTTTTTTGCTTTTGGTGTGGTAAATTTTTGTGATTGAAATTTTAACCCCTACCTTTATTACACAATGTACCTTCTGGTGATACGTTTAAAATAGCATTTAAAATTATAATACTTTTTTTTTTTTTTTTCATTTTTTAAATATTAGAAATATTACGTTGATTCGAGAAAAAAAAAATGTTTAAAGTTTACCGTCTGGTAGCCAGCAGTAAAGGGTTAAGGCTTTTGTGTAAGTAGATTCCCCGTAGATCTTTTTTGTTGTTGTTTTGTTTTATTTTTGGTATCACTAAAAGCTTCATCGTGCATTTGGGGTCTGAGGTCCCGTTCTTTCGACGATGGGAAAGAAGCATCTTCAGCTTCCGTTTGTGGAGGATACAGGTAAAACGATTGGACTTTTGCTCCGTTCTTCCGTTTTCTGTCTCACGAGATGCCATCTCAGTGACTTCCTGTAGTCCAGCCTCAGGCGGAAGCTCGGACTGGAGCCACTGGAGAGAAAGAGGTTGTGGGAAAGTGATGTGAAAGACCCGGTGAGTCGGGTTCACCAGCACAAACGTGGATTCACAGTTTCACGATCGCGGCAGAACATGAAGTAAACACACCCGGACCAGTGGGACGACCGAGCGCTTAGTAAATCTAATTGTTGCCATTCACGACAAATCAATTCTGAATATTAGTAAAGTTTAGATAATGAGTCCTGATGTCCTCGTCTGTGTACTGACCGTCTTTACTGTACCGAGTTTCTCGAAGATAACAGACACTGATATCTTTTGAAAATGTGCTTTGCTAGTTGAGCTTTTAGGAGCGTAATAATTACATGACTTAGCGTGGGAGATATGACATATGTTACTACTAAATATTTACTTTGTTTTTATCGCTCTTTCATGTGCTAATAAAAGGAACAGGTCTTACCTAAACTTCGCGCTCACAATTTTCCGTAAATAATACATTTAAATACGTCCTTTGCAAAGACTTGCATCACGCACTGCAGCCTGCAAAATGCGCTTTGGTGATGGGACACCACTAGAGGGCGCTCTAAGACCACGACAACATTCAAGATTAAAAAAACTTTATTCATCCCCAGGGGGAAATTGCTTTCTCGGTTACAGTTGCTCAACCGAACAAAAAAATAAAAAATACACAAAAGAGAAATATAATAATAATAATTAAAAAAAAACATGGTCGATCAGGGGTTAACACAGCGGGTGGGAAACTTCTGTGACGCCTGTACACATACAAGGACATCGGGACTCAGGAGGCTACAATCATCCTCAAAAATCTACATATTTTATTTAAACGTTACTAATATTCAGAATCGATTTGTTGTGAATGGCAACAATTAGATACACAAAGTGCTTGCGCGGCAAATTATTGTAAAATTTGTACCATGTGTCATCGCGACTAGTATCACTGTGACATTCGTGATCATTGAAAAACTTGCAAATCTTTTTGTGCTACATTTTACCACATTATTGCGTTCGTAAAATAGATTTACGCAGTGATGCCTAACCTGCGGCCCGTGGGCCAGATTCGGCCCTGACGATGTCACATGTGGCCGCTTTTGTCTTTTTACTTATTACATGATTTTAGTCCAATTAGAAGAGGAGTTATGTCTGTACGATAATGAAAAAAAAAAACGTCCAATCTGACACGACATTTCATCTGAAGAACAAAATGTAAGGAAAATTACTAGAGAAAATTACTTGAGATTTACGTCAATTTTACCCATTTCCAATTTCCACATATTTTTGTGAACCAACGTTTTCTCAACGTCTAAGTACGTGAAAATTACGGCAAAGTCAAGTTCGGACCCGAAACGACGAAAGTTGGATTCGCTGGATTAGCGAGGTTATTTTTGATTGTTCGCTTTTCTCACGTAGTATCGTAAATTTATTTGTTTAGTCGCGTGTTCAAATTTTTCGCAGACGCCGTATCATTTTCGTCGCGCTTTCTTCGGACGATTGAAGAAGGTTCCGGACGATTCCGATTGTGGGTTTGCTTCCGACGAACAACCAAAAGTTCGTCAAACTATTGTAATACACAAACTACACGCAGTATCAGAAGACGTCGACCTGGTTGTTGCGTATCGTATTTATGTTTTGGAACTTTCGTGAAACTGTTTTGTACTGTTTGTAGCAGTGACCAGAAGAAGCTTGAGAGCTTCACGGCCCCTCGTCAGTGACTCGTTTCTCTTGTGGCCATGTCTTCCTGTGCACCTGTGAACCCAACTTCCTGCTTCTCTCTCTCTCTCTTTATTTTTCTTTTCTTGGTCTCTCTTCATTAACCCCTCTCTCATACACCCTCTCTCTCTGTCTCTCTCTCTCTCACACACACACCATATCTCACTCCACCTCTATTTTGCTGTCACACTCTCCTTCACACGTTTTCTCTTTTTATTTTTATTTTCTTAATCTCTTTTCATTAACCCGCTTTCTCTCACTCTCTCTATTTTAGTTCTCTCTCTCTCATACACTATTTCTCTCTCTCTCTCTCTCTCTCTCTCTCTGTGTCTCTCTCTCTCTCTCACACACACACACACCACGCACACTCTCTCTGTGTCTCTCTCTCCACACACACACACACACACACACACACACACACACACACACACACACACACACTGTCTCTCACTCCCCTTCTCTTTTTTGCTGTCACATTCTCTCTCTGACTTTTCTCTCAATTTCTCTCATCTGTCTTTCTTTCTCTCTCTCAATCTCTCCCTCTCTTTCTTTACTATTCCTTTCTAAGTCTTTATCTTCTTTAGCTTTTTCTTTTCTTTTTTGTCTATCCCTCTCCTTTTCTTCTCTGTTGCTCTCTCTCTCTCTCTCTCTCTCTCTCTCTCTCTCTCTCTCTCTCTCTTTACTATTCCTTTCTAAGTCTTTATCTTATTTTGCTTTTCTTTTGCTTGTCTATCCCTCTCCTTTTCTTCTCTGTTGCTCTCTCTCTCTCTCTCTCTCTCTCTTTCTCTCTCTCCCTCTTTATTATTCCTTTCTTATTCTTACTGCCTTCTCTCTTAAAATATAATCTTATTTTCTTTTCCCTCTCTCTCTCTCTCTCTCTCTCTCTCTCTCTCTCTCTCTCTCTCTCTCTCTCTCTCTCTCAAAATGTGTTTCACAGTCGAGGACATCATTAGTATTATAATTAGACGTATTTCAGACGTATTATTTTTAAACAAAGAACATTTTAGACATTTGACAAGGATGTCTAATTTGTGTTGATTTATTATTTAAAGTATTAAATAACTATTGAAAAAAATTAAAATACACCGTACAAAATAAAAGACGATTTTGTAGGGGGTCTAAAAGTTTTGTCACTCAACTGTAGGACATGAACAGCACTTTTGAAGCTTCATCTTGGAGAGTCGAGATCTTGAAACCACCTTTGTCATCAAACAGGGTCGTTGTGGCCTCGTGGTTAGAGGACGAGTGACCGACAGGTTTCAGGTTCGATTCCTCGTCCGGTAGCTTCCTCAACTGAGCTGTGTGTGTGTGTGTGATTTATAATGAATTATTTAGCCACATTTAGACACCTTTAGACAAGGAGAAACAAGTGTTTCCAAGATGAAACTATCAGTAATAACAATAAATTAACAATACAGTCAATAAGTGTCAACGATAAAAATCTATTTATTTTAAAACTTTTTTTTTTCCCAGGTTTCAAGCTTGGTCACAAGACTGTGATTCATATGAACGGTAAATTCAAATATAAAACGGTATTTTACAAATTTTCTATTTACAACATTTCTATTTAATGCGCATAATTAAAATTTTCAAAAAGAACGACAAGCAAGAACGATTTCAAAACGTCCGATCCAGATGAATCAGATCCAGATTATCATCTTAAGCATTTTTTCCATTTCTGGGTCACAGTGAGCGGGAGCCAATCACATTCACTCTCTGTTTTCCACACTCTTATTGTTGTTTTCGGACTGAAGACGGGAAACCGGAGACCCGGAGGAAACCCACGCAGGTTTCATTTCTGCTGTGTTGCAGATTTTTTTGCGGAACTCGTTTTTTTTTAAAGCACACACAACATAAAATACAGTCTTTGTTACAGTGCATCACTTTATGCGCATTAAAAACTCAAACCACAACGAGGTAATCTGGAAAAAAAATAGCTTTATTTTAATACAATTAGACATGTCGTAAATGAATTTGACGTAAATCAGGAAAAAAAAAAGTCTGTACATTATGATACAATACATTCACATGGTGCGCGAATCACCCACAATTCATAAATAGTAAAGAGTTTTGAAAAATTGAGCGAGTGGAATAATTGTCAAAATAAAAAACGAGGAATACTAAAGAACCACGAATATAAACATTTCCTTGCTTCGTAAAACCCCATTCGCCAAAACTGAAGGAGACATGAGATTTATATTTTGTGCCATTAGATTTAAGATTTATATATCTAATAAGTTCATAATGTGCTTTTTGTTCCCCAGACAACAGAAACGACACGCATTATTACAGGAAACTTTACAATCGTCAATTCTTTGCAGTCCACCCCGTCAGACTGAGTCACACCCCCTAGTGGTCCGCTGTTAGAACGCGGCTCTGATTGGTGGAGAGGGACGAGCTTTAATCCTGCAGATGCTGGAGACTCTTCTGGTAGTCGTCCGCTGGTATCGGACCAGGACTGGCGAGTTCGTATCCCCGCAGGAAGTGAGCGTTGGTCTGGCTGGAGAAGTACAGGAGCTGCCGGGCGAACACAGGCTCCACCTTCACACAGAAAGACATCCACCATGAGAGAACAACCAACACAATTCACCGCAGCTTTACTGAAAGAAGTGAGGTGAAATTTCCTTTTCAGATTTTCAAAATCGATGTATCGAAAAATCGAAAGTGTATCGAAAAAGTAGCCAACCAATCCAGAGCATCTGATTGGCTGGTGAATAAACGCAGGCTTTGGACTGGTTCTGAGAGTCGGATCTCCACGGTAGAGGTGTAAAGTACTTGAGTACACTTTAGGAATTTTATTACATTTTGTAAATAAACAACGTGTATACATAGGTATAATAGAATTTATTCTAAAAAATAAAAAAAATACGACGAACGCATAAAGAAGCTGAAAACAATTCTTTAGACATCGAAACACTGAGAATAGTATTTGTACTTGTATTAGTACTTGTACTTTACTGATTGCGTGAATTTATTTGGGACTGGGGGAATTTAAAAGTTGCTTGTATTTTTGATACTCAGTACAAGTACAAAGTAGCCAAAAATACTAGTAGATAAAACAATATTTGCAAAATGTGCAAAAATTCCCGAAGTGTACTCAAGTACTTTACACCTCTGCTCCACGGCAACGGCTTACTGAGACGTGACAAGAGAATCGATGTAATTTGCATAGTACCAGATTGAGAGTCATAGTTTGAAGCAGTAGATCAACCGATATTCAAGTCACATATTTGAATGTAATATTGTTTTTTTGGAACTTTTTTAACGATACCCTGAGTTTTCCTCTAAAATTGATACATAAATAAAATAAATAACAGTGAGGTTAAAAAAAAAGTTGCAGTTCTGATGATGCCCTCTTTGAAAATGGATCATGATAATATCAGTACATCATGTCGCTGGGATTTCCTTTGAGGGAAAAACAGGCACTTTATTTCATCGTGAGGTGGAAAGTGAAGCCTGTACCTGAGCTGTGATCATTTTGCTCTGGCGCTGGGGGTCCGGAAACTCGTCCCCGAAGCACAACACCACCTGGGAGCGAGGCACGGGACCACCATGCTGAACGAAAGACTGGAACTCTACGGGTAAAAAAGAGTCACAGTCTTTACAGTCAGAACTCTAGCAATCATAAGCTTCGGATGAGCAAAGCGTGAAGACTTTTGAACACAGAGCTGCGCAATCGTAGAGTGTTTGTGCAACTGCTAACTGAGAAGAAGAGCGTTCCAAAGTGAACCTTCTAAAGAAAGTGCACAAAATAAAAAACAATGAACAATCACCCGACATCCAGCTAATAAAGCTACTGCTAACTGGACTCTGAAAAATGCTATTTATTTCCTAGCCATTGCTGTCTAGTGGCTTGCTCACTGGTTACAGTCATTGTTGAGTTGGGCTCAATCTTAACTTGAGGTTGAATTTCCCATAAGGCCTCGTTATCTAATAAAGACCGTTAGCCGACGCTAATTACAGCTTTCTGAGTCAGATTAGGACGGTATTCCAAACCCAACGGTAAACAAGCAATTCTATAGTGCACCGCTTTAGCTGGTTGAGGTTACAATTGTTGGCTGTGGCCCACCAGATTTGAAGTTTAAGCCAAACTAGACAAGTCAGGACACGTGGATTGAGCTTTGAAATTGATTAGCCTCTCGTTAGCGCTCTGGTCATTTTTCTGATAAGACCTTTAAGAGGTTGCCATTTGGAATTCTCCTCTAGAACTGAGTGTCCTTGGGGAAGACAGGGCGCCAGAGGTCTCCTGGGCACCACGGCTTGTTCACAATCCCCTCACTCTCACTGAACAAAGGGTTTCCTGCCACAGGACGGACCCGTCAACCCAGAACTTTGCCTTCTAACCTGTGAGGAACTGCTGCGTGTCCATGAGCTTGCAACTCTGCTCCTTCTCCAGCTTGTTCGGCTTGTCTGCATACGGGGCCAGAGGACCCTCCCAGAACACCCTTCCCTGGCACAGGCGCTTGGCGTAGAGCCCGTCCGGTGTCATCCAGAGCAGGACGCCACGCTCCAAGAAGTTGGGCAGCTTCTCTGCCCCCCGCCGCTGGGAATGAGGGTAGGGGAAGGGTAGGAGCACTGACTCTGCCCCACCGTACGCTCTTTCCTCGGGACAGGGGGAGGCAGGAGACGACGGGGACCCTGGGGAGGAGGCTATCCGACAGCCTTCGGGACTGCTGGTGGTCACTTCTTTCACCAGATCTTCGCGGTAGTAGAGGCAGACGTGCAGGCGGAAATCTGTGAGAGACACACCACGCTGCCTTTAGGGGAACATGCCTGAGACAGGAGGATTGAACGTCACCTTGTTGAGAATCCAAGGTGGAGTTTGTGGCTCAGGACTGATCTTTCGTACTGCTTAAGCCTCACTAAAGTATCGGACGGATAAAGCTGTGGGATTACCTGAGATGGCCCGAGGTTGAGGAGATCTCATGTTGAGGGAGATCTCGTGAGCGATGCTGGGGTCCATCGACACTGGGAGGGTTTCCGTTGGCGAGTATGTGTAGAAGGATCCCGAAATCTGGAAGCCTGTAAGTTACAGAGCCCGGAACACAACAACTCTTAGTTTGCAATGGTACACATCAATACGTCTCCAATTCTACGTCAGCGGACTAGGACGGTTTTTCAGGACCTAGACCACAACCCAGAGGTTCTGAGGAGACCGAGATGCCTGCTGGGACCTCTTCATTTGAACATGCACAAAGGCTTTAGAGGTTCAGAGGAGACCGAGATATCTATTAGGACCTCTTCATTTGAACATGCCAAACGATAAGATCAAGAGCGCATTGAGGAGCACACGCATCTGCTCCGACTCAAGCATATCGGTGATGCAAATGACCTGGGTGATCACGGCGCATCGTCAAACTCCATTTCCTCTTCCTCTAATGTCAGCTAACGATGCCTGTCTTAAATTAACGGCTTAGTAACACAAACAAAAGCTAGCCTAGCGTTTAGCTGAGAGCAAGCACCGTTGTCGCAGGGCGCCGGGTGCCAGGGTAAGGAGCGAGCTGGTGGATACGGACACTGGCTGTAGGACAGCTCGGCAAGAAGACCCTGAGGTTGGTCCGCGGTGTAGTCCCTCCAGTCCCGCCGCTCATGGGGAAGCAAGTATCCAGGCACCTGCACAGATACACAGAAGGTGACCGTGCCAGAACCTCAACCAGCCAGACAAGAAACATCAGCTTCCTTCCCCTTTACCCAGCGAGCAAGTTGACAAGCAGTTGATGACTCTTAGCAAGGTTTCACTCGGGAGGCAAAGAATCAAACGGCCTTTGTCCCGCTTACCGGAGACTGTAGAGGATATGGCGAGTGTATGGGGAAGCCAATGGGAGTCCCGTGTGCCGTGCCCTCCTCACCACCGCTCCCCTTGGAGCCTGGAATACAAGATTCACACTTGGGTAAAGGTGTAGAGCTAGGGAAATTATGGCAGACAGTCGCATTGGGTTGAAGAAATGATATTCGCTGGAATTGTGCACACTTTGCAGGATGGCATGGTTGGCCAAACGTGTTTTCGAGTTTGCCCCTCGGCTTCAACCGCGTCGGTGCAGAGCGGCCACCAGCGAGCGCTTGCAGAAGGCTGTCAGACGGGCTTGAGCTCTGCACTTGGTAACTGAAGCTCTCTATAAAAAGCTTGAGGGATTTTAGCACATGCGGTGGCTTCCTCTCAGCTTCCTGTAGTGTTCAGTGATAGTGCAGATCTGCACCGATGCCCTCGGCCTGACTGCCGCATCCAGTCATAGACGCCTGTTGAAAGCTGTTGCTTGGTTTTCCATTTCAATTCAATTTGTTGAGTTCATTCGAGGGGTTCATTTGAGTAATTCGAGTTCATTCGAGGGGTTCATTAGAGTAATTCGAGTTCATTAGAAGGGTTCATTCGAGTAAATCCTGTACCTCTTTTTGCTCCCTCGGGGATGATCTGGTAAACCTTGTACGGGTCTGAAATGTCCAGTTGACTTTGTTCCACCAGCTCGTCAAAGTCGTTGCTTTTGTTGAGGGCACAGCGGAGTCTAGTCTTCCAAGTCGGGGGGTCGGGCTTGTCCAAGCCTTCCCGGTATTTGCCTTTGAACAGAGCCCACGCCTGGAATAACAACGAGGAGACTTGGAATGACCGTCGCTCTAAACTTTATTTAGAGATTTATTGTGAACACCTGAAGCTTTAATTCCAACTTGAACACATAATGTGATCTTTTATAGGGCGTTTGAAGATGTGATTTTGCCGTTTGACAGGCTCTCACCTTGAAGAGCGCGGCGTCCTCGTCACGATTGTAGTCCTGCTTCCCGGCGTGTTTCCAGGGAATCCGGAAGACGTTTTTCTCGTTGTTCTCCCACACCAGGCCGGGATAGTCGCCGCTGTCGATCTGGTCGATGAGCCACTGGCGGAGTTTGCCGTTCCCACAGCTGACAGACACGCTACAGTCCCCGTCCGCGTTCATGTCTGGAGGCCGTGGCATTTACCTCTCCAGTTTCTGAAGCAGACAGTTTCATTTGAGCGAGTTTGAGGTTTTATTTACGCATCTAAAAAATAACTGTTTTGTGAAGAATTATCTTGAAAAGAGGATTTGGGAATCTTTAAATTAATACGCACAGCTTTTCTAGAGAATAATGTTATAGTAACTGGTTCTGTACGTCAATTTTGACTTATGCCAAGTAAATGAAAAGCAAAGACCGAGATGAATCCCCACAACACGTGAACAAAACAGGTGAATAAAACGAGGTGTCTTTAGTGTTTTACTCAAAATATATGACACTATTTGCTAATGTGCTTTTGTTAGATAATATCATAAATGCAGAGAAAGTCATACGTTAGAGAATGATTTCTGTTAGAGAAATCATAAATGCCCTGGATGGAATGCAAAATAAATACATCAATTTCTTGTCATTTGTGGATTATTTTTACGTAAATCTGCTGAGAATTCTGCACTGTGTTTTCTCTCTATTAACAAACACGCAGTCACATCTTCATTAGCTTTACCAGAGTTATGAAAAATCGATCCTGGATCGTCCAAAAATGTAATTCAATTACATTTCTAATTCGAACTGAGTAGACTGAAAAATCAGTTCACGAAATGTTCTAGTCTGTTCTCGTCTAATTAGCAAGTTTTTCGCTTATTTAAAAAAAACAACAACAACAACAACAAAGTTTCAATAATTCAAAACAAAATTTTTGATCAACAAAATGTTTAAAACGCAAAAATAAAAGTCACAATAATCTGGCAAAATACAGACCAGACCAAAAAAAAACAATTGAGTTGGACGTGATATTAAAAGCGCGTGGTGATGGTTTGTTGACTTACCTTGAGTTCGGCTGGATGTGACGGTGAAACCCGTTTCAGAAGAAAGTGTTTTCTAAAATGAGGGGAGGGGCGTCGGGTGCCGGGGGGGAGGAGCTTCGTCTGCAAGCGTCATGGACTCGAACGCCCGGAACTTCAGAGAAAAGGCGTCACACAGCAGGGAAACCCCTCAGACGGAACAAACATCAGCCTGTCGAAAAAAGATCGCAGAAAAGTTTCCCGCGCGACCTGATGTTTGTTTACGAGACGGCGGTCGGAGAAACTCGAGCGTTGCGGTGACTGATAACGTGGGTAGATAAATGTAATAACAAAGTTTAAAACAAAAACATGGCACTGATGCCCTGGTTTTTAACGTGCTTGCGTCAGGTGGTGTTGCCCCCTAGCGTTTGTCTGAAATATAACCGTTGCCCATGAAATTTCTGTTTAATTATTTATTTATATAATGCATTTTTATTTCTACACGGGAAAATGTACTACATCGCTCAATGCGCATGCGCGTTAAAAAACAAACAAGTGCAACGACGGTAATTATTCTTTTAATAACCTTTGAGCCACATTTTATTAACCATGTTTATTTTATAACAATTAAGATAGAAATACCAGGTTTTCTGAACTAGCTTTTTTACACGTGATTTTCAAGATGCACATGCGCATTAGCACTTTTCGTAGGAAAATCTCCCGTGCAGGAGATTTTTTTTTCCTTCAATAAAACTTTATGGGATCATACAGAGAGGTAAACAAAAAGCAAAGCACAAAATGACAAAAAAACCCCAATACATATAAAAAGATGTACTAAATCTATATATTAGCATTGTAAATAATCAAAGGTTTTAAACCTGTTCCAACATTAAATTTTCAAGCTTTTGAGTTGCTTGATGTACTGAGAGAATGTTGGGATGCAGTATAAATTCCTGGCAAAATAGTGGAATTTGAAATTTTAAAAAAGTACCGTACCGTCTTCTGCCGCTTATCCGGGGCCGGGTCGCGGGGGCAACAGCCTCAGTAAGGAGGCCCAGACTTCCCTTGCCCCAGCTACGTCCTCCAGCTCTTCCGGAAGAATTCCGAGGCGTTCCCTGGCCAGCCGGGAGACATAGTCTCTCCAGCGCGTCCTGGGTCTGCCCCTGGGTCTTCTCCCGGTGGGACATGCCCGGAACACCTCAGCAGAAAGGCGTCCGGGGGGCATCCTTACCAGATGCCCGAACCACCCCATCTGGCCCCTCTCAACCCGAAGGAGCAGCGGCTCTACTCCGAGCTCCTCCCGAATGGCCGAGCTCCTCACCCTATCTCTGAGGGAGAGCCCAGCCACCCTGCGGAGGAAGCTCATTTCTGCCGCTTGTATCCGGGATCTCGTTCTTTCGGTCACCACCCACAATTGGTGGCCATAGGTGAGGGTAGGAACGTAGATCGACTGGTAAATCGAGAGCTTTGCTTTTTGGCTCAGCTCTCTCTTCACCATGACGGACCGATGCAGCGTCCTAATTATCGCGGACGCAGCACCGATCCGTCTGTCGATCTCCCGCTCCATCCTCCCCCCACTCGTGAACAAAACCCCGAGATACTTAAACTCCTCCACTTGGGGAAGGACCCTGTCTCTGACCTGCAGGGGGCACTCCACCCTTTTCCGGTCGAGAACCATGGTCTCGGACTTGGAGGTGCTGATTCCCATCCCGGCCGCTTCACACCCGGCAGCAAATCGGAAGACGTGTTTAAAAAAGTTATTCAATTTGTTAGTCGAATTATGAAAACCGAATAGAAAATCAAAACAGCAAAGTGAAATTGTGGAGAAATAACTGAACCTTCCCCCCAAATACCCCCAAACGTATAGTTTATAGATATAATTTTTTATTATATTTTTTTATATATATTATACATTTTATTATATACATTTTATGTATGGTTTGTGTTCAGTTTGATGTGTGCAGTGTGTTATAGTTACGTTTATTTATTTATAGTGCATTACATATAGCATACGTTCTTATTTACTCTTCATATAGATGTTTTATATACATACAATAATATAACTGCTGCTGTGGGACAATTAAAGGCTTTTTTTCAATTCAATTCAATACATTCGGTTTTATTTCAGAGGAAATGTTACAATTTAAAGAACAGCGGAATAGATACGTTAACGGAATAACAAGAGAACATCTTTACGTTCAATTTTGTTTAACACCATAAATAGGTTCAAATAAAATGTGTCACGTTTCTAGCCATTCACACAACTGGACTTTTATTTTGACACACAGTGGAAAATCGTGAAAACCGAGGCGGGGTCAGGCGGAATCTCTCTGCTGGCCCGCGGGTGAGATGCTGGCGATCTGCTGCTGCAGGAGGCGGACCTGCTCCTCGTCCTCGAGCGGGTTTTCCTGGAACTCCTCCTTCAGCCAGTCTCTGAACTGGGTGGAGACAAGAGGTGTGGCCTGGGTGGGTTTTCAGGTGGACGTGATGGGCAGGGGTGTAAGGTACTTGAGTAAATGTACTTGGTTACTTTACTTAAGTATGTTTTTGGCTACTTCGTACTTGTACTATAGTACCAAAAATAGAAGCAACTTTTACTCTCTACTCCACTGCATTTGTGATTGAGTAGCAGTACTTTTCACTCCACTACATTTGAACGAACACTTATCGTTACTCGTTACATTGTAATTGTGCGCGACAGTCCAGAATTGATTTATACCGCGGTTAATTTCTTGGGCGAACGAGGTGAATATCGCCATCTTTAGGCTGCTGAAGGTAATGGACGCTATTTGTGAATTAGAAACCTCAAGAACGCTTTTATAATAACTTTATATAATACATATAATATATAATTTACTAATCAGATTAATCATTTTATTTTATATCTACTTGCAAATTTAAGTGATTGAGACTGACCTTTTGTTCTTTTTATCTACTTTGTTCTACCAGTTTTCAAACATTGAGGTTAAATTCTGTTTCTGTCTAGTTTGTTTTCACATTTTTTTTTTTGGGGCCTATATTGAGCACGAATAAAAATACTTAAGTTCTTTTCAAATGGGATACTTTGCTACTTTGACTCAAGTCTTTTTGAAATTGGTGACTTGTTACTTGTATTGGAGTAATTGTTACAGTAAGTATCTGTACTTTTACTCAAGTATGGCTGTCCGGTACTCTTTACAGCCCTGGTGATGGGTCACCTGCTGGAGACGTGTGGTCTGGAACTCCTCCAGCTGGCTCCGGAAGCCCTGGTTGGGCGAGGCGCAGGGTCTGGCCAGCTGCACCACCTTCAAGGCCTCCGTCCATCCCAGGCCCGTCACGGTCATGATGTACGCCACCACCAGCGTCACGCTGCGAGACACGCCCGCCAGACTGTGGGAGACGAGCTTCTGAGTCTCCTTCTTCTCAAAAAGGTCCCAAACAGCATCTGAATCCATTGTGGTCGAGCTGGAAGGGGAACTCACCAGTGCACAAGACAGCCTTCATCTTTCAGCCTGGACTGGTGGATGAACCGGATGCTCTTCTGAAAGTGCTGGATGCTGGAGAGAGAGAGAGAGAAGGTACGTTTACAAGAAAGACTGGTTAGCCATGTGCCGAAGCCTGGCCCGGGTTTGCAAATCTAATAAATCAAACGAAGAATGATTTAGGAGTACAGTGGTCCTTGGTGATCCCACAGATGCCAAAGCCTGTTGAGAAATGACAACAGCATCTCTGTGAAGATCCCGTCAACCCAAATCATCCCTCAATGTAGGAACTTTACACTGGTTCTCAAGCAATGTGGATCATGACCCCTTCTGTCTTCTTCCAGACACTGGGATCTTGATTTAAAAAGGAACGTGTATTTTCCTCAGAGAACATCATTTTGGGCCACTTGAGCAACTTTCGGAAATCACTGGAGAAGAGCCTCCTCCGTTTTGGAATGGGTTTTGTATCACAATCCTCTCCGGGGTACGATTTAAAAAGGAAAGTGGTTTTTCCTCAGAGAAACATAATTTTGCGCCACTTGGCAGTTCTTTTCGTCTTTAGTCCAGATGAGGGAATTTCGAGCTCCAGTCGACTTTCCGAAATCACTCAGAGGAAGTCTCCTCCATTTTTGAATGGGTTTTGTATCACAATCCTCTCCGGGGTGAGGTTATCCCTATTGCTTGTACACTTTCCCCCCTTCTTTTCACCTCTCTAATAATGTGACACCTCTTTTGTATTAGCCTTGCCCTCCTTGAGCAAGGTGCCAATCGTCGTCTTTTGGACCACTGTCAAGTCAGCCCTATTAAGTAGCCTACACAACTAGACTAGAGAGACAAACGAAAGGCCTTCACAGGTGTTTCGAGTTAATTAGGGTGCTTTCACGCCTTCTTCTAGTTAAGTTTGATTGAATCGCACCAGTCGTTTCCCTGTTTTGTAGACAGGTGTGAAAGTGGAAATCGAAAGCGGACCAAACAAGCGTACCGAGACCTCCTTGGCGATGTGGTCTCGGTACACTTTCAAACGGACCTAAGTGCGGTTCGTTTGTGGTGAGAACACCATCCGAACTAGAACCGACCCAAATGCAAAAACGACTGTGCCAATTGAAATAACTAACTAGTGTAAATAAATAACTGCCAACTACAGACTAAATAACTACTAGAGATTAAAAAGCAATTTGTCAATTCGCTTTATTTATTTGCTTATTAAATTATGTTTGAATTTACCCGCAATTCTGACCAATCGAAATGCAGTTTAGGAAATACTATCATGACACTTCTGGCCGATAAGGATGCATGACTGCATTTTGGTTCGGTTTCGATGAGAGCAAAAAATGTGTGGCGTCAACAGAAAAACGAAATGCCGGAAAACGCAACAATGTATCATTTATTGCCCTTGGTCTGAAACAAATAAACCGAATTATTGGTGTGAAAGCAGCCCTAGTTTCCTTGCCCGCAATCAGGTGTCCTGACTCAATATCATTGTTACAGAAGAATATATACATTTAAACGAGTGCTGTCAAAGTTAACGCCTTAACGTACCATGTGATTAATTTTAAGGGCTTAATCACGTCAATTATTTTTAACGCCATTAATCACAGTTGCATTTTTTTGTCTCCTGATGTGGCTCATTAAGATCAGCAGCTCACAGTCATTGAGTTCAGGTGATGTCACTTAGGCGCAAAGTGTTTAAGTGACACTGACTTACTTTTCCCCTCTCAGCGAGCAACACAGACACAGTTCCTTTACACTATTTACTTACACTTATTTTCTTAAAACAGACATTCTTGTTTATTGTTAGAGTGATAAGTATTTATCAAGTTACCCTTCGTTATCAGCTGACACAGAGCAGGCAAAACACGCTTCATGTTTTAGTTTTATTATTATTATTATTATTATTATGATTATTACAAAAAACACAACGTCCTACTTTTATTAAGAGTGTAACCTAAAAAAACAAGTACTTCAAACTTTCAAATGATGGATAACACTTATATGTAAGACCAAAATTGCCTTTTTGGTGTATTTTATCTTGAAAAAAGTGCGAGGGTTAAAAAAACAAAGACAATACATTGCAAATTGAGCAAAAATTATAATTATTTTACAGTATTTAAACGCGTGTTTATTTAGTGTTGCGTTTACATTAATTTACAAATTACATCTCAATATCCAATATTACAAGGTTCAGACAATTAATCGCGATTAATCACGATTAATCTGCTGAGGGAAGTGTGATTAACCAGTTTGAATTAATTATGAAACCAGTTTGAATTAATTGAAACATAATTTGTATTGTTATTATTCAATCGAGGGTTAAAAATAACGAAAAGAATAAATAGAATTCAGTGCGAAAAGAAGACACGCACTTCCGCCAGATCTTCCTGTGGAGTGCGGGAAGAGCGAGGGCGGGGCCGTCCCGTTTGGCTAGAGAGGGTCAGTTTCATGAGGCACGGCCTGGAGAAGATGACGAGAGGCCCGACCACTGCAGAAGCTCACTTCCTTCCTGCCAGCGCCACGGGAGGAAGTGTGTGTTTGTGCGTGCGCGCAACAAGGGCGTGACTCTCAGGTCAGAAGGTGTTAGCGATGGACGAGGGTTGCCGGTTATTCGCAGGGGTGTAAGGTACTTGAGTAAATGTACTTGGTTACTTTACTTAAGTATGTTTTTGGCTACTTCGTACTTGCACTGAGTTTAAAAAAATAGAAGCAACTTCTACTCTCTACTCCACTGCATTTGTCATTGAGTAGCAGTACTTTTCACTCCACTACATTTGAACGGACACTTATCGTTACATTGTGATTGTGCGCGACAAGCCGGAATTGATTTATACCGCGGTTAATTTCTTGGGCGAACAAGGTGAATATCGCCATCTTTAGGCTGCTGAAGGTAATGGAGGCTATTTGTGAATTAGAAACCACAAGAACGCGAATTAGGGGCGTTAAAATGTGTTTTACAAATGTTATTATATGACATATAACTTTATATAATACATATAATATATAATTTACTAATCAGATTAATCATTTTATTTTATATCTACTTTCAAATTTAAGTGATTGAAACTGACCTTTTGTTCTTTTTATCTACTTTTTTCTACCAGTTTTCAAACATTGAGGTTAAATTCTGTTTCTGTCTTGGAAAACAATAGTTTGCTTTCACTGTTTTTTTNNNGGGGGGGCTGAATTGAGCACGAAAAAAATACTTAAGTTCTTTTCAAATGGGATACTTTGCTACTTTGACTCAAGTCTTTTTGAAATTGGTGACTTGTTACTTGTATTGGAGTCGTTTTTACAGTAAGTATCTGTACTTTTACTCAAGTATGGCTGACCGGTACTCTTCACACCCCCAGACTGCAGCTACTCACAGGTCTTGTGAAGGCGCGTCCGAGGCCACGATGCAGAGATAAGTCATTTCCTGGAAACATACAGCATGATTGGCGTTAACCAGCCTGAGATGCCCATGACTCTGCTCAGAAGACACTGCGTCCACTCCTCAAGCGCAGTCTCACTGTTGTGTTATCGAGTGTGGATTGTGGCTCAGCCTGGTTCAGCTTCTCACTTTGGCTGTTGAGCACTTTCATTCTGGTTTCCAGTGAAAAGATCTCCTCCCCAGCACTGGATGGTGACAGCTGTGATGGTGTGGTGATGGTGTGATGATGGTGCGGTGATGGTGTGGTGATGGTGCAGTGATGGTGTGGTGATGGTGCAGTGATGGTGTGATGATGGTGCAGTGATGGTGTGGTGATTGTTCAGTGATGGTGTGGTGATGGTGCAGTGATGGTGTGGTGATTGTGTGGTGATGGTGTGGTGATTGTTCATTGATTGTGTGGTGATTGTTCAGTGATGGTGTGATGATGGTGCAGTGATGGTGTGATGATGGTGCAGTGATGGTGTGATGATGGTGCGGTGATGGTGCAGTGATTATCTAGTGGTGATGCTGGTTTTACCTGTAGCAGAGGTGCAGCGTTGTCGTGAATGGAGAGGATGTGTGTGATGTTGTGCTTCGCTAGCTGCTCTCTGTCTTTGGCATCTGCCGCAGTAAAGAAACACGTGATGATGATGATGATGATGATGGTGATGATGTCAGGGGTGGAAATACGTGCACACTCACCTCTAAAGTTCCCCAGGTACAAGTTTGGTAAAACCTGCAACAACACAAACACTAGTCAGCAACAACACAAGCACCAGCATTGCACCATCAATGTGCTCGCGAGATGATGTGCTCGTGTATGATTGCATAAGATTCTCGTTTTCAGCTTTTACATCATGTCTGAACAGTGTTTAAAAACATTGCTATTACTGTAATTGACTTTGAATTTCATTTGTATATGAAATAAGTATTTCAGTGCACCAGACTAGAATAATAGTTATGTCTGGATACTGTTAAGCAGAAAAGCCAACAATTTATAACTCCGGTTAGACTTATTTGTGTGCGGGCAAAAAAAAAAAAAAAGATAAAACACCTGTTCAGACACAGATTAATTCCATAAAGATGTAAAAACTATTCCTTCTAGGTAAAGATAACTTTAAGATAACATGAAAATCACATCACATAATGTGATCACGTAGTTTAATACATGATTTTTTTTTAATATAAACATTTGAAAACTTGGAAAAAGTTTTGGGAACGCATGATTGAGCGTGTGTTGGCTGCGTCTGTGTGTAACGGGTGATAATAACGAGACAAATACTTGGAGAAGAGCGATAATAAAAAAAATTTGGGAGCCAGAAGAGCCGATTCTTTTACGAGAGCCGAGCCAAAAGAGCCGATGCTTTGAAAAGAGCCGGTGTTCTAAAATTCTGTCCTACACATGAGGCTTTCCTACATCGCGCTTTGTGCACGCGCGTTTTACAATTACGTCGTGGTCTGGCCACATCGGGAAGTAAAAACGGATAGTTAGATCTGTCTTAGAATGTAACAGTGGTAATTAGACAATCATACTAAAATAAAATGAAGAATATGAACAATAAAGTTTGGTGAAGTTTAAACATTTTCAACGAATTTTGTAAAGATAATTGAGAGTGTAGTTTTCATATTCAGGAATTTTATCAAGAAAAACACGTGTATAAAAGCTGATGAAGTGATTTGAAGTGTTCACTTAATGTGAAGTCAGAAATCGTTCTATCTTAATTGTTATAAAACAAATACAATACCATACATACATTATCATATATGTATAAATGTAATCGCTTAAAGAATATTAAAAGAATAATTACAGTCATTGCTAAAGTGTACGTATTTTAGCGCGCATGCGCATACAGCGGTGTAGGAAATCCTCACGTGTAGGATAGAATTTTAGAACACCGGACTGCCCATCACTAGCACAAGCACAAGCACGCTTTCACCTGAAAACATCTACCGTACACTTTTAGACAATTGACAAGTTGTCAAAAGCGTAAAGACATCAAGCGAAAGAAAAGCGCGGGAAAGACGGTCCACGTCAGTAGAACAGTTTGAGCCGAACAGTAAGGTGTTAACCTGCGATAAAACTATTAGAAGTTAGTTTCTGGTACTGACTCGAGTCTACGTGATCAAACAGCGACACGCAGGGGGGCTCGTGCGCTTGAGGAGGGTGGTCGAGGAGCGTTTGAAGTCCTTGACGTGTCCCTCAGAAAGTCCTCAGAAAGAGAACGAGCCTCTACCTTGTTTATTCCGTTGCCCATGTCACTGTCCGAGTTCCGCCGTCCGAGCAGAGTCGACAGAAATAACTGAGGGACTGAGCCGCTGGCCCCGCCCACTTCTTTCCCGCGGTCGCTGCGAATGGCGCGGAAACGGTTATTTACGCACGCGTATACGTGAAGTGTACATAATTTCGACCGTTTTTTTTTATTATCATTATTATTCAGGATTTAAGTAATAATTTGTTTAGATTTTTTGCGGAGGACTGGAAGCACGTCGATAAGATTTGCACATTTTGTACGTCATCTAGTACGTCAAATGTAATAAATATTAGAAGTTTTATTTGTCGGACTTGTTCGCAACTGCTATGGATCTGTGCCTCCTTAATTTGGAATAATGCCGAACCAAACAGATGTCGAACAGACACAAAAGCACAAACATTTAGAACCGTTTGACAAGTTTGAGACAAACTTTTTACACAACTCGTTGACGCTTATTCCTACGAAACTGTGCACAACTGAACACAAGTTACGATGTTTACCATTGTTTTAGAGCAATTGCGAGTGTAATTTATGAATATAGGTGATTGTTTTGTTTGCCCTGTGGCGCCATCTAGAGGCTAATAATAAAAGCGGAATACTTTTTGTTGTTTTGGTGCAGTCGAAGTTAATAAAATGATATTACTTGATTGTATGGAGTCAAGACGTTACATGGCAAATCGTTTTGTCTATCGTTTCTAAACGATCTGTGTGCAAATTATTTGGTATTTACGTCAATTTGAAAATTACAACGGAAAATGATTGCATGAAACGTATTTAAGCTTTCGATGTTTGCCAGAAATTGAATGACGACAAATTAGCACATTTTGAAATGTGTGACGTATGGTTGGTTTGGATTCACTACTTGTTCGTTTCGCCGATACGTTATTAATAAGTGATAATTCGAACCGAGGATCGATTTTTCTGCGGTTAATTGAGACGCCTGCGCCTGGTGACGTCACGTGACGGAAGCGAGGCAGCTACTGAACATGGGAGTAGACGGGTGTTCGCGGATGGTATGGGTTTTGATTTAAACACGAAATTTGTTCGTTTTCTTGGCGACGTCGAATGTTTTTTCCGTTTTGTTTCTCAAGAGTTTGAGACAGTTTTACGCAAAATGACGCGCGCGGAGCCGGTAAACAATGAATGAAAAACTCAAGTCGGAAAGATAAAAGTTTGGTCGGACTCGAGTAAAGTTTTTTTTTTTTTAGTAAACACGTGTTTTTTATTCACAACACGTGTCCTGTTACTTTTAATTGACTTGTTTTTCGAACTTTTTTTCATCAGACTACTTTCGTTTTGGATTTTACCTCAAGGGGAACAAGACGTTACTTCCGCAATTTTGTGGGTATACGTTTCGGGAAATAATCTATAGGACGAGATTTTATTGTGTTAGTATTCATAAATAACTGTGTTGTGTTTTTGTTCGCAAGACAAATCTGTTCCATGTAAATGTTTATTTAGACGATCATTTTCGTGTAAACGCGATCTAGTTGACAGCTGTTTTATGTTTCTCGTCTTTTTGTTCCCGAAATTATTTATTTTTCCAACGTCATCATTTCTCATCTCCTTCTCTTTTTCCCCCCTTCTAATAATCTTTTTACTTTTTGACTAATACTGTATATAACAGTATACGTTAATTAAGCTGCACTAAGACTGTCTACTAAATTAACAATCTCCCCATCTCTTCTGTTTTATTTTAACTAAAGAAAAAAAGTTTACAAAACCAGCAATAAAAATACAGCATCACGTTTTTACAAATTGGCTCTAGCTCCCCGGGAGTCAGAAGTGGACAAAGTGGATTATACAATTTTTAATTTGAAAAATGATTGTCGAAAAGACTTACGCACTATAATTAATCCCCTTGATTGTTGCTGATGCTGCTGTGTTTTGTCAGGGAGGCGGCCGGTAAGTTTTCAGGAGTCATGGCTGGAGCACCGAGTCTCATGAGGTCGGAGGATCTGATCCGCAAAGAGCCTCTGGACTACGGCGCGTTTGGAGATGTTTACCTGTGCTTGCACAAAACACTGGGCCAGGTGGTGCAGAAGACCGTCTACACCGGACCCCCACGCCAGGGGTCAGTATTCACTTCGATCATATTTTTTCAACAAATCAGCTAATTTTGCAAAATTACTTGATTTACCCGCTAAAGTGCATTCAAAATCAGCCAACAACAAAGTGACGTAATAGCTAAAGATAAACTTCTACTTAACCACATACTATGTTTTAATATGACTTAATACGTTTAGGCCAAATTTAGGGCTGCAGCTAACGATTATTTTCGTAACGATTGTTTGTTCGATTAATTGACTAATCTAGCGATTCATTTTTCAATTATAAATGATTTGTTCAGAAAAATTAAACATTCTTTTTGATTTTTAATGAACTCTGTCCTTTATTTTAAGCACTGAGGCATTATGAAATGTATGGGCATAAACACTGACACACAAACTGATTAAAGATATTTTTTTTGCACAAACAAATATTTGTTCATAAAAACAAATTACCAAGCTATTTGTTACCAACAACAAAGTGACTTAAAAACTAAGGCTTATTTTGTGCATAACCACATAGTATGTTTCAAAATCACTTGCAAAAATAAATTTAGACCAAATTAAAGACATTACACTTGAATATTGCACAAAATAAAATAGAAGGCCTTATATGTCCTTAACACAAAATCAGTGCAATTTGAATTCAGTAAGATTGACTGTAAATAGTATTGTGCAAAATGAAATGTCCATCCTAAAAAGTTGAATTACACCCAGTTGTAATGCAAAAAAGTTAGCATGTCTACATGCTCCGGGGTGAGGCTTGTTCTTTTTGTATTTATTAACTTGAAATAATTGAAGGAAACACACACAGATCCTCTATATTATTTATTCAACATCAACGTCTGAAATTAAAGCACACGGTGTCTAAATCACACAATCACTTTGTTCCAAAAAAAAAAAAAAGAAAATTTAAAATTTATATAAAAAGACATGTTTATATAAAATTTTATGAAAGTAAAATTTATAGAAAATAAATGTATTATGTCTTCTGAATAAAACAACTCTTAATATTAATAATGAGATATGCATCGTTTATCCTGTGCATTTTATTACATCTTGTGTAAACACATTTTTATCACATTCTGTGTTGTCACTCCTGAAGCCAAAACGTGTCCTAACCGCATTTTTTAGGACTTTTGACGACACCAATCGCGTTTTCTTTTTTTTTTTTTTTTTTTTTGCCATCATCTGCTCCGTTTGTTTCCCGCGCCGCCATGTTTTAAAGAACGAAAAGGGAAAAAAAACACGAAAAGGGAAAAAAAACAACGTATTTAGGCAATCAATGACGTCTACTGAGTGGATGGATGGATGGATGGCTACGAGTCTAAAACTCTTTTTCTTCTGTTTGTAGACGACAGAAACAGTCTCTTCTGGAGGAGGGCAGCCTGATGAGCCGCCTCAACCATCCTCGCGTGGTCAAGCTGCTGGGCTTCATCCTGGAAGACAACGACTACTCCTTAGTCATGGAGCTGGTGCCCAAAGGCAATCTGCTCAACATGCTGGAGAAGGTGAGGGCGTGTCCTAACCCCAACACACGCCGCACCTACCGTAATTACGTGATTACAAGCACCACCCAGATTTTTCAGGCGCAGATTTTACAAAAAAAACGTAGCAGTATTTCTGTTTATGAGCCAGTATAAGCATAGATGCACGTCTACCTGCGGATTATTTAAACAAAAAAAAAAGAATACGCAACGCAAATTCAAATTTTATTTCTCACATACAAATTATACATGGTACAACATGCAGTGATTTTTTTTATTTATTTATTTATTTTCAGATTGTCTAGCGTTTAAACATGGGTGTTTGGGAGTTAGGAGAGAGAATTGCAATAAAGATTAAAAAAAAAAAAAGATTAAAAATACAATTACATTTTTCATTTACCTGTTTTTATTAGTTTTAATTTAATTAATTTTTATTGTAATTTTTATTTAGAATACGCGAATATAAGCACCCCCTTGATTTTTCATGCACAAAATACAAATTCGAAAAAAAACCAAACAATTTTTACGTTTCAAATTTTTTTTTATATTTACATTTTTATTACGTTTATTTTATCTTAAAATACTATTTTTTCTTTATTATAACAAACCTTACTTTAACCTGGACTCGTATCATTTTAATATTGTTTTACTTTTAATTTGAATAATAGATTAAAAAAAAGTCGATCCTAGTGATCAGAACTCCAACTCCCAGAATTGGCGCTTTAATATTTACACTCATATTCGAATTTTGTGACTTTAAGCACTACCCTTGTTTTAGTGTGCGTTAAAATATTGGGGCAAAAAAAGACGCACATTTTTATCTTTCTCGCCAGGTTTTCGTCCCCTTTTCGCTGAGAGGCCGGATCGTTCTGGAAATCCTGGAGGGAATGACCTACCTCACGGAGAACCGAGTCGTTCACAAAGACCTGAAGCCAGAGAACATCTTGGTGGACATGAACATCCATATAAAAGTACGATTTTTATTTTTATTTTTTTCGTTTTTTTTTTTCTTCTCTTTTTCCTTTTTTTCGTTTTTAGCACCCTATGCTAACGCTCCATTTGGACTCAGATCGCCGACCTGGGCCTGGCCACCTCCGAGATGTGGCGTAAGTTGACGCGCGAGGAGTCGCAGCGGAAGAGTCGCGGGATGCGTTCCGGCGGCCCTGGGGCGGGGACCTTGTGCTTCATGGCCCCCGAACACCTGGAGAACATCAACAGCCGCGCCACGGAGAAGTCCGACGTCTACAGCTTCGCCATCGTCGTTTGGGTGGTCCTGACGTGCCGCCAGCCGTTTGAGGGTGCGCTTCACAATGCGTTTCGTATCACTGGTGATTCGCTGAGTTCATCGACAGTTTCAGGGACTTCAACTCATAAATTTATTATACGTTTTTTTTTTGTTTTTTTTTATGTATACGTTTGTAATACATAATTTGATCACCAGGAGGCAGCAATTAGTCGCCACATGGCGTTTCCAGTGCAGTGCAGCTACTGCAAATTTGGAAAATAAAAAAAACTTTTTTTTTTTTTTAAAGAAAATAGAATTGGTCCGAGGACTGAGCCTTGTGGGACTCCGTATTTGACCCCGTGTCTCGGTGACGAGACTCCATTTACATGTACAAAATGGAAACGATCTGACAGGTGTGACTTAAAACATTCTAACACGCATCCCGAAACCCTAACAGTTTGCAAGTTTTCAATAATGAAATGTTCCCATCATCCGAGGCCACTTGGAGATCATTTGTAACTCTAATCAGCGCTGTTTCTGTACTATGGTTTGGTCTAAAACCTGATTGAAATTTTTCAAATGCAGAATTCAGAATTTTTGACACAAATGGAGGATTGGATATTCATCTATGTCAAGTTGTGGCTTCTTAAAGCAGATTAGTCTTTGAGTAATTTGGTCGGTATTGGGTCGAGTAAACAGGAAGTCGTTTTAGTCCTAGTCTAATGCACTTTGTATCTCTGGAGCTACGTTTAAATAATCATAAAATAATAATATACATTTTTTTTTCTTTCTTAGCTTTTTTTTAATAGACCTATCATGTGGAATCGTTTAAGCTTTCCTTCAGGGTGCCAGCCTCTCTAAAAGCCCAGGCTGATGTGCTTCCAGAAGCCATGTGCGAAGACCAGATCTCGCTGTGTGTGCGTCAGGGCCAGCGTCCCGACGAAAGCCGCGTTCCCGCCGACTCGCCGCCGAAGATGGTCGCCCTCATGAAGTCGTGCTGGCACAGAGAGCCTCAGCAGCGGCCCACCTTCAAAGGTACGCGCAAGAATCAAAGAAACGGACGGAAATGCGTCCCATTCTAAATTTTATTTTTCATTTGCGATTTTGTTTTTTTTTTTTTTTTACGTTTCAGTTTGTTTTTGTGCATTTCGACGTACTTACTCTGATTGGCAGGTGTGAATGTGATTGACAGCTTGTGACCAGGAAGTGGGGGAGGAGCTTAACGAGTGCTTAAATACTTTCAAATGGGAATATCTTCATTGTCAGAGTTTTTATCCCTTTGTAGTGATGAGTTCGGAATTTTGTCTATTTTTTTTTTTATCTGTTTTGTACGCGAGTATGGAATTATTAGAGATTTTGGAAAACAAACGTAACATTTTAATAATAGCAATTATATTAATAATAATGGTAATAATACCTTTTATTTTTAAAGTTCAAGCTTCAAAAATGAAAAAAATTGATTATCCCCTAATATTTAGATAATATTTAATAATATAAAGATTCTGCCCTAATATTTGATATTACATAATATATATTTGATATAATATAATATTATACAATATTTGAATAATATAAATAATCTTAACTATTATTTGATTAATATTCACTTTACATATGAAGTCATAATTATGTTGATGTGTAGATTATTATTCTGAAGTAATCTCATGTCTTGCCACCAAAAGATTTAGTTTTTAAATTAAGGAATTGTGCAAAAACAACACTTTAGTTAGTTTATTGTATAATAACAATACTAATTTTGAAATTTGAATCTTCCACTTTCTGGTCAAGAAGAGGAGCTGCCAATCACATTCTCACCAGCCAATCAAAGTAAGGGTTGATTTAAAAAAAAATAAAAAAAAAGCGCAAAGTAAAGCGCAAAAAAAATCTAAAGTTTCGAATGAAAATGTGAAGTTTACAAGCGAAAAATAAGAAAAACCAGCAAAAATGTGACTGAGTTTCATTATTTTCTTAGAAATTACGTTTGATATTTTTGACACTGGTCCGATTCCATATACCAGGGCTTTATTTTTGGAGAATTGAAATTTCATTGGCATACATTTTTTTTTTTTACTTTAATGTATTTTTATACTTTTAGTAAAACGGTTTTATTTTCTTAAAGTACGTATTTATTAAAGGAAAGTTAGAAAGTTAAATCCTCTCAGTGCTATATTTAAGAGCATCTGTAGTTAAACTACACTTCCCAGAATCCTCTGTTCTTAAACACTCATGATAACTTGTCCTGAGTTTCCTAGTCAAGATTATTTCAAATTTATTTCGTTATTAATTCATCAGCGGCATTGTCTCTGTGTTTAGAGAGCTACGAGAACTTCCTGCCGTTTTATCAGCAGGAGCTGGAGGAGCGAGTGAAGGACGAGGAGGAGAATCTCATGGTGAGCGAGATAAAAAACACAATCAGTCGTCTATTTCAAATCGATCATCGGTCACATTTTTCAACTTAAATTTCAATCATGACATTCAGATTGGAAAATTATTCCTTCATTATATATTCGTTTATTATTATCCCTTGTACTTTTATACATTTTCCAATTATACATTTGCATTCCTCGTTAATTAGTTTTCAATTAAGTGGCAGTTTTTAATGAAAGTGACAGTGAGCAAGAAAAGCAATCAAATTCAGATTGGAAAACAATTACACACTTTGAATTGAAAATCAATCACGTCACTTGACAAATCAACAACGGGTTTTTATTAGGAAATCGAAAATTCATTTACAGTTGAAAATCAATTATCAATAAATACGTTTTTAATGTCAATCGTGGATTAAAACTAATTTAAGAATCAAAACATATTTTATTTTCTAAAATAACTTTAATTTTTTTTATTATTTATTATTCATTATTAAAAAATGATTATAGAATTATTAATTATTTTAATGAGTTGTTTCTAAGCAGCTTTGTACACGATTAGGATTTACGTTTAGATTTGTGAGATTTAAATGTATTTTTAAGCAAGTCAGTTAAGTCATTGACGTCAGATGCCGTTTCACTCCTCGTGTGTGTGTGTGTGTGTGTGTGTGTGTGTGTGTGTGTGTGTGTGTGTGTGTGTGCAGATGTCGTATGAGGGACCAGAGGAGCTGGTGACGAAACTTCGGAGTTTCACAAACATGACGTACTTTCTCGGAAAGAGCCCGACGGCCCCTGAAGGTGATTAATCACACTCTCTCTCTCTCACTCTTTATCTCTCACTAACTCTCTGCTAAACTCTCACGCTCTCTCTCACTCTCGCTTATACTCGTACACACACTATCTCACTCTGACATACTCACACACACACACACACTCTGTCACTCTTATACTCACACACACACACTTTGTCACTCTCAGTTCTACTCACATAAACACACTGCTGTATCTCACGCTCTGTTATGCTCATTTTCACTCTCTACTACGTATATCTCACTCTATTATATTCTCGCTCACACACACACACACTCCATCTCACTCTCTGTTATACTCACACTCTCAGTCTGTGGCCCGTATTCTCTCTCTCTCTCTCACACACACACACACACACACACAGTCACTAATACTCAGACACACACACTCTCTACTCACACGCACACACACAGTCACTAATACTCAGACACACACTCTACTCACACAGACACACACAGTCACTAATACTCAGACACACACACACACACACACACACACACACACACGGTTACTCTACTACTCACATACAAACAAATACAGACACACACACACAGTCACTAATACTCAGACACACACTACTCACACAGTCACTAATACTCAGACACACGCACACACTCACACACACACACACACACACACACACGGTTACTAAACCTCAGACACACGCTCTCTACTCACACACACACTTTGTCACTCTACTAGTCACACACACTCACACACACACACTAACGTTCTGTTATGCTCACACACACTCCTTTATACTCACACTCACTCTTTCTCTCGCCCTCTATCTCACTCCCTTCTGAGTAATGTAGGGGGCGCTGTGGGATCAATAATGTGTTTTTATTTCTCTATATTTATTTTACCCTCACTCTCTCTTTCTCTCTCACCGGCTTTCATTGGCATGGGGTCTCACCTTTTCTCTCCCTCTCTCTCTCTTTCTCTCTCTCACTCTACCCCCGCTCCCTCTCACTTTATTCTCTCTCTCTCTTTCACTCTATTCCCCCCTCTCTCTCTATCTCTCTCTTTCTCTCTCTCACTCTATCCACCCTCTCCCTTTTTTCTCTCTCTATTCTCTCTCTCGGTCACTATTCCCCCTCTTTCTCTCTCTTTCTCTCTCTCACTCTACCCCCCCTCTCACTTTATTCTCTCTATTCTCTCTCTCTGTCACTCTATTTCCTCTCTTACTCTCTATTCTCTCTCTCTGTCACTCTTTTCCCTCTCTCTTTCTCACTCTCACTCTATCCACCCTCTCACTTTATTCTCTCTCTATTCTCTCTCTCTGTCACTCTTTTCTCTCTCTCTCTCTCTCTGTCACTACTACCCCCCCCCCTATCTCTGTTACTTATTCCCTCTCTCTCTCTCTCTCTTTCTCTCCCTGTCACTCTACTCCCTCTCTCTCTCTCTTTCTCCATCTCTTTAACCGACTCAGTGTCTCGGCGTGGCTCTCGTGACTCTCCGGCTCCGCTGCTGAGCTGTGATGGTGGCCCGGTGGAGGCCAGCGTGGAGGACCTGAGCCGCAGGATGTCCGGACGCTTCGTGCTGGAGTCGGACGCCACGCCCGACCTGGACTTCAAGCTGGAGCAGGAGTACAACTACCACGTGCACGGCAGCCGCATCGACCGGTCAGACCAGCACGAGCCTCAGGCCTCCTCGGTCAAATCCTGGTCCAGACCTTCTGTGGAGGAGGTGCAGCGGCCCGAGCTGGCCAGCCACCTGTCCCTGAGCGAGAAGACCACGCCCCGCCCCGCCTACAGCCGCTACCGCTCCTTCCCCGACGGGGGGCGGAGCCTCGTGCCCGAGCCCGGCCTGTTTGTCAACCCTTCGTCCGACTCGTGTACGTGGATGTGAAGTCACTTTTACCCTCATGTTCGTGGGTCAATTTGACCCGAGGGACTTTTATTATGCAAACAGTACAGTTATAGGGAAAATGGCGGAGAATAGGGCGGTCAGTTTGACCCGAGGGACTTTTATTATGCAAATAGTACAGTTGTAGCGAAAATGGCGGCGAATAGGGCGGTTTTATTATGGCAGAGAATTGACCCGAGGGACTTTTATTATGCAAACAATACAGTTATAGCGAAAATGGCGGAGAATAGGGCGGTCAGTTTGACCCGAGGGACTTTTATTATGCAAACAGTACAGTTATAGCGAAAATGGCGGAGAATAGGGCGGTCAGTTTGACCCGAGGGACTTTTATTGTGCAAACAGTACAGTTGTAGCGAAAATGGCGGAGAATAGGGCGGTCAGTTTGACCCGAGGGACTTTTATTATGCAAACAGTACAGTTGTAGCGAAAATGGCGGAGAATAGGGTGGTCAGTTTGACCCGAGGAACTTTTATTATGCAAACAGTACAGTTATAGCGAATAGGGCTTTTATTATGCAAAATAGGAGTAGTTTCAAAGATGAATTTAAAAATACTCAAGTATTGCTTAAAAAACTCAAGTACTATTATAAATACATAGGGTGTTTTTTCTTTTTTTCCTAATCTCTAAACGTTGACCTCGTCTCCCCAGTGCCGCCCGTCTACATCTCCAACGCCAGCCGCATTCAGATTGGCAACAACAACACCATGAACTTCGCCAGCTCAGACCGAAGCCCCGCCTCCTCAGCCTCCGCGGGGCGGGGCCTCTACAGGAAGTTGCTGCAGCAGTACGGTGAGAGCGCGGCGCATTCTGACGCTAGGGCTGCACGATTAACCTTTATCGAAACGATATCGCGTTGTTAACTTCCGCAATTTCACCGTTGAAATGACGTTGAAAAAACGTTGGAACTTCAGCTATTTGGAGATTGTTTTGCGAACAACAACGTGGAGCGAAAGACTGCCGAGTGTAAAATGTGTCGGCCAGATCTAGTGGAAACACAACTCGTTTATACCAGCATCTTAAAAATCACACTAATATTAGTAATAATATTAATAATAATGTCATACTAATGTTTTATGTTTGGTCGTTTTTTTACAATGTTTGAAGTAGTGTATTTTCCATTTTGCCTTTTTATTACATGCCATCAGAGCTTTTTTTTTTTTTTGTGAAATGTGTGCAATGCAGGGTCAGTGTTTACTAAATGCCAGTAAATTTCACTAGATTTAGTTTTTTAATTCACATTAAGATTAAGGTATTTTTAAATATGTTTTGTTAAGGATTGTCACTTTTCCATTTTCTGCCAAGTGACAACATTGTCTGATTTAATTTCAAATAAGAGATATATATTTGTTTATTTTTCCGTGTTTCAGACTGTTAAATTAAAAAAACAAATGACCAAATGGTATATTCTTATTCTTTGGTATTTAGTAGTGTGTTTATTAATCACGAAGCATCTCATTACCTCAACCACTTTGCATTATTTAACTGCGTTGCAAAAGTAACAGTGTATTTTATTCATAATTTTAGTTTTATGCACTTAAAAGTGCAAAAACCGAACATCGAAATCGCAATCTTTGTCAGAAAAATCGCAAAAATTGGGTTTTTTTTCTCGAAGTCGTGCAGCCCTTTTGACGCAGCCACGCCCCCTTTGACCTGTCACGACCTTTCCCCCAGCCGAGCACCCGGTCAGCGACGCCCACCTGGACCTGGTGCGCCACAACGTGCGCTCCACGTGGAAGCAGGTGGCCAGGAAGCTGGGCCTGAGCAACGTCGCCGTGGAGACCATCGAGCACGACTACGAGCGCGACGGATTGGCCGAGAAGGTGCACCAGATGCTGGAGGCCTGGAAGATGAGGGAGGGGCTTCAGGGCGTCACCGTGGGCAAGCTGTGCCAGGCGCTGGACAGCTGCGTCCAGCCCGACGTCCTCCAGCAGCTGCTGCACATCTCCCAGACCACGCCCACCTAGTGAGCCCCGCCCACACCTGCCGGACAGACCAACGAGGGCTTGTCGGTAAAAACCCATCCGCATTTCCCGATTTCGTACGTTTTTCGTATGTTTGTATCGGACGTTAAGTCTCGACTAAATTTGACCACCACGCCCACCTCGTAAGCCCCGCCCACACCTGCCAGACAGACCAACGAGTCCTTGTCGGTAAAAATCCATCCGCATTTCCCGATTTCAGTACACGGAATTTTCGCACAGTTTTCGTATGTATCTGACGTGTCACTAAATTGGACCGACTTTGACTAAATTTGTTAAAAATTTTAAATTGTCCTTGTCGGTTAAAATTCAGTACGCACATTTTTCGTATGTGTGTATCGGACGTGAACTCTCACTAAATTTGACCGCCAGGCCTGTTGCAAAATGTAAACATGTGCGGGACAAAGATTAGGAAGTTGACGCTTATTAGTGGTACGTCGTGTAGTCGGCGGCTAGATTCTCGGTAATTTGTCGTTTTTCGTCGTTTTTTTTATTTTATTGTTGACCAAAGAGTCTGTGTTGGAGAAAATCCATCCGCATTTCCCGATTTCAGTACACGAAATTTTCGCACATTTTTTGTACGTATCAATTATGTCACTAAATTTGACCGGCTTTGACTAAATTTGTTTAAAATGTAAAAAAAATTTTAAATTGTCCTTGTCGGTAAACGTTGTGTAGTCGCGGAAATACGTGTCATTCTCGTGGACTGTTTCGTCGTTTTTTATTTTTTAATTTTTTATGTCGTTTGGCAAGGCTCGGTGAGACGTGCGAGGTGCCTCACTTTGACGTATTAGCCACGCCCCACGGCTAAGTATCTGCTCGTTAGGATCACTGTTTCCAGCAGGGGGCGCTGAACACGCTCGGCTGACTCACTTTTACGCACTTTTGTCACAACCGCAGAACTTTTCAGAATCGTTTGGTCTTAAAAGATGCAACAATTACTGTGATTTGCACCTTGTGTGTAAAAAAAAAAAAAAAAAAAANNAAAAAAAAAAAAAAAAAAAGCCATATATATATATATATATACTGTTTTAATAAGGGATTGAACAAATCGTGGTGTTCCGAGCTGTAGGAACCTGCAAAGTGATGAACGGGTGTTTACAAAGGTTACAAAACAAGATTTCATTCGTTGTCCGAGTTTCAATAAAATATAAAGGACTTTTTATTTGCTGTTTTTTTTTTCTCTCTCTCTCTTATCCTTCCGTTCTCGCTCTCATTCCTATGGTCTTCTAACATTTCAAGTTCAGAGCATTTGTAAGACGCTTTTCACAGTTTTAACTGTCTCAGAGCGCACAATAGTATAGAATTAAGTCTATAATAGTTTAAAACAATATAAGTAAATAATTTAAATACTTTTTCTAAAAATTCTCTCTAAAACTGCAGGACTACCAGAGCCAAATATAATAAAATATCATGACATACAACAGAATTAGAACAACTTTACAAACTTTAAATATTTATCTTTCTTAATCGGCATATTTAATCCACTTTGTATTTCATGATTTGCAATTAGTATTAACAGTCGTACATAAAAATGTATAATATTTACTAATTAGTCAAAGGTTTACTACTATTGGTGAAGACTTGTTTCTAGTTTGGCGTGTTAAAACATTATTAGTCTCACAAGGATTTAATCCTCATTTTCACTTTTTTTTTTTTATATTTCTCAACATCACAAGATTTCACTGACAATCATCTACAACTAGCATTTAAAAAAACATTTTATAAGTCATATTTATCAGTTTGTGACCAAAAAAAAATGCGGAGAAGAAACGGAGTCCATTGCAACCAAAACCTAAAAACGTACAGAGGATAATATTTTTTTGTTCAGCTTGCGTCTTTTTTTTTTTTCTTTTGCTTTTGTAAAGTCTTTTTTTGCGTCCATAGACATATTTTGTTATAGAAATAAAGAAGTTTTATTTCAAATTTAAATTTATTAAGGTTTTTTTTTTTTTTTTTTTTTCCAAAAAATGTATTTATGCATCTCGACACTGACAGGTACGGTGTAAAATGCCATTTTTTTTTTCCCGCAGGAGTAAATTTTAAAATTGCCATTACAGGATGAACAGGCATCACAGTTTCACGATGGCCGGAGAAAGGTCAAAGGTCAGAGAAAGCAGGGTTCAAAGTTCACGTGAAAGTTTATTTTGACCATGCAAATGTCAAAAAAAAAAACTTTGTTTACTTGAATCAACACTTTGAAGTAGAGCTGCACGATTCTGGAATAAATGCGAATCACGATTTTTTTTGCTTAGAGATCACGATTCTTTCTGGATATTAAATAAATATTTAACCTTGAAAATAAGGTTGTCAAACAGTAATATAATAACTCTTTACATTTAAATAAATGGAGAGAAAAATATAAAATGTAAAAGAAGAACACTTTTAAACGTGTCAAAAATAAACATTCCAAGGTGCAGTTTTATTTACGTACAGTTGAGGACAAAATGATTAGCTCTGTTTAAAAGCACTTTTGAAACACTTATCAAACAATGATTCTTTTGTAGGCGGGGCTAATAATTATATCCTCCACTGTTCTTCTGTATATGTTTCTTCTTCGCTCCAGACACTCTCATTCAGGGTTTTTTTTGGGGTAAAACTGGTCGGAAAGTGAAAGTGAACGCATTACGATTGAGATTTCCTCACAATGGACCAGTGTGAATCCTCACAAGCTCCTCCCACACTGGGAACAGGGGGAGGAGTTCTGGTGTGACTCTTCAGTTGTTTGAGAAGAGCAAATATCATGTTTATCGACTTTTTCGTTAGACGGATAGTTTCGTTAAACTGTCGTCTCTACTGTCGTTTCATCGTCTGTTGCTTCTTCGGAGAAACTCTTCTCGTTTTTCAAACAACTAATAGATGTTTGTTCGTTTCGAATTTTTCGCTTTCGATCCACTTTTTGCCACATCTTTGCCCCGTCACCTGCACCAGTGCTGAAAATAAAACATGGTTTTAAGATTTATTTACCGAGTTTAAAGATTTATTTACTGTTGTTTTCATGTTTAAATGTATAGATTATTTCACAATATGGACATTAATTGACTTTACTTTTAGATTAATTGAATAGGGAATCAGATTAGTGCCAAAATTATCGAACGAAAAATTTCCAAGAAATTTCTTAGAATCTTCACGTTTTCTTTTGAAGCTCTTTTTTGCTTCTGATTTTTTTTTTTTTTGTCACTAATTTGATTCCATCAAGAAAGGTTATTTTCCCCAAAAAGTTCAAACCAAATTCAGTTCATGTTAATCAATCTCAAATTATAGAAAAGACAAACTATTTCATTTGACAGCAAAGATGCTGAAGATTTTATCATTTTATTTTGCTATCTTGAACACCTCGATCTATTGTTTATTTCTGAATGGAGAAGAAACACCTACCTGTTTTATTAGTGTGATCTGATGCTTCTCTGTAAAACCACGCATTTTACGGAAAATTAATAGGTGTTTAATATATATTGATAAATCGTGGTTGTAATACATTTAAAAAAAACAATACATTTAGAAAACAGTCACATGCATTACTTATACATTTTTATATACTTTTGTATAAGTTTATATATTTTCATTACATTATTTTTTTTATTCATTCATTTATAAACTTTAACATTCTACAAATCTCACTGATACGCACTAGACTTGATATTGAGTTTCAAAGACAAAAAAAAACATTAACTTAAACTTACAGTTTAAATTAACTGTGAATTAACTTTTGTTTTAAAAAAAAAAAATTTTTTTTTTAGTGTAAATCAGTAAGGACATGCAACAAATGCAAAAATACAAATAATCATTATTATGCAGGATTGTTATTTTTTGTCTTTATGCTTCTTTTTTGTTGTGTGATATTGTTTTAAATGGCTATTTTGGTCATTTTCCTTTACTGTTTTCTCATTTTCTCCTCAGTATTTATTTTTACAGTAAAAATACAATTTACTCAGTATTTATTTTACTGTAATAATTTGTAATGTAATTATATCTCTTTTAATATGCGTTCATCTTGTTGAAATTGGTGTAAAAATTCCAGTCTTTAATCCAGTTACTTGAATCTGTGGATCCTATAAATAGATCAATAAGACTTTAGAATTATATTGTATTCTATTATCGTCTATTCTATTATTTTCTATACTCTGTTCTATTCCTAACCCATTTAACGGGGTTAATTTCTGCTAAAATCAAAGTTTTTGACCGCCGGGTGAGCATTGTGACATTTTCTTTAGTACTCAATTTCCCAGCATTCCTCAGTATGACGGAAACATTCAGGACACGTCTTCAAAAATGGCGGCGCTCGTTTGAAGGTTTGTTTGGAAATTGCGAACGTGATTTTGTTGTGCAAATAATAATGCTAATAAAAAAAATAGTGTGTGTTAAAATGTGAGTTACTGCATGTATTATTGATCGTGAGGATGAAATATTCGTTAGTTTAACCGACTGACAATGTAAAGATGCGCGTTATTAAGGAAGAAAGTGAAGACGGAGAATATGAAACGTCTGAGGAGAAACCAGGTCGGTGATTCTTCTTTACTAATGTTCACTCAGTTACACACAACAATAAACTAGACACAAACCTTATCAGAATGCCGTTGTTAACTTTAAAGCTTGTTAATTTCGAATATTGTTGTACTGTTTTTTTTATTTATTTATTATTTATCATGTTCATTGTGCATGGTTTGTATCATTTTCAGCGTTACAAATAACAGATGTAATTATGATCACGTAGATTATATTTTTTGTTAAATGCATATTTCCAATGCGTTTCTAGTGAAAGATTTTCAGATAAATTTAGATTCAACTTAGTTGTCGTCACCAGAGGTGTAAAAAGCACCAGACAGCCATACTTGAGTAAAAGTACAAAAAATTATTGTAAAATATACTCCATTGCAAGTAACAAGTCAACGATTTCAAGAAGACTTGCGTCAAAGTAGCAAAGTATCCGATTTTAAAAGAACTTGAGTATTTTACTCTGTACAGAATTTAGGCAAAAAAAAAACCAAAACATTAATGTGAATCACTCTAAGATTTTAAATTGTGACAAAATATAACCTCAATGTTTTAAAAATGGTAGAAAGTAGATAAAAAGTCAGTCTCGGTCAAACTTAGGTGTGAAAAGAAAAAAGTGAGTAAAATAAAATTCAGATTAGTAAATTATTTAATATGTGATAAAATTAGTAAAATACTAAAATGACTTCCAGTACCTTCAGCTCCCTGTAGATGGTGCTATCCCCTCGTTCATCCTAGAAATTTACCGCAATATAAATCAATGTCGGCTTGTAGCAATACAATCACAATGTAACATGTTAGTGTCCGTTCAAATATAGTGGAGTAAAGAGTACAGTTACTCAATCACAAATGTAGTGGAGTTGAGAGTAGACGTCCTTTTACTCAAGTACTTCTGGTCGTCACACATAATCACAAAAAAACAAAATGTAGTTGAGTTCTACCCGAGCAGTCCAGAATAAATATCAATTGTTTGTTGGTTTGTCAAAAAAATGCACTTTAGAATGAGATAAGTTGACAAACATGGCTACTAATATCCTGACGTGGTTTGATGTCATACCACCAAAAGATTTTTCTTTTATTTTTTAATTCAAAGTCCAACTTATCTAGGTTAAAGAAGATAGGAGAGAACACAATCCCTTGTGGAGCTCCTGTGACTTATGTTGGGGGCTTCTGATTGGCTTGGGTGGACTTGGATCTTCTCAATGTTCTCACTGTGTCATTATTAGCAGATCCAACCACTTTTTTTCCAATTTATTGTTGAGACTATAATGTTAAGACCAACTTCTTCATCTTTTGCAGGCCAGATGGAGGTGAAGGAGGAAAATGACGAAACACGTGAATTGGAGAATAAACAGCTGGAGCTTGTCAACAGTCTAAACGACGAAGCTTCTATTTGGTGTGTCAAGTTGGAGAAGAGCTCCTCAGAAGATGAAAGAACCGAAGAAGAAACGGTAGAAGATGAGTCTGTGTTTACTGATCATCATCGTGGAGACGTCTTCAACAGCCACGGTTTCCTTCAGACTCATCTAGAAACTCACAAAAGTGAGCATCCTTTCTCCCGCCGACACTGCGATGAAGAATTCCGGGATGAAGGACGTCTATTGGATCATTTGTCCAGTCACGCACAGAAGATTGTTCCATCTGAAGAACAACAGCTCGATAAATGCGTACAAACCTCCTCTACAACTGTGACATACCAGAGTCCTCGGCGTGACGAGACCTTCACGTCTGGCAAACACCTGGACAGTCACATGACGAGTCACAGCGGCGAGGAAACGTTCTCCGAGAAGACCTTCTCTCAAACGAACAGCCTGGAAGATCACGAGAAAAGTCACACCAGTGGGAAACCGTTTCCCTGCTTGCAGTGTGAGACCAGTTTCTCGTGTAGCAGTGGACTTAGCGCTCACCTGAGGACTCACACCGGCGAGAAACCCTTCTCCTGCTCCCAGTGTGGGAGGAGCTTCTCGCGCAAAGGTGGTCTGAAGGTCCACATGAGGACTCACACGGGCGAGAAACCCTTCGCCTGTCCTCAGTGCGGGAAGGGTTTGTCGAGCAGCGAAAGCGTGAAGGTCCATCTACGGGCGCACACCAGTGAGAAGACCTTCTCCTGTTCGCAGTGCCCGAGAAGCTTCGTGTGCAAAAGTGGCCTGAGTGTCCACATGAGGACTCACACCGGCGAGAAACCCTTCTCCTGTCCTCAGTGTCAACGCAGGTTCTCACGGAGTGAAAGCCTGAGGCTTCACACGAGGACTCACACCGGCGAGAAGCCCTTCTCCTGCTCCCAGTGTGGGAAGAGATTCTCACGAACGAAAAGTCTGAAGCTTCACGCGAGGATCCACACCGGCGAGAAACCCTTCTCGTGCCCCCAATGCGGGAAGGGTTTTTCCCGCAGCGAGAGTCTGAAGGTTCACGAGAGGACTCACACGGGCGAGAAGCCCTTCGCCTGTTCCCACTGCGGCAGGAGCTTCTCTCACAGCAGCAGCCTGAGGGTCCACGAGAGGATCCACACCGGCGAGAAGCCCTACTTCTGCTCGCACTGCGGGAAGACCTTCGCTTGCAGTCACAACCTGAAGGCCCACGAGAAGACGCACAACGGCGAGAGACCCTTCTTCTGTCCGCAGTGCAAGAAGAGCTTCTCCTGCAGCCATCACCTGAAGCTCCACGAGAGGATCCACACCGGCGAGAAGAGGTTCCTGTGCTCTCAGTGTGGGAGGGGCTTCCTCTACAGGAAAAGCCTGGACGTTCACCTGAGGACTCACACGGGCGAGAAACCCTACGCCTGCTCCCAGTGTGGGAGGAGCTTCTCGCAGGGCAAAAGCCTGAAGCTCCACCTGAGGACGCACAGCGGCGAGAAGCTGCACCCGTGCGCTCAGTGTGGGACGCTCTTCACCCATCGAGAAAACCTGAGAGTTCACCAGAGGATTCACACGGGCGAGAAGCCCTACTCCTGCTCGCATTGTGGGAGGAGCTTCTCGCAGAGCAAGAGCCTGAAGCTTCACCAGAGGACTCACACCGGCGAGAAGCCCTACGCCTGCTCGCACTGCGCCAGGAGCTTCTCGTGTGCTCACAACCTGAAGGCTCACGAGAAGATCCACCTGGTGGAGAAGCCCTTCAGGTGCTCGCAGTGTGAGAAGAGCTTCTCGTGTGCTCCTCAGCTGAAGACTCACGAGAAGACGCACAGCGGCGAGAAAGCGTTCCTGTGCTCTCAGTGTGGGCGGGGCTTTTTATACAGGCGGAGTCTTGACATTCACCTGAGGACTCACACCCGCGAGAAAACCTTCTGTCGGAAGAGTTTCTCAGGCAGCCTGAAGGTTGATTAGAACAGATCAGTCGCACCTGTTCTACTAAAATAAAGCCTTTTTTCATTGCCAATCATGTTGCCTTCTTCTTTTGACACACCTGGTCATTCCAGAATAGTGTAAGGAGATAAACGTTTGTGTGGGTGAATATGTTTACCGTATTTTTCGCCGTATAAGACGCACTTTTTCTTCCCCAAATACCGCGGTATTACATACGTTGTCTCGCTTTTTTCTCGCGCAGAATCGTGTGAAACAGTGAAACCATGATTTCCAAACGAAAACGAACTTTGATCAAAATAAAACAAGCAGATTTTCTTGCGCGCGTCTTTAAACCTAAAACAGCCGCTCTTCTCTTAAAGGCACAGCGCAGTAAACGGAGCGTCAGGCGTATGCGCGCGAAGTACAAACTGTGTTCGATTAGCAATGTCCGTGCTGTCATTGGTAGTTGTAAGTTACAACTTGTAACGAAACTAATGTGTAATACTGTATTAAGGTGTTTATAAACTTATATAAAAATCTAATTCATGAATTATCACGGTATCCACGGTATTGCAAAATCCATATGGTGGCACATCTCAATACCGCTATTCACGTTAATACCGCTATACCGCCCAGCGCTACTCTCACTGTTTACTGACTTTACTGACTGTTCTTGTTACATGTTTGACATACAATTGTTCTTAAACTGCTGTTAACTTTTATACAATTGATATAAAATATTTTACTACAGTTTTTGGTTCAGAATCTTTTTTTTTTTTCTAGATTTTCCTCCTTTAAAATTGGGTGCGTCTTATATGGCGAAAAATACGGTAATTCTTTGTGTTTGCAATACAGGGATGGGCATTGATGAGGCTTTTTTTTCTTACTCTAGATTCGTTAAACGTTTTAATCCGGCCCGCCAAACTGGTAAAAATGTAATGAAAGTCGTATGTTTGTTTTTTCAACGTACATCCAGTGCGTACGTTTGTGAGTTCGAGGTGTATTTTTACAAATGTTGGTACCACTGTGATTCCTTCGTATCCCAAAATGTGTATTTTTCTCCAGCCCAAATTTTAGAACCCAACGTGGACCCGCGAATCAAAATATTTGCCCATCCGTGTTCTAGATCAATCTCACGGTAATCTCGCAATTAATCTAGATTATTGTAAATTGCGTATTTACACGATTTTGTGCTACTAGTGTTGGGAGTACAAAAGTAATGTATTACACTAATTAAATCATAGTTTTTGCTGTAACGGAGTAGTGTAACTCATAATCAGTAGTATTTTCGGGAACATGTTACTCGCTACATGCTAAGTCACGTCACGTCACGTCAAACTTTTCACCCTCGAGACAATAAATCAAACATTTAATATGTCCTGGCTTTGAATAGACACGTCATTCGTCTTTCTCTGTAAGATGCATTCTCGTATTTTTAAAAGAATGATCGACATTAAAAATAGCACTGGCAATTAAAAAAAAAAAATTATTACGCTACATTACTGCCTTCTACTGGAAGTAAAATTAAACACAAGTAAGAAGTACATTTTGTTATCTTAGAATGTTAATTTCTACTTCTGTGGTTATTTTGATAAAAGTTACCTAAAAGTAATGTAGGTGTAATCTATTACATTTCTGAGACCGTAATAATGTAGTGCAACGGATTACTTTTTACAAACAGTAATGAGTAATGTGTAATGTATTGCAATTTCGAAGTAACAACCCCCTAATTTTTCGCGCACAAAATAAAAATTACATTAATTGGTGAACATAAGCACCTCATTACGTTCTTGTGTGACTTTCCTTTTCCACAAATCTAAAATTCTGGCTAAAGACAGTGATACTTTTAGCTACGAAATTAATTGGTGCCGAGAGCAGTTTTGTAAATAGAACATTTACATGTAAATGCCCTGATCTGTTCCAATCCCTTTTTTTTTTTTTTTTTTTTTTTTTTTT